>JAWNLJ010000456.1:1200000-1660204 GCA_035042365.1 Drosophila dives | reverse complement strand
CTCTCATTGTTCCCTCGTGTGAACACATCATTATAGGTGAGCCATGTAAGAACAGTGGACCATAAAACCATCTACTATCTTTGGCGAATTTAGCAGCAGCTATTCCTCTAAATAGTACATCAGCGGTATTATTTTCCGAAGCCTCCATTTCTTTTGTACTGTTAGTTCTTGGATCGTCCCAATTCTTGTGGCAACAAATTTGTTTGATCCAGGATAGTACAATCCTTGAATCCGACCAATAATAATTTGATGCGTTTTTCATTGATGTGTCTTCCTTAATTTTTGCTACTAACTGAGCTCCCAATACAGCAGCCTTTAGTTCCAGGCGTGGTAACGTTATTGTGTTGATTGGGGCTAGGTGCGATTTCGCACATAACAATTGAACAGTTGCTTGTTTGTCTTTATGTGTTGTTCTTATGTAAACAGCAGCTCCACAATTTAAAATTTCCAAATTTCTTCTCCTGTCGTCGTTTGAATTGATATAACAGCATCTTCAGCAACCAAATATCTCCTCTCATCATATCCACTCTTTTTGGGATCCATGAATTTTTTATAAATTTGGATGTGGATGTTTCTTATCTCACTCCAACATTGGCTTATGACTTTTTGAAAACCTTGGTGAGTCTCATTAGTCATTTTGTTGATTGTTCGCTCTAAACTGTCGAGCAATAGATTTTGCTCACGAATCATTGGTTCTAATTCCATTGAGTTTATTTAACTTTAAAATTTTTCTTTAAATTCAAGTACTAATTCTTTTATTTGCACATAGTATTTATTCACAAAATAGCTATGTTCAATTTTCTTTCCTTGAACAATTTCTTGCAGATTATTTTCTTTCTTTGAAAAAGTCTCCCAAAGGTTGTTTAATTTTATCAGGCGCTCTTGAAAATATCCTGGCTTCGCTTTCCGAACCACAGGATCCTTTTTGTAGTTTCGAATTGCATTTTTGTATCTTCTCGCCAGTAACAAACTGCCTGTACAGCGATGCGTTCGATTAATCCATTTTGTTTTATATATTTTATTCTCTTTTTATTTAGTGTAATACCTGACCCGTTGGAGGTTTTTTTTTTGTCACTGCGACAGGTTGTGCCTCGACTCACAACCGGAATGCTAATCAAGGTATACTACTAAACAGAATTGGTTTTTTCAGTCAGCCAAATTGACCATGGATGATTTAATGTAATCCTTTTTGTGATCAGGTAACGTTAAATTTTGTTGCCGATCTATGTTACCTAATTGTCAAGATAACTAGGAAGTTTTGATGTGAAAATGGTTGCCAAGTTAACCAAATTCTAATGTTGGTCCATACAATGACCTAATGCGTGTCTACGATCCAAATGAATCTCAATAGACTGCTTATTTACCCACTCGGTAAGGTGAATGATAGGTCTATAGTCGACCTAATGTCTACGATCCAAATGAATCTAAATAGACTATTTATTTACCCACTCGGTAAAATGAATGATTGGTCTATAGTTGACCTAATGTCTATGATCCAAATGAATTTAAATAGACTATTTATTTACCCACTCGGTAAAATGAATGATTGGTTTATGGTTGACCACTTTATGATTAGTTCGCCAAATGAACTAATCTCCAAAAAAGTTGGTGGTCACCAAATGTAGGAAAATGAACTATACTGTCATTTCCTAGGGTATGCTGAAAATTGTGTTGGTTATGCTACCGGTTCATGTACCAGTAACAAATTGTCGCCGCAGTCGGTACTTGAAACAAATTGGGCTAGAGATGTGAATACGCAGAGTTTTTTTTTGTACTAGTTTATTCAATGGAAAATGCGTGGTGTATATACAAAAATTCTTAAACCACTTAGTATTAATACACTTAAAGCCACTTGTAAGACGACTCCTTGTGATGTTTATTCTTAAACTAGCTGAGTGTTGCAGAGTTTGTAAGGCGACTCCATGTGATGTATTCCTAATCCAATGCAGCCACTTAAAGTTGACTTCGTGTAAGATTTTCTTATTTAACTGCAACCACTTGAACGTCGACTCTGTGTGATATTTTGACATTAAAATAGCTGAGCCCTGCAACGTTTAATAAACAATGTTTACATGCAACCAATGGGTCGGGTTCATATTGATTCTGTGCGTTATCAGCAGCGTAAGATTTTCTGCTTTTGAAGAAATCATACAGGCAATTTAGGCCATTCTTGCCGAAGACAACACGCAGCTACATACTTACCAGCCGCGCAGCGAGAGGCTTCCGTGTCATGCTCCGCCAACTTCATCACACGACTCCAAGCGATTGGCTAACCCGGGAATTAAGCAACCTGGGTTATACAACTCGCTTTGTCAGCACAGGTTTACTGCGAAACCGCTGAATGTGTTTTAGCTTGAAATAGTCACAAAAGGTGATGGAAGCCACAAGGACATACTGTCATACAGATGGGCAGCCAATCCGTGGAGGAAGAGAGGCAGGCGGAGCCACGTGACCCAGCACAGTGTCACAGATGCCAACGCTTCGGACACACCAAAAATTATTGCCAGCGTCCATTTGTCTGCATGAAATGTGCAGGCAACCATCCGTCAACAGACTGCACTAAGCCCAGGCAGGAGGACCCGAAATGCGCAAACTGTGGCAACAAGCACATTAGTTCCTATAAAAGTTAGCCGACCTACGACCTATCTGCGAGATACAGACTCAGAGCAAATCGGGTTGCCCTGGAGGACTACCATGTTCAGCAGAAAAGGCCACTGAATTTTGCTCGCCACAGCCTGCAGCCGATCCTGATAAAAGCACCAGCTCCGCAAACTGACAATAACCGCCCTATTTTCAAACCTGAAAATAAACATACAGCGACATTGTGCGTGGTGGTTTGAATACTGCAAGTATGCAGAGCCCGGCTGAAAAACACCTGGCCAAGGTACAGCAAAAATTGCAGCAACAACCACAAAACTAGACCTACCGCGCAAGCCGCCAATAAAAAAGAAACACAATAAAAAAATTCGCCGGACAAAGTAGCGCAGACTACAAAGAAGCTGAGCAGCCAAGAACAACCACAGGAAGTTTAACAACCCCGTTAACAACGTTAGACTGAGAGCGAACAAGACCGATAACGAGAAACGGAGCACCAGTAACTCTCTGCTATGTTTTCGCGGCTGGAAAACAAACTTGACCAGCTGTTAAATGTCATGCTACAATTCATTGGAATCAAGACTACAAATTGCAATGATGTAAATGAAGCTCCATTCGCCCAACAACAACCACAACAACCGACTACAGAAAAGCGGAAAGAAGACTCATGGACATTGAACTCTACGTCGATGACTACATGTTATCAGATTAACATGTAAAATAATAAATTAAAAAAAACAATACCTAAATTAATAAAAAAAAATCTAATAAATAAATAAAATAAAACAGCAACAGAATCCTGAAATAAATCAAAATACAATTCCTGCAGTAAAACTTGGAAAAAAAATTTTTAATTATTTATAATAATACAAACAAATAAATTTAAAAATATGCTACTAATATCGATAAAATAAATCAAACGTTATTAATAAATATTCATAAACAAGCAACAAACTCTGAAAAAAAGAAAAAAATTATAAATACTAATCAAAGAATAATATAAACACAAATTAAAATAAAAAAAAGTCACCATAAAACAATTAAAAAATTAAGCACACAAAATAAATACAAATAAATTTAAAACGATCATTGTCTCCAAAGACCTTCAATATAAGAAAGAAAAATATACAATACTTACCTGATCCATCGGCGCACCCATTAGCAGAACCCGGAGTATCCAGCGAGTAAGGCGAGATGTCCATTGCCTTAAGTTCCTGCAAAAGGAATACTTACCCAGTCCATCGGCGAGCATCCAGGATGTGCCTTCCTGTCCAGACACTGAAGCGAGCCTGATCTTCGTTTAATCGTATGCTAAAATAAAAATTAATAAAATTATTATGTTAACTAATCGTCAATAAAAATAAGTTATATGTAATTAAAAATTTAGTTTGCACACGACGCAAAATGGCACCACGGTGTTACCAGATAATAATACTCATAATGGTAGCCATGGTTGCCAGACTGATCAACTGTGATAAATAACCAAGGAGTTGCCAGATTGTTAAATTATGATGTGATTACCAAATGTTTATTTTTGTAAATAAAAAGGCTGTTAATGTTTAAGTACCTTTTGTATAAAATACAATAAGTCAAATTTTATTGTTGTAATTAAAAATATGTTAAAGTTGCCAGTAGGTAATAGGACTATTTAAATAAAGCGGCCATCAGGGTAAAATGATGAGCGATTGTTGTTAAAAAAAAAATATGGCTTGATATGTAAGAAGAAACCTTTATTGTGTATGCTTACCTGATGGTGTGAGCAAAGTGAATTATTCTTGAATATAAGTGAATAGAAATCAAAACTTTGATATTAGTCAAAGTTTTCTAATTTTTACAAATATCCACCAAGAAATTTAAAAATGAAACCATAGTTTTTAGGACTATAATCAACTAGAAGAATTAAGAAATATTTTTCTGAAAAATAGGGCAATTAACCATTGTCAATTTTCTAAAATTTATTTTTTTTTTTTTTGTAAGTGTTTAGAAAGAACGTTTTTTTGTGTAATGCAAACTAAAGTTAAGTGTGCACTAACTAAATGCGCAAGCACTCACACCAAGTACACACAAGTATTTAAACTTATTATTGATTTTAAGCTTTTAATGAGAAACGTTGTTCAAAATTCAATTTGCATGACGAAATTCACAACTGCATTTTGGCGATAAACTTACAAGTTACTTATGTGTAACACTCATGCGGACAACTTCCAACACTTACAGTTATATTTTGCGTTAGTTTCAACATTACATACACCTCGATCGGTTGCCAAAGAAACTAACTGTTGTGAGATAGCACGAGATGAAAACGTCTTAAAACAAACCAATTATGACACATACATCGATAGTGTTATACCTTTAATGATTACTTGCCACTGCTCCACAACTGTTGTGCTAACTAAGCTGATCTTTTCCATTGCGAAGTTTGTGCTAAGGCCATTGCCGTGCTCAGATGGGTCTGTAAACAATTTTACATGGAGCAGAGCAGCCATTTCTTTGCTCTATTTTGCGTTGTCTGTTAACTGACAGTACTGAGTAATGTTAATTTCCGCGAAACTGTGTCCAAATAGGCTGTTACAGATAAACAACAACTGTAAGCTAATCGCTAAGCTTAGTTGCGAATTTCTTCATTTAAATTAAGTTTTGAATATAATTTGTGGATAAGCATTAAAAGTGTAAATAAAATGTGTGAGTGTTACGTGAAATTTCAAAGTCGAAGTTACTTATTTGTAAGAGCCCATTCGCACAACTTCCAAAACTGACATATATATTTTGCGTAACATTGTGATCTTTTACATTGCGCAGTTTGTGCTAAGGCCATTGTCGTGCTCAGATGGGTCTGTAAACAATTTTACATGATGCAGAGCAGCCATTTCTTTGCTCCAATTTGCGTTGTCTGTTAACTAACAGTAATGAGTAATGTTAACTTCCGTGAAACCGTGTGTCCAAATAGGCACACTGATAAACAACTGTAACCTAATCGCAAAGCTTAGATGTAAATTTCTTTTGCAATGCGCAGTTTTTGTTAATTGCCGTGCTCAGATAGGTCTGTTCACAATTTTACATGGAACAAAACAGCAATTTCATTGCTCTAATTTGCGTTGTCTGTTAACTCACTGTACTGAGTAATGTTAACTTCCGTGCAACCGTGTGTCCAAATAGGCTGTTACAGACAAACGACAACTGTAACCTAATCGCCAACATGCAGTTGTGAATTTCATAATTTAAATTGAGTTTTGAATACAATTTGTCGATAGACATTAAAAGTGTAAACAAAATGTGTGAGTGCTACGTGAAGTTTTCAAAGATCCATATTTAGTTTATAATTACAAACGCAAGCACTTAAACATAAACGTACAGTAACTGTTAGTCCTGCTCCACATACGAAAAGTAGCCATAACATTTGTTTTTTTTTGTTTTGAGTTGTGCGCGCACACACTAGCAAATTAAACACACAATAAAGTTCACACATATAATTACTGCCGAGCTAAAAAATTGTTATGGACAACAGCGTAATCTCTGATGTTGGTGAGTTACCGAATCGTCTGCAAAGAATGTTTTATATATTGAATTGAATTTTCAACCTTAGAGGCCAGTACGCCACAGCGCGTGTCAGTTGGCCTGGCGGCCGATATGCATACATGCATGTATATTTATGTATGTCTATACATAAATACCCATGCTGGCGCGGCAATTGACCGTTTAGTTGAAATACATTTATTTATGTATAGATCCTTCTTCACTTGGTTAGTCATTCATGCAGATGTATGTGCTTCATTAAGTCGCAATTGCAATTTACTAACAAAATTAGTGTTAAGTGGACGATTTTTATAAAAGTGGTAACATTAAAATATTCCTTCAATTAGCTGGCAACGCTACAACAAAAACTTTGTGTTTTTCTTGCTGGTACAGTCTGGAAGCAGTGGTGCCATCTGATTTGCAGAAATGGGTCACTAAATTTCTGTGGTTGGAGATAAAATCGACAATACCGTGTTAACACAGTGTATGCATAAAAGTTTCTTTCATTAAAAAAGTATTTATTTACCCCCTTTCAATATTATCCACCTTAAACAATTCATGTTCATTGTAGTGGCAACGCTGCAATGGCTATCTGGCAAGGGTGCCGTGCAAAACAATTAGAGTTTTACAAATTTGTAGCTTTCAATTGTTAATTGTAATAACAACTTAGTCGACTCATTTTTAACAATTGCAAGTCAGCGTATAGGCAAGGTTAATATACTGACGCAATTGGATTTGCATTATGTTACAGCCAGCGTCGCTTGTGCACGGGGAGATGAAGGAACAATATGGCTCGCATACGCTGCCACGTACAGTATTGATGAAATATTGACAACGTAGTAATTGTCCCCGTCACATTGGGTAATGTTTACCGCAGTGTGGTCATTTAGTGAATGGAATGCAAGCTGGTGGGCTACAAGGTATCGAAGTTGAGATGTTTCATCAGATCTTCCAGCAAGCGCAAGCTGGCAACCAGATTGGCGCTTCAATGTGGGGCGGCAGTTGTAATGGTTTCAAAAGCAGATTTCTGTGCAGATCTTTTAATGCACCTGGGACTGTGCTAATTTCAAATACCAGACAAGAATATGAATATGATTCGTGGACGTACTACATTAATTTGGCGTCATATGCGACACATGTTCTTGGAACAAGGACGACACATTAGGCTTAGTGATAAAACCTTTATTAGATAGGGCCTTGCTATAAAGGTAATATTTTGTTCAGTACTTGTACTAGTGTGTTAAATGTTTATTACGGTGCTCGAGCCAATTTATTTTTAATTAGAAGAATGTTGCAAGCCCATTTACCACTTTGACTCGACGATGTAGTATTACATAAGCTTCGGGTGGTTAATCAATAACATAATAAAAGAGTTTTGTATAGTTTTTTTTTTTTAAATTAGTTGAACTTCTCCGATTTATCGATAATAAAAAATCGCAACAGCGATGCCAGAGCGACCAGTGTCGGGTACCGTCAGTCCATTCACTACGCAGCTGATAGTCTTGATTCAAGTTTTAATTAAGTTGGAAAAAATGAGACTTGCTAGCAAATATGTTTGGAAATTGCTTGTCACGGCTCTCGGGTATATTACATAATTTTTGTTACATATTTAAATAAATATTTGTTTAATGTACTTCATAACACTCACAGATGAACTGGGCGACCCAACGCCAATACCTGAGCTTACCCTTTTCGATTTTCTGGAACCAACGGAAACGTCCAAAGATCAACACGTGAATGCTCCGGAAAACGATAGTGATGTCGCTAAAAACGATGAGCACAAAACATTTTCGCCAGCTTTAGCAAATGCGGGACCCAAAAAAGCGCCAATTGTGCGAATATTGGAGAATAAACGCTTAACGGCACCGACGCCAATAGTTACGGCATTAAACAATACGTTAGGCGGACATGTTCGAGTACTAACAACGCCCACAAAGGCAATTCAATCGACGGATGCCAAAATCCTAAATCAGCTTCAGGCGAATCCTTTGAAAGCTTTTGCTAAAGCAGCTGTTAAAATTGGCAACACCACAATAGCAGCGCCAACAGGGTCCGGTTTAGTTTCAGCTCAACCATATGCGATGCCTAAGAATTTAAGCGGTGTCACAATGACTCAATTAAAAACAACTGGTGGTCAAGTGTTGTTTATTCAAAAGTCTTTGCCCGCTACCAGTGGTTCCGTTTCAAAAGTAAGCTCTCATATAGTGAGCCAGTCAACAGGTGCTGGCATTCGGCAAGCCATTATTTCTAAAGGCCTGTCCCTGACTAGTACTGGTCAAATCAAGAGCGTGGCGTCCAATGCGCCTGTGACTGTCAGGGGGTTATCGAACATTGGCGCGCCTAAGCCAATATCACAAACAAGTACCAATTTAATTACATCAGTAAAAGCTGAACAGCCACAATCTTTGGTTAGAAATCCGCTATCATCAGAAGTTGCACCTGAATCTGTATCGCCTTCCACTAAGATGCCCATACAAGTGTGCACGGCGGATGGCAAGTTAATTAAATTTAATCAGAGGGCACCCGTGCTGTTAAATTCCAAGTCTACAACAGTTGCCGTGAAGTCCGGTATAACTACCGCTCCGGCAAGCACCAGCAACAGCAACAAGTTGATCACCAAGTCTGCAGCACAGGTGATCATAAAGGGGCCGCTGAAAACGCTGACTGCGGGCGCATCGGTAAGGTCAACAATCAATAATATAAGCAGCAGTACAACAACCAGTGGCAGCAGCAGTGCATCATCGGTACCAACAACTCCTGCAACAATTCCAACAGGAAAAATGCTGGTCCAAAGCTCAACTGGCAAACAAATTGTTGTGGCCAGTAAAAATATTATTAAACTATCGCAGAAGTCGGGCTCCAGCGCTTTAACTAATACCAACGCAATTGGTAGCGCCAGCGGTCTACACACAATTCAAGTGCAGGGAAAAAGCGGTGTGCAGTATGTGCGCGTATTGCCCAACAACAATGAAACCACAACTTCAAGTCGCAACAGCAATACCTCATCCAGCTTACCTGCGAGCAACACCAGCAAAATAGTTATGAAAACAATGGGTAGCATTGTCCCCCTGCCATCCATGCAAACATTAATTCCCAGAGTAAGTTGGACTATTTGAGTGATTCATAGAAATTCTAATAATTCTACTAAATTCCAGAGAGGAACGGTATTCAACGCAATACAAGCTAAGAGCCCCACCACCAGCAGCAATAATTTGGAAGCCACACGCAAACACCGGTTGTCCGACATCAATGTGCAAATAAAGCATCTTGCGATCGATAACAGCAGCGACGTCGGGGGACCAGAGGCAAAAAAAGCACGTTACCTTATTGCAATGCCGCAAACGGCGACTTCTGCAGTAATGCCAGAAAATTTGAAACCAGTAGCAACCAAACAAATGTTGATAGAAGCACGGCCGTCACAAATGCAGCGCGTATCAGTGCAGTGCACCAACAAGACTGTCAACACAATCAGCGGCAACACCACCCACAAGGTCTACAATCTGGTCACAAAAAGTGATGCAAACGGCGTCAAATATACGATCTGTAACAAAGGAGGCGAGGGAAAGCCACGTACAGTCTTTAACACTACGATGCGCCGTGGCTATACGCTTGCTGATACCAAATTGCGTCGTCCCATAGCGCTGACACCACAACAGCTGCGCATAAAGCAAATGAAGTTGCAGCAACAGAGACAGGTGGTTGCACAGGCCAAACTACGACAGCAGCAGCTGCAGAAACAGCAACAGCACTTGTCACAAACAAAGTCTCCACAGCAGAAACTGCCAATATTACAGACGTCGCCAACGCAGGACAATAATTTGGCTGTGCCGGCAAAGCCATTGTTTGACATACTTAAGTCTCCGCCAGCGCCAACACCGTTGCCTACGGCACCTGCATCCGTTGATGTACTAGGCGGATCCCGACGGAAGCACTGTAACTGTAGCAAATCTCAATGCTTAAAACTCTACTGTGACTGTTTTGCCAATGGTGAATTTTGTCAGGACTGCACTTGCAAGGATTGTTTCAACAATCTAGATTATGAGGTCAAACGAGAGCGTGCCATACGCAGCTGTCTGGAGCGTAATCCAAGCGCATTTAAGTGAGTCTTTAAAAGTTAACATTTTCAAATAAATAGCAATTTTTATTGCATTTCTTCCTTTTTAAGACCAAAAATTACGGCGCCGAATTCTGGGGACATGCGCTTACACAATAAAGGATGCAATTGCAAACGATCGGGGTGTCTAAAAAACTACTGCGAGTGCTACGAGGCCAAAATACCCTGTTCCACCATGTGTAAATGTGTAGGTAAGTATATGACTTATAAGCTCAAGCTCTAAACAACTTGTAATAGTATTTTTAATTTATTTTTTAACTTTTTTATTTAATGTCTATTTGAAGGATGTCGTAATATGGAGGATCATCCGGATGTCGATATGGACTCTATGGATATGTTGGCCGACGTAGCAAATAATGGAAAAGAACTTAACGGGACATATCTGCAGGACAATCGCTTGAATGTTTATCTAACAGACGATGTAATAGAAGCGACTATAATGTGCATGATATCGCGCATTGTTATGCATGAGAAGCAAAGAATGCGTAAGGACTCTACAGAGCGGGAGGTGATGGAGGAGTTGGGTGAAAGCTTAAGTCAGATCATAACATTTACGAAGGAGAAGAACGATACACTTCATATGGACGATCACAAGACAACAGCCTAAAAGATTCGCTTGAAAGTTATTTATATTCTTTAACGTTTTTCTGAAGTTAAAGGCCCTGATACGTATATATATATATATATATTTTTAAGTTAAAAGTGATTTGTCCAATTCTTTTTCTAAATTCGTATATTTCATTTTTGTAAAAGTTGACCTTAAAGTAAACTGCAAATAAATTTATAACCATATGCGTATACTGAATCCCATGTATTATTTTTAATTCGGTTCGCCAGACGGCAACGTTCTCTCTTGTCTGTTTCTATATTATCCGAAGCAAACACACCATACATTCTAAGGAAGAACGTTAATAAAAAATACAAAATGCTACATAAAGTCTAAAGATGGTCGCAGAACAACCGTACGATTGCGAAGAGAATAAGTACGTGAAATTTCCTCTTGTTCATCGTTTTTATACAATTTTATCTCCTGTGATATATCCTCTTCACGACCTTCCAATTTATCAAAGTCGGTAACAGCGTCCTCATCTTTGCTGAGCTGACCATCCCCAGAGGTTAGTTGAAAACGCCATACATTTTTTTTCGCACCAAACACAACGTTGCGAATAGAAGTTTCCTTTTTGTTAGTGCCTGGGGTTTTCAGAATAGAAATACAATTGTTTTGAGAAGGCTCGAATTGACGTTGTGAAATCTCCGCCGCTGCGCCCAGAATGGCAGACTTTAATAATAGATCTCCTATATTTGATGTTTGTTTAGTCTTGTGCCTGGGCACACGAAGCAGGGTCCGGGCCGGCGACAACGATTTGTGATCGTGAACAACAAAAGTACGGGTTAATGAGCGACGTTCTTGTGTAAGATTTGACAGGAAGTCTTTCTCTTTTAGACATTCAGACTCCTCATTAGTACGCTTGTTTGCATAGGCCTTGCGTAGAAAATCCTTTAAGTGACTACTTGCTTTGGCGGTTGCTTTTTTTTTACTTTTTATCTGTGAGTTGGGATTGGATTGAGGCAGTACCACTGCGTCTGGATCCAACCAATTGTTGGCTTTCCAGCGGATTAGGCTATTAAAACGTTTGTCTAAATCATCGCTCTGCAAACGCAACAGGTCCCACCAGCCCTCCAAATCTTCGACTAGCACCCGCTTAGTATGCTCACTGCCATCATTTGGGCGCTTATCGATTCCTCCAGCACCCGCTTCACAGCGATCAATTAAATCCTTGAACCGCATAAATTTTTTACTTGTCAGCAGCTTAGTCTGCCCAATAGCCGCATCTATCATATCTATTCCTCCAGTTTTCTGCAGCATCGTGTCATTTTGGTAGCTATATAACTGCCACTCATCACAAAGCGAATGAAGGCGTGTAATTTCGTTATCCATCTGCAAACGAAAATATGTCACCAATTCCTGTGTGTGTCGCTTTACAAAGTCTGTTTCTGCATTTTCCTGATCCTGAGTCTGCAGATACTTTCTGTTTTTGTCTTCACGCTCTGCTTGGGGGCTAAATTTGCAACGTTGAACGGTCACAAATTGACTGAAGTAATGCGGCTGATGTTCTGCGTCCCGCTGTGGCGAAACCGGCATCAAAGTCATTTCATCTAAAATTGTTTATATTGTCAATTATCATTTAATATTTAGGTATCAACTAAAATTATTTTATTAACTATTACACTGCTTACCTTTTTCTGTCTTTGAAGGTGATATAATAGACTCATTTGCTTCTGAGTACCGGAGAAAATTGCATTTGGGATTTGTCTGTTCCTTCGAAAACTCAGATGGTAACAACTGCCTCTTAGCACGGGACTTTTCACCAACTGCCACAGGGGTTAAATTATCCGCTTCAAACAATTTGGCGAAACTATTATTAGACTTGCACTGCGTAGAGGTTGCCTGCTCCTCAAACAAATTAATATTGTGGTCGAAATCTGGGGGCCTATTGGATGGTTGAGTGTGCACAGATTTCTTCAAGAGGTCCTTTACAAAATTCACATTCATGCAGTTTTTGTTTTTGCAGTTAACGGGCATAGTATTTTTTGACTTCATCCGTTTTTTGAGGTGAGAAGAGATATCTTTTTTCACCCCTAAGCGCGTAACTCCTTTAAATTTGCCTACAGCACCGCCGCCTTGTAATGATCTCACGGCGTTATTGCCAACTTTTTGCACATTGAAAGATTGCGCTCTTAAACTTAAGGGCCTCGATACACTATTAGCTGAAATAACTGCAGTTTTAACGAGCTCAAGCGTCGCTGACTGTTTTGATTTTTGCATAGGAACTTTAGTATTTTCTGTAATCGGTTTTGTGGCCTTCTGCTTCAAAGCTATTTCTCTACTCGCAGGTAATACTGGCTTTATAGTTGAAGGATTTTTCTCAGCAGCAAAACTAAAAGGTTTTTTTATTTTAGTCAGTTGTTCCTTCATAGAAGTTGACAATGCTGGTTTGGAATCAAGAACTACATAAATTGATTGGCGTTTCGGCTGAATTTTTTGGGTTGGTGTTTGCTTGGACAATGCCGCTGTGTCCCTCTTTCGTTGTTTTGAAGCAGTCTGCCACTTAATATATCGTTGAAGGTAGTCCTCTTTGCTTTTTGGCATGTTACTTGAACAGGAATCATTTTCAGGCGGCTGATTTTCGTGATTGACGTTTATTTTAATCACCGATGAGCTTTTCGGCTTTTGTTCCTTGGGTGCCGCCACAGTTATCACCGTACTGGAACTAATGCATATGTTGCGATTGCTTTGAAAATGCTTTTCGCGATTTAAGGCGCGAGTGACGCGCTGGCTTTCCCGATTAATTTTAATATGGTTCTGCGGGCTTAGTACCCTTGATTGTGACTTGAACAAGATTTTACGATTCTCCATTTCACTTTTCTTTTTTTTATTTAACAAACGTTACTTTAAAGAATAAAAATAATTTATACATTAACATTTATTAAAAGCCCTGACTGACCGCAGTTTCACATTTATTTAAATGCCGTGACTGACTGTAGTTCGTAGCTCGATGACTATGTTCATTTAATAGAGAAGAGCAACGTTGCCACTTTTTTCAATTCGGTGTGGCCGCACCACGTGCTAAACACTGATGCATTTTATAAAATCAGAAGCAGTTAAGAAATTTTTTTTAATGGACATCCAATTATAGAAACAAATATAAAAATAAATATAACACAAAACTGCCAATATACAAAACAACAAAAGATACAAAACATTTCCCAAATAGTGCATATGTATGTGTATGTGTGTTTAGAGGGGTTAAAAAATAAACAACGTCAGCTTTAAGCAAAGCAGCATTGCCAGCAGAAACTTTACGCCCCGTGTTGCATTTTGTTATAAATTAATGCAACACAAATGCCCCATGTAATAAATATGTTGTGAATTGCAGCCTGTCCGATTTTTTATTACCTAAATTTTGAAAGCCAGTTTATACGAACATTTTAAATTACACGCTGCTGGCAATACTTTACAAATTCATTGTCTATCTCTCTCTCCATTTTTCTCGCACACACACAACCACGTAAAGGCTTGTCATTTTCAGTTGCTTCGTCGCTAGTGCCGCTATCACTTCGCGTTTGTTGCTCTCTTGCTGGCCTGGCTGCGGCCCCGTCATCGTCGTCGGTGTATTTTTAATCACTTTTCTCGCTGCCTGTTCTTTGAAAATATTGTACTAATTTGGAAACGTGCAGTTAAATATATATATAAGTTATTGTTTATATAATAAGATTCGCTGTGTGTTCATTTCAAATGCAAAATTTGTAGAATTTTTTCATATAAGGCTTAGGGAGGACGAAACTAACAATTGTATATACATATGTATGCATGGGCGTATGTATGTGTGCGTGAGCAACAAGGCTGATTAAAAAAGTAAATGAACTAAACATTAAACAAATACTAGTTAGAAGAACAACAATTTAAACACAATTCACACAATACAAAATGGAAGCGATTGCCAAACATGATTTCTCCGCTACTGCCGATGATGAACTTAGTTTTCGCAAAACTCAAATTCTAAAGGTAAGGAAAACTGACTGTAGCTATCATTGAAATTATAGGTCTTTGCTTATAGTTTTCACATCCCACATATTTAATTAGATGTATATGTGCTTATACATATATCTGTGAATACATATATAAATATAAATATAATTCAATAGAATAGATCGAAAGCACCCTCTGCGCTCCTTATACAATCCATGTTAAGTACGTATGAAACACCTCCCGCATTCATACCCGGCAGAATAAGAATAAGAATATTATAAGTTAAATGTGGATAAGCATACGTATTTAAATTGTTGAGCACGATGTGCGAATAACTCGATTTATCAAGTCATAATATTAATACGATCGCCGACAGATTAAAATATTGCTTAGTAAATGGTGATATCCAAATTTCTGAAAAATATGTGAGAGCGATACAATCAAAACAGAAGAGGTAACTAATCACAACTTAACACAATGCAAATCTTTTATAGAAGCAAAAAATCGGAATAACTAGGCTTACAATTGCTTCTCTTAATGCAATATATACTTCGTTACATATTACAAATTTGTAATAAAATCTACGTGGACAAGATCGGGAAGGGAATAAAGAATTAGTTACTACCGAAAAACGCAATTATCTGCAAAAAGTAGTGTATATACTCATGCTTGACTCAGCTGGAGACAGAGTCCTAAAGTCCGAATACTATCAGTGAATCTGGTTTTCTCCCCATTACCCTCATGTCTTAAGCTTTGAGGTGTGCGTTTGCCTTGCACTTGGAGTTCGCTCAAGCAATAGGTTTTCTTTGTTTTAGCAGGCAAAATTCCTCATTCAATTTTCTATGGTTTATCCGCTTGTGGGTTAGTCATTCAGCGTGCCATCTTTTTGTTTTGCAGTGTTACTTAAAAGTTTTTGACTATATTTGATTAATTATGTTATTGACTAAAGGTATGGTTTATTAAACAGCTGCTGTTGCTGCCTCTCAATGGTTTATTAATTGCATTTACTGCAGACGCTATACGTGTTTTTTTTTGCAATTACAAAATGCATACTTACAAGAAATATTTTTTCCTGGAAATACCAAAAGTAGCAAGCGCCAGAAACTGTAATTAGTCTCATATTGATGAACTGTTCTTTCGTAAATACCTACAGGTCATTTCCCCTTATGAGGACGAGATAAAATCTAATCTAAATAATTGGCGCAGGTTTATACACTTACATATGCAAATCTACATACTACATACAGTCATAGAAACATGTGTATGCTCTTGTAAGTAGCACGGTATTCTTTCCCAAGACATCTGGAACGAATTAACTTGTTATCATATTACTAGATAATTATAAATTCCACTTTAACCGTCGGTCGGTTTCTTAATTTGTTGGCAAATTTAGATAACACCATGCAGATTTTGCTTGAAAAGAGCGCAGCATTTGGAGTGTGTGAGATACACATTTGAAAACTGGGATTTGAAAATTGTTTACAAGAGCTCAACATATTTAAAATGACATAAAAAATGTTAACAGTTAATTTGTCGGATTCACCTTTCACTCTTAGGTTAGTGTGCTATGCTTAATACTTAATGTTTGTTGATATGACTTCTTAACACATAAGTGTAATATTCTAGATAGTTTTGTGTTTACTTTTCATACGCCTAACCAGTGGTTACTTACTATCATCAAACTAAAAGAATTTCATTCTCAAAACGGATTTTTATTTCCAGATATTAAATATGGAGGACGATTCGAATTGGTATCGCGCCGAATTAGATGGGAAGGAAGGGCTCATACCCAGTAATTATATAGAAATGAAAAATCATGAGTAAGGTTTAAATAATAAAACTCATTCTGAAATTACGTAAAATAATTGTTAATACCCAATTTATGTAATCTTAGCTGGTACTACGGACGCATTACACGTGCCGATGCGGAGAAACTTCTGTCAAATAAACATGAAGGAGCATTTTTGATACGCATCAGCGAATCCAGCCCCGGCGATTTCTCTTTATCCGTCAAGTAAGTAAATTCAGACAGACAATCAGTAATACATTTATTCTTCCTTCGTTATTTCACAGATGTCCGGATGGCGTGCAACATTTTAAAGTACTACGGGACGCGCAGAGCAAATTTTTCCTCTGGGTAGTCAAATTTAATTCCCTCAACGAATTGGTCGAGTATCATAGAACGGCAAGCGTTTCGCGATCCCAGGATGTCAAATTACGTGATATGATACCTGAAGAGGTATGTCTACAAAGTAGATTCGAAATGAAGAGCCTTAGATACTGCTTACAGATTAATTATTTGACTTTAAATATTACGATATAAAACAAATTTCCTAGCCTCAACACAAAAAGTATATATATAAATATATATACAAATTTATATTTATTGTCATGGCTGCTAAACCTCCTAAGATCTATAGCACACAGAGAGGATATGTGCTTACCGATTTAAATTATTTTCGTGACTCATTATATTTTAAGTAGAAGGTTAGAACTCGATGATCAGCTATTAAAAAATTCAGTAAAATGTATTTTTATTCAAGTATTTCCAGAGTTAATAGCTTTAACAAATAAAAATATGTGACTAAACATGTGCTTTTTTGCAGATGCTTGTCCAGGCACTATACGATTTTGTGCCTCAGGAGTCTGGTGAATTGGACTTTAGACGCGGTGACGTCATTACTGTAACAGATCGTTCCGATGAGAATTGGTGGAATGGCGAGATCGGCAATAGGAAAGGCATTTTTCCAGCAACCTATGTAACGCCATATCATTCATAATAATGTACACCCCATCACACACATACATAAGCATAACTCACAAACCACTTAATTACTTAAAACTAATTTGGAATGCATATTATTGTATATGCTGTTCAATAATATAACATGACACATTGATATCATATACTCTGTATGCATGAAAATCGAATGCATTTTTTACGTTATTGACAAGCATTTTCTGCGGTATTCTAAATTGTAACAAAATCAAAAAATACAAACTAAACTGACAATTGAGTCCTCTTGTATGATAAATATAAGATATGACACAATGTTTTTAGTATAACAGGACAATTTTTGATATTTACATATATTTATATATCATACATAGTTGTACATGTACACCACTCTCAATGTGCTATTACATTTGTCTACGTGCGTATGTGTGTGTGTGCGTGAAAGATAAAAGATTTATGATTAAATATATTTTAACATTACCATTAAAAAATATAAACAGAAAACTACCGCTTCTTAAAAAAAAAAATCACTATACAACAACCTTTTGCCTAAATGTCTCAAAGCGAAGACATTTAAAATTATTATCATATTAAAACATAATATATAATTATAAATATATATTAACAAGATATTGAGCATACAATTTTGCATCAGTTGCACATGTACGTATTTTTCGAGCGCCCTTAACTAAGTTATGTTAAATTGGTTTCATCATTTAAATAACTAAGACATTCGGATAATTTGTATTCAGTTGCTGGCATTTGTAAAACAATTGAATTTTGTGGTTTCTGTTCGAAGCAGATTGACAAACATTTAAGGAACATTACAGCATGCTCAAAAAATAATAACTTATTTGTTACTGACAAATATTGTGCTATAAATAAATACATACTATTATATTTTGCTATTGTTTTACGTAAGCGTCTTTTGTTGTCATAATATTAAACTGACAAATAGTTGCACATTTTTAACATTACGTACATAATACATAACAATAAATATAAAGTTGCCAATATCAGTAATTACACCGAAAAATAATATTTTTATATGTATATCCTAACATCTACGAAAATTAAATGAAAAATGAACTTGCCTCATGTCAAATCTGTTTGATAGCTAAAGTTTTTATATGCACATTCATGTGCATGGGGAAGAGTGGGGTGTCTGCAGGAGACAAATATTTGTAATGTACTCCAAATTATTTTAAATAAGTACACTAATAATTACATGGTAAGAAAAATGTAAAGGTTAGACTGGAAAATAATTATTAAATTTGTCGGTTATCCATTACAAACGAGAAATATTTACATTTAATTAATATTTTTAGCACACACGGGTTTATCTAATAAAATTCAACAAAGTCCAATTTATTTGTGTATGTTTCTCATGCTTGAAATACTGGAAGTGGACATTAAATGTCGAAAACGAACTTCAAAAATTAGTAAATATAATTTCAAAAGCTTTTGAGATGGGTAAAATCTACGAAAACATCGATATGTCAAATCGATATATAACATTTTCGGCTGAAAGGCGATATTTTATAAATTATGTGTATTTAAGTTGACATAAAGCTCATCATTCCGGCTGGTAAAATGTTAAATCTGGATATTCATTTTGGAAAATCTAGTACATTCTCTTCACAACGGATGGTAACACTGCATTTGTAGCGACGACACAGATGAATTGTTACGCGCACGAGAGTTAAAATAATTATACAAAAATAGAAATGTGCAAAAAGAACACGTATTCATTTTCATTTGTGCACACAATAAACATTTAACTTAAAAACGCTGATCGAGTCGTGCCGGTTGTGTTTGTGTTGAAGGCACCTTCATTCGTCTATGTCATTTTACGGGGTACTTATAAAGAGAATATTTGACACGGTATCTACACACATAGTCGTACGTATGTACATACATACACGCGAGTAAAAATTGAAAACTGAAGTATAGCCGCCGCGTGTGTAATTTTGATATTTTCCGAGCCCTGTCCCCACTTTTGTTTTGTCGGTTTTACCGTTGTCACCCGCTTAAACAGAAATGCCGCTACTTGCCTATAAGGAACGCCACATTCTCAGCCCCCAGCAGCTGCGCAAGCTTAGCGAACACAAATACTCGTGCTTTAGCGCAAGCCTGCTGGATCCTCTGCTCCAGCCCTGGTGGAATTGGTTGGTCGCCCAAACGCCACTGTGGCTGGCGCCTAATCTAATAACAATTGTCGGTCTAATACTCAATATTGTAACAACTTTAATATTAATATGGTGAGTGTTTTTTCTAACCGATCTCGCGTGTATAGTAAGTAGAAAATTACATATATGTACTGTTACATATATTCTTACAGAAATACGCATAACGCAATTAGACATGGCAGTGAAAACGCGAATTTGTGAGGTTTTTAGGTGGTGCGTAAGTGGTTATATGTTTTATTTGTTGAGACTGGCTATTGTAAAGAACACAGGTGATAAGAAGCAGTGCGGAGTGAGCAAGTGCAATTATCTATATAATGTAGATGTACATACAATGTGTACATGTAGTTATGTTCATGTGTACAGTCAATCACTTGTCACGTCCTTAGCTTATCATTGACGCTTACTTTCTCTTGCTCTATGAATATTGACCCCAACGTTTACGTAGGCAAATAAAATGCTCTTTTAAATACAGGCAAACCTCACCTCGATTTTCCCCAAAACAGACTCAAAATAAAAATTATAAAAAATTTTCCGTTAAATTCCAGCTAGCTTAACTTATTTCAAAGTCAAGATTTTAACTAAACTTAGACATGTGATAAAAAAAACCGATATTTGAAAAATACGTCCAGTTTCACAGACACTACTTTCCCGGACAGACAAGCATAAATGAATGATTGTTCGCTCTTTTGTACGTTATTTGTACGAATACTTTAAATGGAGGAATTATATAAAATAAAAAAGGATTGTCTGTAGTCTGTCATTTATTATTAAGCTCGTTTTAATGCAATGAGTAAAACAAATATACAAAAAAATGCTGCTGCATTAGAATAAAAACAACTGTAAATCTAGCTAGACAATTTGGGTTCGCTTGTGCACAAAAGCTCAATTCAATTAACCCTCAAAGTAAATTACTTTCAAGTACAATATTTGCAATATTCTTTGGTACATACTTAATAATGGCTTTGATTGAATTAAATTAAAATTTACATAGCCAATGAATTTTCAATATAAATAAATGACCGTCGATCTCGACAAACTCTAGTGCTTGAATGATTACAAGAAAATCATTTGAACTCATACGAAAATATCTAAACATTTATCTTTTGTTTTATATATATAGATATGTGCACATGTACAGTCACCTAAACCTTTAACCCAGTCTTTTTGTATAGCCCTCACACTCTTATCAATCACGATATTTTATTTTTGAATTAAAATTAATATAAATTGATAATAAATAGACAGTAATTACCTTATACCTAAGTCTCTATTTTATTCACTGTTTTTAATTACTTGATTTAAGAGGTCAAAGATACTGTTTAAGCTTCATATTTTTATTGATTTATTCTTAAAATCATGATATTTTATGGATACAGGACGCGTTTAGCATTTATTCACAGTTCTTCACTGTGTAACATTTTCTTAAAAATCATACACAACACTGTTATACGTATTTGCAATAACAATTTAGTGATTAATTCATGAAGAATATTGAAATAATATCATTATTATAAATCTACCATAAAAAATTATGTTAATTTTTCACTATCAGCTAGAGTCCAAGTATTGAATTAATATCATTATTATAAATCTAATATTACAAAAAACTAATATTCATACAATAAAAAATTATGTTAATTTCTCACTAACAGCTACAGTCCAAATGGTATTGAGCCACCACCACGTTGGACTTGTTTTCTCTGTGCTCTTGGCCTGTTTGTCTATCAGAGTCTGGACTCTATTGATGGGAAGCAGGCTCGACGTACCAACACTTCATCGCCCTTAGGCGAACTTTTTGATCATGGCTGTGATTCCATATCAACTATATTTGTGGCTTTATCGGCGTGCATATCCTGCCAACTCGGTCACTATCCAAACTGGCTTTTCTTTCAGGTAATGCGCTGAATTTATAATATTCATCTTATATTCTATATATTTGGATTTTATTATTGCAGTGCTTTTGCGCTATTGCGTTGTTCTATTGTGCCCATTGGCAGACGTATGTCTCCGGAACGATGCGCTTCGGACGAATCGATGTAACGGAGGCACAGTTCTCCATTATTGCTATACATTTGGTTTCGGCTGCTCTGGGGCCCGAAATCTGGCTGTCCAAGGTAAGCCATCTGGGTGAATTAGCTTAGCGCCGAAAGATTTTAAATTAAAATTAATCCGCTTACAATATTGATTTCGTTTTAAATTAAGTTTTTCAGAAATTATGTACGTTACAGTTTTTTAAGCGTATTTTAGATTCGTGACATTTTATATTTATGCAAATGTCATGTTCCTGCTAGTACCTTAGGCTCAAGTTAGATATAACCACATATTAGACAATCATGTATTGTCTGCTTAGTGATATAACCTTTGTTGAGCCCAGTTCGGGTGCATAATGATTTTATTATTAAAAAATGCTAATGATGCCTATAAGTACAAATACTTGTATCAAAAACCTTAAGATAGACCTTAGTGTCCAATTTGTTGCTCAAGTTGAGCAAGTTTTGGTGCATTTTGAGTGTAGTAGAAGTAACAGTTTCTGATATTGCTTATTATGT
This sequence comes from Drosophila dives, assembly GCA_035042365.1. Lineage (NCBI taxonomy): Eukaryota > Metazoa > Arthropoda > Insecta > Diptera > Drosophilidae > Drosophila > Drosophila dives. The sequence continues at coordinate 1,637,976 of JAWNLJ010000456.1, read as the reverse complement.
TGTAAATCAATGAATATACTATCGTACATTTTAACTATAAATATTCTCTCACAAACTTTATAAAGATTACAAAACTCAAATGTGCGACAAGTCGCACACAAAAAATAAATTCAGCTTCTGATTAACATTTGATTTTATTATAAAAAAAAGGAATTAAAATATATGTTATATAGATACAGAAGACAAAACGTTGCATTGAATGCACCGATTAAACACCCGAAAATATAAAAAACTAGCATCCACTTCAATATTACTATTCATACACTCTTATAGACTTTTAATTAGCTTGATTTTGAACCAAAAACTCTGTCATGTATATAAATATATTAAGCTTATAGACAATAATTCTTAAACACATTGTAATTGTCTTAATACCTTTTACTTTTATGTTGCATACAAATTCGTGCCACTGCCACAAAACAACACAAAATGCCTAATCTCCTACTAAACACCAACTATCTTATATACACACACAATCGTAACCATTATATGATCATAGATTGGAATTGGCAGTATTGAGCTTTGGTCTGGTCCCGCTATTACGACCATTGTGTGTGGTATGCTCTCCTTAACCTATGTCTTTTCCGTCGTTGTGGCCGGTGGTGTTGGCAAAAATGGCTCCACAGTTGCTGTAAGTTCTAAACACTCACACGAAAACAAAGAAATACTTAAAATTTGGAATATATGCTGCGCACAGGAGAAAAATATATACTTATAGTATTTTATGGTTTATATTGAACTATAAACTTGATCTAAAATCTTTACGTTTATAATAAACATTTGTCCAATTTGAAAAATCAAAAATTGAATATTCCTAATAGTCAAACATATTTATCTTAAAACTCCTTCCCTTAATATTCCAATTTAGTGCAACTATTATATAAATATATATATATATATATATATATATATATATACTATGCTTACACTTTGTTATTTACAACTATTAGCTTTTTTAAGACAGGGATAATAAAAATCTTTGGACACCGGAGATATGTGCAATTTTGTAACCTTTAGCTCCACAATAAGTTACAATAATAATAAATTTTTGGATTCTATTAATAATAATTGTGGCAAACGAATTCAAAAGCCTTTTTTAATTTTGAAGTAACAAGTGAAAATCCTCCGAAAATTGGTATATTCTCCTGTGCTTATCTCAAACAGAAACATAGACACACACAACAAAAACTATTTTGGCTCTTAATTAAAAAATATCGATGTTAAATATTACAATTCACTGCTGCCGATTTGAATAATCGTGGCGTGGAATATTTCGTTTTCATATTACTACAATTGCTTGTCCTAACTAACTTCATTTATATTTACTTTATACATATAATTTTTTGTAAATTGTACCGTTCTTGTTTCTCAGATTTCATAGGCGCTCCTTCTGCCTCTTCTGCTAGTGCTTTAACAAACCTTTCTTTAATCTTTTTGACTCTACTTGGCATGCACTAAGCCGTTGCATGCCTTATTCTATATGCTACTAAATGCGAAATTGTATCTTGTGTTGTCACCTTTATGGGCAATATAGGCATTATTGTGCACATTTTATATAAATGTATGTATTTATATTGTTGGCGACGGGCTACTATTTTATATTATGTTACTCGTAATGATTAAGTATTTATTATTGAAACAAATCTAAGTTAGATTGATACAAAATATTGGAATGTTTACTTAAAAATATTGAAATTAGAACTGAAAAAATTCGGAGGTGCTGTCAACCGTTGATATAGTTTCAATAAATTGATTAATTAACCATTTTTATTAAATAAATATCCCACCCGAATGTGCAAAGATGCAATCGAGTTGGATTGATATTACTGAAATGCACCTCGATTGTTTTCAGCTCTATAATATTACTACATAATCTACAAGTAATTAAGGCTTTTAGTTAAGCTATCAATTAAAAAAATCATTTCCTTTTTTGTTTTGTTCTGTGATCTCTTTTCATCTACAATAGATTCCAATCGTGGGCGTTTCATGGAATTATACAATTCTAGTATTTATCACATTCGGTTATACCTTAAATATAATCAGTTTTCTAAAAATGTTTATTCAAGGCGGCAGTGGCAAAAACGGCTCATCAGTTGCTGTAAGAATTGCTATCCATTTACGAAACAAAATTTTTCGAAACAAATTTTAGTCTACTAATCGTACTAAAAACATATTAACTACAACGTTTATTGGATAGACTAATTAGTTTATATATCACGTGAGCACACGGTCTCTAGGCTAAGATTCAAAGCGAATGTTATTAATGGTTTTTTAAATACTATATTGCATATTATCATATTTTTGCTTGCATGAAGGTGTGGAACGGATGCATAAAATTTGATTTAGCTTTAGATGGGATAACTTACACTATATGTTGTTTAACTGTCCCAATAATTTAAATTAATTTAATTTAGCGTAAAATCATATCATCTACATGGGCTACTATATATTTAACATGATATGAAGAGCCCATCTTGGGTGTATTTTGCTTTTATAACACAGTTATTGGCTATGAAATTAATCTCGAAAACTATTACACTATTACACGAATTAATTTTTATTTTACCTGTCAATCAATTAAATTTTTATAATATGCTTTAGCAATAGTTTCAATAGCATTTAACATTTCTATATTGATTTTAAGGGCTACCCAACTTTGACACGCAAAAAATTCAATTTTTACCCTATATATTCCTTTTGTTGTTAAAAATGTAAATTTACTAATTGTATTAATATTAATACATACTTTTTCTTTCTTTTCAACATATGAAAATGTTGACAAAATATTATGAACTTCTTCAGATGCCGTATCTTGAATGTGAATTACGTTGTTTGCCGTTTTATATAGCCAGTGGAGTTGATTTGAGTTTAGCATTACGCTATGCAAAATCTATTTTAAACGAAGGCTGTGGCAAGAATGGATCATCTGTTGCAGTAAGAATTTATTTATTTGAATAAAAATATAGCACAACACACAGAAGTCCGATCACTAGATAAGTAGATGACTTACCTATAAGAATATGTAGTAGCTGTCGAATTTTTAATAAAAGTTCAAGTAGTTTCTATACCCTTGCAGTAAGTAATAAATAAATTTATACGACTCCAGTCGATTAATACTTTGTATGCATTTGTGTCATAGGCAAGTTTAGTTTGTTAGATTTGGTCACAGCTATCTTAGGACCGATTTGATAAATTCGAATATCTTTTCTGTCTATATGTAACTACTATTAGTACCGACTAACTGTTTTATGTATATGTGTTCTCTTACTGTGTGCTCTTACTGTTATTGAAAAACGCTTTTTATGTATTGCTTTTCTATGATTGCCTTGCTTCTACAGTAAACGACCCGCTCTCTCATAATTACCAACAAACACTCATATATATCTACAATTTCATTTAAAAAATTCACTTTTATTCAAAACAAAAAGCCAAAAAAAAATAGTTGTTTTTGGTCATCGTTGCTGTTTGTGAATTAGCAAGTGCCTTTGTAAAATTGTATAACACTAATTGCAATTTTACAACGGAAAAAAATAAAAGTTAAATTAATAATTTTCTTTAATTTTCCATCCACTTAAGGGAACCAGTGTATTATCACCTAGCATACCACTGACTCTAGTAGTGCTGCCAGCGCTGATGATAGCACAAAAGTCACCGGACAACATTTTCACTGAGCATGCTTCTATTTTTATTCTGGCATTTGGAATGGTAGCTGCCAAAATTACGAACAAGCTGGTGGTAAGTGTTTCTATGGTTTTATAATCTTGGCTCAACCAATATAATAGTGGCTGAGTCTTTGACCTTATAAAGTATGTAGATTTTTGATGAGCATTAATTGAGGCAAAACTCTAAATTATTTAATAACATTAATATTTTTTTTTTGTGACACAGATAGCTCATATGACTAAAGCGGAAATGGAGTATCTGGATTGGTCGCTACTTGGTCCCGGATTATTGTTCCTCAATCAGTACTTTAATTGCATTGTACCAGAGATTTGGCTGCTCTGGTTTACGCTGGCCTGGGGCACGCAGGATCTATTGCGATACTGTGCACAGGTTTGCCTGGAAATTTGTCACCACCTGCACATCGAATTATTCAGAATTCCGTATGGCCCTAAGGTCTCGCACACTATTTCGGTGGGCAGTCAGAGTAACTTTGGAGCCGACAAAAATGGTGGCACTTCACACCGAAAGTCTAAGAGCAAAGCTCACTAGAGCAATAAGTCACACCATTTAATATATTTTAACTGATTTCATTTTTCAAAAATTAACGGTGTTTAGCCCAAGTATAAAAAATTTTGAACTCAGCCCAACAAAATTTAACGTCGAAATGTTAATACGAAAAAAATTATAGCATAATTAATTTATAAATGTTGTTATAACAAAAAAAAATCTGGAGGCATATTGATATCAATTTTATGCTTATATATTGTATTAGGTATATAAATATATTTTATATATTTGTGTAAATTGTATATACGATGTAGCCTGCAGTATTTTATTTTGTGCTAAATGTTGTTTAGTGCAACAAAATGGAGATAAAATTACATGCCAAAAAAAAAATCAATGAAATTTCTGGCTTGTCTAAAGCTCAATTTATGGCCAAGCCCGAGTGATACAAAGTTAAACAACTTGTATGAGGGATTCTCTTTATTTCATTATTTAGTTTCTACTGGGCGAGCGCCTTAATCTTTATGGTCAATTTGTTTTGTTTCATTATAGTTTAATTATAAATCATGCTGAAATATCAGTGAGCATATGAGAATATATAACACATAAAATATATGTGTGCAAGAATATTCATACTGCCGCTGATCACCGATTTGGAAAAAACATATTACTGATTATTCAAGAACTAACCCATGACGTAAAAATAGAGCAAAATTTACACACATTGATACATGAAAGTATCTAGATTATGTCTAAAATGCCTAAAACGGCAAAGAAAATAACGAATAACAAAGGTTTTACCTGCCTAAAACATTGGGTTTATCCTAATAAACAGCTGTTTTAAATCAGATCACAGTAAACCGAAGCTGTTGGCCAAAGAAATTATGATTTTGTTATAAATATATTTGGTAATAATGCATTTATTTAGTCCGGTGATTAAAGAACGTGTTTCTGCTCTTAAATAATAAATGCATACTTAAATATAAGTCTCAATCATGGAACAAATACTAGATGCATATATAAATTTAAATATAAACTATTTTCCGTAAGTTTTGCAGAAATATGCTACCAGTGCCATGTCGCGTACCTCTAAAGTCACGCGGCTCCGGTACTGGGTTAGCAAGTAAGCATCTTGGAAGCGTTGGGTTAGGTACATTTCTGTTGCGGTCTGTATAGCCTCCAATGCACTTTTAGTAATATAGAAAGGCGTCCTTGTCTGTTCCATCATTATTTCGCGCACCACTCGCGAAAACGGCAACCTCGGTATCATGAATAGTTCGCTGTGCTGCAAGCGCACAATCTCACGGTGTAATTTTCGCAAGCGATGTTCTGGTTTACTTTGTTTGCGTCTTGTAGCAACTGCTCTTGTTGGCATTACCTGCCGTTGGAATGCGGGACTGCGCTCATTTGAAAGGTTTAGTATTCGAGCTTCGGGTGGCTGCCGATACACCACTTTTGATGTTTGTCGGAATGAAGTGGTTGCGTTAAGCTGGTCCTCCGTAACATCGCTGTCTTCTGGTGAACTTATATCACGACGACGGCCGCTTTCCCGGACTCTTCGAAGCGTAGAGCATCGAGAAGATGTGTTTAGTTCAGCCAAGCGGCTTGTGGTATAATCTAAGCCGTAGTCGGTGTCTTCTTCTCGTTCCGGGGTTTTAAATTGATTGTCGTCATCAATAGTCTCTACATCTTTTGCATTTCGTTTTGATTTGTCCTTTTTAGCTGGACTCTTTCTTCTACGCTGTGGCATTTTTATTTCAAGATAGTAATAATATTCTACTCTTTGATTACACAGAAAAATTAACGCAATAGTAGACGCAGCGTCTACAAATCGAGTTAGCGCCTTTTTTCTCGAGACCGTTGTTCAAGTGTTGTATAACACAAGAATTTTACATTTCAGCTACAACACTGAGCATCATGATATTTAATTGATACATATTTGTTTCGCCTTCTAAACAAATATTTAACTTGGTTTAAGAAAACATATTGTAATACACTTTCCACATTTATTTTGTAAAAGAAATACAACATGTTAGTGATTTATCTCTGTGGTCTCACTAATTAAGCCGATATGTGTGAGATTGCGGCAGAGTAAGGAATTCTACATAAATTTAATAACAGCGCTAATTAGCTCATTTCTGAGTTGTAAACTAAATTTGAACTATGTCTCTGGATACATGTGTTTTTAAAAATATATCAAAGTTGAAAGCAGCATTATATAAGAACCTGTAATCGACCGAATCGATAAGAAACGATGGCAAATATCGTCAATGTCTAACACGAGATTGCAGGGCTGCAAAAATATTTTTACTGTGCTTTTAATATTTTTGCTAGTTTCGCGCTGGTCGATGCAGAGCACAGCCCCACGAGATGATAAATGACTGCTAGATCCACTTGAAAATTTAGGGGCGACAGCACCTGCAGCTGGAACAGGACGAGGAAAATGCTTTAGTGTTGGACAGCGTAAACAACTTGGAGAGGGGCAAAGACCAAATCGTAGATATGTGATAGCGATCAATATGACATGATTTATCCCAGCAAGGCATTGCTGCGTTTCGATGAGCTGACGAAACATTCGCATCTTATGGCGAAGCTGATGGTCATTTAGAGAAAAAGCTACAAGGAAAAAATAGCGCATCTGCTGCAGCGACCGTACAAGGCAGTTTTTAGAACTCTGTATGTTCTATATATTATATAAAGTAGCGTTAACTGTTTAAGTTTATGTTTTTGTGTTTATTAATTTACTCATAGGTTTTATTATTAAATTAGTTTTTATTTACCATTTTTAAATAGTAAATGCTTAAATGCATTCTTTGCAATGGGTTTGTTTACATTTTCGGGTGAATGCCAAATATTTTTAGTGGTAGACCGAAAAATACTGAATTGAATGTAGTTGTGTTGCTTTTTTTACAAAATAAATATATTAATTTTAATAAATATAAAAATTTGTTGAAAATATATCGATAAATATATACATATATATCTATATATTCATATATCGATATACTTAAATATATAAATATAAAAATTCGTTGAAAATATATCGATAAATATATACATATATATCTATATATTCATATATCGATATACCTGATGCTTCGATTATTCTAGTGCATTTTAATCAAAATAAGATATAATAACTTTGAGATATTGAGTGCTAAACTCGTAGATGCGCATTGTTTATTATAAATATGGAAGTTGAATTCGATGATTCTGGTTGGCAGGGCCGTGCAAAACAACAGTCAAATCCTGAAGTAAACAACAATTTACCTTTAATTAATACAGCCATTCTATCAAAAAAATTTACTTGTCTTCTAAACAATTTGAAGGAACTGCACGAGGACAATCCGCAAAAGACGATTCAGGAATGCCTGGAAAAGTTTCTAACGCCCGATTACATAATGGAGCCAGGCATCTTTACACAGTTGAAGCGGTACTTTCAATCAGGTGGCTCACCAGAGGAAGTGATTTCTATGTTATCTGAAAACTATAAGGCGGTAGCCCAGATGGCAAATCTTCTTGCCGAGTGGCTAATTTTAGCTGGTGTGAAGGTAACTGAGGTCCAGGCCATGGTAGAGAACCATTTAAAGGAAATGATTCTAAAGTCGTTTGACCCGAAAAAAGCGGATACGATATTCACAGAGGAGGGCGAGACGCCAGACTGGCTAACAGAAATGATCGATCATTATACGTGGCGATCGCTAATATACCGATTAGCTGAAGAATATCCTGATTGCCTAATGCTTAATTTTACCATTAAGCTAATATCGGATGCTGGGTTTCAAAGTGAAATCACATCAATCTCAACGGCCGCCCAACAAATTGAAGTTTTTTCCCGCGTTCTGAAAACATCAATTGTCAAATTTTTAAATAATCCCGATGATGTTCACGGCGCTATTCAAGAGTGTGCCCGAATGGTGTGTCATGGCCAGCACACGTATGTATACTCGCAGGTGCTGATCCAAGTGCTCAGTCAGGAGCAGAAAGGTGGCTTTAATATGAAGCGGCTATCCCAGGAAATCATAAAATACGCTTTGCAAAAGTACACAAAATTAAATCACATTTGATTTCTTTTAAATATACACATTTATTCTGTTTCTGTTATTTTTTAGCAATCAAAATGTTACGCCTATCACAATGGCTCTTAATGGGTCGGCTGTATATCCGCAGGCATGTCAGGCTCTAACCTCAATGTTAACGCGCAATACCTTGAATCCGGCAGATATAACTGTACTGTTTCGCAATTATTCGGGCTCAGATCCACCACCAATAGATTTGATACGAAATCCTCAATTTTTGGAACTACTGGTCGATGCGCTTTTTCGTGCTGGTGTTAAAATCAATCCGGAGCACAAGCCCAAGTATGTGTTTCTCCTGGCCTATGCCTCATCCGTTATTGATCAGCCAGCAAAAAAGCGGCCCCTGACCGAGAGAATGCTCAACAAGGACGAATTGAAGAGCACCATTCAGGCAATTGAAAAGGCCCATGCCATCTGCAATGTGGACCAGGGCTCCACAGAACTCATTGCTGAGTTGCAGACACTATACAACTGTATAAAGTAACTATATATTAACCTTTAAAAAGCCAATCATACTAAATGCTTTTTTTTATGTTTAAGGTTTCCAGTTGTGGGAGTTGGTGTTATCCGTTGGGTTGAAAACGTTGTTATGGAACCATCTTACTTTAAACTTTCTACTGATAGTTGCCCCACACATTTAGCAGTTCTTGATGAAGTTGCGGGAGTACATCCCACATTACAACAGCAAATACTTTTTCTACTTATACGTTTATTCGAATCTAAGCAGGATGAATTGGAGATTCTTGTGCAACTTGAGATGAAAAAGATGATTCTGGATCGCATGGTAAATCTGCTGACAAGAGGATGTGTTGTTCCCGTGCTGCGATACATCAAACAATGCTGCGCAATTGAAGATACGGATGTCTCCCTGATTCGCTATTTCGTTACCGAAGTGCTCGAAACAATCACCCATCCTTATTCCGCGGAGTTTGTGCAGCTCTTTCTGCCGATGGTCGAAAACGAAGAAATCACTGGCACAATGCGCGGTGAAGGTGACAACGATCCAGTGTCGGAATTCATTGGTATGTATTTAACGATAAAAAAGTTGATTACTTCTACTTAATAAGTTTTCTCCGTGTTTCAGTTCACTGTAAGGCGCATTATACCACTGTGTGACAACCAATTATTTAGAATCTTACAAAATGTTTATTTTAAGTCCAATTACATGTGCACGTGAAAGAGTAAAGTGCAGTTTTATTTTGTTGTCTGAGTACATTTATACTTAATATGGCTTGTCTGCTTAGTGGTAGTAGACAATGCTTTCATTCCAGCACTGTCAGCATTGATAACTGAATGGCTCTCAACGGTTCTTTTTAGCAAGCTATCAAGTCAAGTAAATCCATATTAACGATAATCTTACAGCTGAGGTTGTTTACATTGGACTTATAGAGTGCAATAAAATTCATCTGTGTACTCATAAGGCAATAACGCAACCAAAAATTATATTTTCTTGATGGCGTTCTCTGTAAATATGTTAGTCTATTGTGTGGTTATGAGCCAGTAAGTTAATATGTATATATAAATCTAAATCTCTAGTTCAATCATATATAGTGTGCAGCATAAAAATCAAACCTGCAATATGCAATGAAGCTTATAGTGTTATTAGTATATACGAAAGTATTAGTATTATTAGTATACGTAAGCTTCAGCAATTAGTCGGTCTGTGTGCGCTCGCCTATCTCGTCGACGCCGCTATCACAAGTGTGCCCGGCGAAAATCGAATAGTTACATTACATGGTAAATATACGTTTAAATTTCAGTGACATTCACAAATATATTTTTCTTAGAGTACATTAAGAACTTTCATTATATTAGTTTGTGGCTGATGATTAATGACATTTGGTGAAAATACAATTATTTATACTTATTATTTTTAATAAATCCCTGTGCATAGTGATTAACTTACCATACTAATAGCATATGTGTTTTTATAATAGGTTAGAAAACTTAGAGATTTTTAAAGCCGTAAGAATTTATATTGGTATTTAATAAAATTACAATCCAAAAACAAGACTATGTAAATCTACCATGTGACTATTTCGATTTATACAGCTTAGCAAGAAGCTTATATAGATTATGGAACGAGGGCAGATAAGCAAAGTAAATTCTTGAAGTCATCATGAATTTTCGCAACGCTGTCTAATGAAAATTAATTAACCAACTTACTAATTGAACGATAACCCCAATGACTCCTGCCTATTCCTGGCCTGGCAAAGCAGTCTGAGCTACTTTGTTTAAGTGCTAATCTTGACGTCGTCGTTCGCGGTTGTCGTTGGCCCTATGCAATGCGATGAACACAGTTTTGGATTTGGAACGCTCAGCTTATCAGTGTGTATGTGTGTGTGGGTGGGTCTTATTTGGGGCACTGCATTAAGAACTGCAGACTATCGAGCTGTTGACTGAAACTTATGTGGTTAGGTGGGTGTGAGTCAGTGATGTGCGTGAACTCCTTGTTTGCCATGCACTTAAGCCCAGCATAGCACCACCGGCAAAGAGTCAATCCGATGAACCACTTAATAGCACAGAAATTCCCTGTTTAATTATACATCCGCTATGCGTTTCGACGGATTCGAGTTTTCCCTTCGAATGACTTTGATAGAAGCCGCAAGAAACTGCATGGATGATAGGTAATTGGCTACGGTCACGACTTTGGGTGTTTGTGTGTGCTGGTCTTACCCAGCTAGCTGTATGTCCACTGATGGGTGCTCAAGCGATGGCACTCGGCAACTAATTCAAATTCAGTTCGCATTGACCAATCACACGTTGCAGTTCACTAGAACAATGCATTTAAAGATACGCCTAACGTGTAGGAAACTTGAAATCTGGGGTAAGTAGTTGGTACTTTAATTGACAGCCCTAAAAACATATGCAAATGCATTAGCTGTGCTTCGCTTCTTATAACATACATATGCAAATGCAATTGGATGTGCCGCGCATTTTAAGTGATTGCTCCAGTTGCGACTCTTTGGTCTTTAAAATGGAGCTGCCTTGGCGCAGCGACTCCAGTAAGCTGGCTGCCGTTGCAGCTCAATATTCACCAATTCAAAAGAAATGTGTAAGTGAAAACCAATAGTGAATGCCATTAAAAATTATTTTCATTAACTGTAAAAAAAATACCATTTAAGATTTTTAAGCGGATTTGATTTTTTGACTGTTTGATCTGATATTTTCAAATACCTGTTGTCACATGTATAGTCCGCTGAGAATTGCCTTTTTCATTTACATTTTTGTGCTTTTAAGCTTTCTACGTCTTATCAGAAGCTAAATATAAAGAAAAAGTGCAGCACTAACAGCTAACATCAGTGTGTTTTTGGCGGACGAGCGAGGGAAGCAGAGTAGCTCTCAAATCACCACATCATCAGAACTACTATATGATGGGCTTAAGAAGATTTTTGAAATGTTTGTTGTACTATTTATTTTGTCTTAAGTGATTGTAGCGCTTCCGCGATTTATAATTTAAACAAAAATTTTATTAATCCGAATGCAAAACATAATGAAATTTATTTTGTCCGAGTGTGACTAAAAGAGAGAGAGAGAGTGAAAGAGCTTTTGTTCGTGAGTGAAGTTGTATGTGTAGAGAAGCGTGAGCATGTTTAAAACAGCTGTTTATTCCAGCAAAACCTTTTGAAATGTTATAAGCTTGCTACTCACATTTCATGCACTTATGATTTGAATTGTTCTGCAATGTGATCGGTTATTTCTAAGCGCGCTTTAAATTGTATGCTACTCCGACTGTAGCGGAAGAGAAAAGTGCTAATGTTTTTAATCACTTTGTTGTAAAATTAAATCATTATATTGTATTTCACTTAATTTCCGTTACGTTTCGCGCACTGATTTTCAACATAAAAAATATAAATGTGAGTACACACCTATTATACAGTAAGAAAAAAATGGACTAACAATGCGAATTATTCTGTCTTCGAAATTCCATTTACAAAGTGGGCTGAAATCGGCACTGGCCGACGTTAATGAATATTGTATGTACGTTTAAATTAGTATGTACAGTTCTGACAAAAAAAATAGCACTATTTTTAACACAGAGCCCTACTAGAAAAATGCGGCGTTTGTGTTCTATATCGGATGTATTTGATGTAATAATATATGATAATAATTCTGTTTAATTCTGATATCATGAATGGGGATTCCCAATATAAAAAGACTTAGTCGTAGACTCTAACTTATAAGTTATAAAATGTAAATTATAATATATTAATATACGCATTTTCGAAATTGTATGTTTCATGTTTACACTATTAATTTAAACTTTCTTACTCAAAAGCTGATTATAAGATAGAAAAACCTTACCGAAGTCATTTATTTATTAAGGCGAATTTATTCAAATTCGACAATGAGAAAAAGTAACGAGAACAAAACGCTATTTATTATGTGTTTCCATGTTTTTTAGTAGAAGTCCTGTTTTGGATAGTAGTTTTTGCCACTATGTAACGGCAAATGATCTAAGATACATTTCTTTTACTTACAGCTCTTTCACTCACTTCCCTGGTGTTTGGATTTTATATTCTGAACTTATCTTTAGCGCTTATCATACTGAACAAGGACGTACAAACTTCACGTGGTATGCTGTATCCACGAGAGTCAGAGACGCGAGAGGTGCGTACCCTTGATGGGATCTGGAATTTTGTGCGCTCAGACGAGTCGAACCCAACGCAGGGTATTCGAGATGGTTGGTTTAAGGATGACTTAAGCAAGAGTAGGCCAATTATTCCAATGCCAGTGCCAGCGTCGTACAATGATATCACTACGGAGCAGGCGTTGCGGGATCATGTGGGCACAGTTTGGTATGATCGCAAGTTTTTCGTGCCTCGATCGTGGGCTCAGGAGCAGCGAGTATGGTTGCGTTTTGGCAGTGTTCATTATGAGGCATTTGTGGTAAGTAGTTGGCGACAAAATAAGACAAAATAATCAATAACAATGTTTTTTTTTTTATTATTTTTTTTAAGTGGATCAACGGTCAGTCGGCCGTAAAGCACGAGATGGGCCATTTACCTTTTGAGACAGAGGTGACACATTTGCTGCAATACGGTGCCGAAAATCGCATCACTGTTATGTGCGACAATGCATTGATACAAACAACTGTGCCGCAGGGTAAAATATCGGAAGTAGCCAACGATGCCGGCGTTACCATAATTCAAAGCTATACATTTGACTTCTTTAACTATGCGGGTATTCATCGATCCGTGCATCTGTACACTACACCAAAAACGTTTATCGAGCAGGTGGACATCAAAACAAATCTGACCAATAATAACACCGGTAAGATTTAAATTCAACGTTCAGTGGAACTGAAATAAGCGCGTATATTTTTTCCAGTGGGACATGTTGATTTCAGTATTATCGTAAATGGCTCCGCTACCAACGAGGCGGACAACACTTTATATGCACAATTACAGCTTTATAACCGGGAGGGTGATCTTGTATCCAATGCTCGTTCAGATAGCAAGCTCCTGGGCTCATTGCAAGTCGAGAATGTTAGCCCGTGGTGGCCGTATCTTATGCATTCTGATCCAGGATATCTGTACGAACTAGAGATCAAACTGTATGCAACCAATGAGCAGCTGTTGGACGTTTATCGTTTAAAGGTTGGCCTACGAACGCTAAGCTGGAATAACACAACATTTCTTATTAATGGCAAGCCGATATACTTTCGTGGCTTTGGACGCCACGAGGACGCCGATGTCCGCGGGAAGGGCCTAGACAATGCCTTATTGACACGTGATTTTAATTTACTTAAGTGGATTGGTGCCAATGCATACCGCACATCGCATTATCCTTATTCGGAAGAGTCGATGCAGTTTGCCGATCGACATGGCATTATGATCATCGACGAATGCCCTAGCGTGGATACTGAGTATGATTTTGAGCAGTTCCAATAAGTTTTTATCTCTATCAAACTTTTTGGATATTGCAGAAATTTTAATCAGGTATTGTTGGGCAAACACAAATCGTCTCTTGAGCAGCTCGTGCATCGAGATCGTAATCACCCAAGCGTGGTTATGTGGTCCATTGCCAATGAACCGCGCACGGGACAGTTAAATGCCGACACCTACTTCCAGTGAGATAATAAAGCATTGTTATACGCGCCTAACTTTGTATATTACGTTATTGTGTGTATATTTTCATAGATTTGTGGCAAACTACACTCGGTCCTTGGATAGTACAAGGCCAATTACAGCGGCTATCGCAGTGCCTTCAACTGATGACAAGGCGGTAAGTAGCTTATTAAAGTTTGATTCATATTCTAAGTCCAAATATAGGGACGTTACTTGGACATCATCAGCTTTAATCGCTACAACGCCTGGTATAGCAACACTGGTCGTTTGGATATGGTAACGAAACGTGTCATTGAGGAAGCGACCGCCTGGAACAAAAAGTATGACAAACCCGTTCTCATGGCAGAATATGGCGCCGATACGCTAGAAGGTCTTCACCTTGTAAGATTGTTAATAGCGATTAAGGCAATAGCAACTTTAAAGTAGATCCCATTTCATATTAAAGCAACCAGCGTTTGTATGGTCTGAGGAGTTTCAAACCGCAGTATTCTCACGGCATTTTAAGGCCTTCGATGATTTGCGGCGCAAAAAGTGGTTTATAGGCGAATTTGTGTGGAACTTTGCCGACTTTAAAACGGCTCAATGTGCGTACAATTATACTGAACTTATTTTAAAGGCATTCAAATCATTTTTTGGATTTCTTTGCTTTCTTCATCAGCTTACACACGAGTCGGCGGAAACAAAAAGGGAGTCTTCACACGTGCCCGCCAGCCAAAAGCAGCGGCACACCTCCTTCGCCAGCGGTATTTTGCTCTAGGACGCGAGGTGGATCAGTGTATCTTGCCAGATGACCTGTTTACATACATTGCTGATGTGGGTAACAGTATCAAGCACGATTCCAGTGACCTATGAAGCTGATAGGATACTAAACACACTTAAACTCACAGAAAGAAAGTACAATCTTATATACATAAGTACATGCGAAACAAAAGTATTGTAGATATTTATACTGTTTTTATTACCAATGTTAACCTTTGAACTGACCACAAATGCATTTCAGTGGCATTGCCTTTTTTAAATAAAATATACTAATTTACTGCTAATGTACATAAGCCTTACATTATTAAATCATGCATATGCATATGGTATACAAGGTAAGGAAACTTTACGTGTTATTTTTCCGCGATTTTCCAAAGCTTGCAAAAATCAACTTCTTTTAACTAGCAGAAGAAATTACCACTTCTTTTACAAGACAATTCCGACTAGAAAACTCTTTCCTAAACCAAAAAATCGTGTTCCTAAATTAAAATGCTTTCTTATAGAAAATATAGTCGCTGGGATCCGTGATCATTCAGACAGACGGATGAACCTGATCAAAAATATTTATACTTTATGGGGTCGGATGTTTTCACAAATCCGCTATACTTTTTTTTAACTAACTTTCAAGGTTTAGAGTATAATAATCGTTCCCATCGACCAACCACCACAACAGCTGCTAAACAGATGTTAAGCCTGGTACCTATATCAAAAGGAAGAGGGAGAAAATTACTTTCATTGTCATACTGTTGTAGTTTGTTATCGCAGTAAGTATGCAATCAGCGTTTGTATGTGTATATAATAAACATGAATAATACCACAGATAATTGCAGCGGTGGGGCACTTAAACACCTTACACATATGATGTTTTAGTGGATTTAACTTTGATAACCATAATCCTGTCGACATAATGCGTAATTCGACATGCATTTGTATTACTTTGCTCAGTGTTTTTCTCTTCAATGGATGTGCAGCTTGGCCTAACGAAAATGATGACTTTGCCTATCTGCAGGAATTTGACGAAGAGATTGTGCCTGAGCAACATCAAGAGCAGCGACAACTTAAGCAAAGCAACTATAATTACTCAAATATTAACCCACCAGCCACACGCGGTTTGCTATATCCGCGGGAGTCTGAGACACGGGAGGTGCGCTCATTGGACGGCATATGGCAGCTGCTACGGAGCAATGTAAGCGATCCGCTGCAGGGCATTCGTGAAAAGTGGTACAACCAAAGCCTTAGAGCGACGAACCATGACACAATTTCAATGCCAGTGCCAGCCTCCTACAACGATGTGACCGTAGACCAGCAATTGCGCGATCATGTGGGCACAGTTTGGTATGAGCGACAGTTCTTTGTGCCCACACGTTGGCGTACGGATAGGCTACGCACCTGGCTACGTTTTGGTAGCGTTCACTACCAAGCTGTTGTTTGGATCAATGGTCAGGCTGCGTTACGTCATAGCTTTGGTCATCTACCATTTGAAGCGGAGATTGGCAGCTTTGTGAAGTACGGCAGTGAGAACCGCATTACGGTTATGGTTGACAATCGGCTCAACAATCGCACCATACCCCAGGGCAAAGTGCTCAAGCAAGCGAATGATGATGGTGTCGCTTATGTACAGACATATACATTTGATTTCTTTAACTATGCCGGCATTCATCGATCTGTGCACCTTTATACAACGCCGCAAACCCACATAAGTGACGTGGAGTTGAGGACACAGATCTCCATCAACCAAATTGGCCGCATTGATTATCGTTTGTGGTTTAGAAACGAGGGTTCCTTGTTTGGTAACTCCAACTATGTGCTAGTGCAGTTGCGTGACAAAACTAGCACTGTGGTCGCCCACCAAATTAATCGGGAACTTCGCAACGGCACTCTGCTCGTACCGAATGTTAAGCCCTGGTGGCCCTATCTAATGGATCCCGTGCCTGGCTATATGTACAGCCTAGAGTTCCTGTTGTTCTCAACAGATAACAGCACCGCAGTGGCGAAGAGTGAACTGATTGATGCCTATCGAATGCCCATAGGGATACGCAGCCTCAGCTGGAACAACGATGGCTTGTACCTTAACGGGAAGTCACTCTATTTACGTGGTTTTGGCAAGCACGAGGACTCCGATGTAATTTCTATATAACATACTAACAGCATTACAATATAACAAATTCTTGCTTGTTGGTAGATTCGCGGCAAGGGCTTGGATAATGCTATGATCATGCGAGATGGGTATCTGCTGAAGTGGATCGGCGCGAATGCGTATCGCACCTCACACTACCCCTACTCCGAAGAATCTATGCAATTCGCAGACGAACACGGCATAATGATCATCGATGAGTGTCCCAGTGTTAATACGAATTTATTCGAGCCACAACTTTTGCTTAACCACATGTCCGCCCTAGAGCAGCTTATACATCGCGATCGCAACCACGTATCCGTGATTGCCTGGTCGATAGCCAACGAGCCCCGTTCACAGAAAAAGGTGGCGGAAGCCTATTTCGGGTAAAACTAACTCAAATATAAAGCTTGTGAAGTTGAAATATGCAGTGTGATCTGTTCTTTGACAGCGCTTTGGCCAACTATACTAGGGGCATTGCACAGGGACGACCGCTTACGGCTGCCAGTAACGTAGACTCGCCTTCCAAGTGCATGATGTCACAGTTTTTGGATATTATTGGCTTCAATCGTTACAACTCCTGGTATCACAATGCGGGACGTACCGACATGATTATAAATCCGATATATAACGAGGCAAAACATTGGCGAGATCACTATCAAAAACCGATCATTGTCTTTGAATATGGCGGTGATTCTCTGGAAGGATATCACACAGTAAGACCAGTAACACTCATATTATATTGCACTAATGGTATTTGACATATGTATGTAGCTGCCCGCTTTTATCTGGTCGGAGGAATACCAGACAACGTTGTTCTCAAAACACTTCCAAGCATTTGATAAATTGCGGCAGCTCAAGTGGTTCATTGGTGAATTTGTGTGGAACTTTGCCGACTTTAAAACAGAGGAGAGTGAGTAAACAACACTGGCGATATGACATTTAAATAGTTTATCTTAAAAATATTTGCAGCCTTCACTCGCGTGGGCGGTAATAAAAAGGGAGTTTTCACACGCAATCGACAACCCAAATCTGTGGCTCATCTCTTGCGACAGCGATACCACGCACTAGCATTGAAACTGGACAATGCCACCTTGCCGGTAGATCTCTTTGAGTACATTATCGACTGGAACTAAGTTAGAAAATTAATGGACATGCTTAGGCCCAGAAATTTATGTATATACATTAGTTATCTGATAACAGCACTGTGTTACATATCTATACTTTTTGAATATTATTAATTAAACTATTATAAAATTGTATGTATTTTTCTGTATTTAAAGAACATTATCAACATCAATAAATCGAAGTAGGCATTTCGAATTTTTACAGGCAGATTGATTAACAAGAAAATATAAATATGCTTTTTTGATAAAAAGGCAGTATAAAATTACTTAAATATCCCAATAGGCGCACAGATGGAGTAGCACGTTGTGCCTGACACGAATTTTAACCTTCATAATTTGATTAAGGACCCCTTTTTAGACAGCCTACGTGTTCTTTGAAAGTTCAGACTCTCGAGTTTGTACCCTATTCAGTCACTAGATGTTTGAATGAATGCTAGGGTAACAATAGTTTTAAGAAGAGTCGCATGTATCAAACTCGCTAATCTTGAATTCAGTTAATGTGCTTTAGGCAATGAAAGAAGTTTAAATCGACTATGCAGCAACCTCGGTACTAACAGGCAAACATCCTTAAGAGATAGTGTCTCTTAAAAAATATTACATACACGTATAAAAAAAGGGATAAAAACGCTGCATTGCTTATGCGAACAACTTTAAACAAAAAGAAGTATTTTGAAGCCCAAAGACTGTCCAAAAACTACCTTGTATTGAATTAAAATTTTTAGATTTGATGATTTGATAGACGAATAGGAAAGGAACACTAATAATTTACCTTGGAAGTGTGGGAAAATATAATAGAAAAATTCAAAGAAGTCGAACAGCAAGACTTCCCGCAGAAGTCAATGCCTTTGCTATTAATAAGTTGAGTTTTCCACGATGAACCTCCCTCCTAATGGGATCTCTTCAACCTTTTCTTATTTGTAACTAATGTACATTTTGAATGTTAAAGGTTTAAAGTTTCTGCGTGTAGTATATGCTTCGCTGTTTGCATGAACGCGTGAGAATGTTTTACACACTGAGACAAATAACGGCTAGGTAAACAGTAGTTTGCAGCAGGCTAAATACGCATATGTTCTTATGCACGCAACTTACTTCCTAACATTACTAAATAGACAATAACCGCATTTTCGCCGATTCGACGCCCCTATGCATTGTCTGCTTATTGATTGATATTCTGCCTTCGATCTTTTTAATGCAGAAACCACAACTCAAATTGAGATCCAGATCATACTTACACATTCATAACTTTCTGAGTGCCTCTGCCAATTTATCGCCTTATCAACAACCCAATCAACATTTACAATATGGGAATTTAAAATCCAAAACGAGCTGAAAAGTGTTGCAAAGTAACAGGCTACCAGCGGATAAAGAGAATGCGAAAAAACATATGTTTTCGCAGGTATCTCGAAAATTAGATACAACCAGCAATTTGTACATTATTCAACATATGGCTGTCAGACGGCAATGCAGCTAGAGGAGTGGTGATCTGCGGTTTCAAAACGCAATCAAGTTGAACAAAGGGACAGGTACTCAGCATCCTTCTGATCTGGTAAATCTTAAAGGAAAGTGGCATTGTCTACATGCGTGGTGAGCTCTCTGGGTACGTTGCTCGTTTCATTTCTAAGCGTAAAGAAATCTTCTTTAAGTATATATGCCTATCAAATCATCAACAAATGAAAACAAAATATCAATGAAGTCACTCAAAATCTATTAAAACACGCGATGGAAAATTTTGATGTGCTCAACAGTAAAATCTCTGATAGCTCTGCTGTTGATTTCATAAATCGGTCTTCCCTAAGCCTTCTCTGTGTGTGTGTATATATTTATTTTATACACATGGAATTTTTAACAAAACCCCAACTTGCCAACTGTTTATGTTGACCTCTCATGCCACCGAAAAAACTAAATGTTTAACGGTCGTTCTTTAAGGAATCCTTTAAACAACCCTTTATAGCAATATGAATGGATAATTGCATATACATATTGCATTAGTATCTTCTAGAATCGTCATATTTTATAATATTATATATATAATAAATATGGTTGTATTCACAATCGCCGTAAATTTTCACAGCACATGTAGCTACGCCATGTTAATCAGCAAAAGCCCCCTTGCCTTCAGACCTGTTCGCCTAGCCGACTATTACAACTTGGTTACAAATGCGCAACAAGGCCCTATTGTGATGCTGCTGCTGCTCCGCCCAAAACAACACCACTTCATTGCAGTTGTGAATTCTGTGCGCCGGTATTCTACTTAAGGCACTTGCTCCACATTTATAAACTGATCTAGCAATAATACCCAACGCCTCAAGACATTGGTCATATTTGGTGTTTCGTCTACCAATTGCTACAGATTTGAAGTAAATAATAATTCAAACTAGCAATCGTTTGATTCAGAGCAATGAGCAATACTTATATTGTTTCCTGAGTGATTTTAGTTAAGCTGTGTGTATGTTAAGTTCACCTAAAGAGAAAGGAAAAACATGAGCCAATATTTTTATTTCTTTAAATTCCTTAAAAACAGCTTTTTGGACAACGGCTTCTAACAACCTGACGTAGCCGTGATCGTCTAGTGGTTAGGACCCCACGTTGTGGCCGTGGTAACCCAGGTTCGAATCCTGGTCACGGCAATGTTCTGGACAAGAGCATTGTCACGGAGTCGGTTGTGGGATATACGATTTTTTCTGAATATTTTAACGAAACAGTCTTTATTTATTTGTTCGTACGGAATTTAATAGCTCACAATCTGTACGCCTCTTCTTTTGCTGACATCTTTCGCCAACAGATTTTTCCAATGCTAATACTATTTGTCAGTTTCTTACTTAACAAACTTTTTAGCGCCATCTATATTTCAAAGATTATATTTAATTATCAATATTTGGACATGAAACAACTGTAAGCGCCACCTGTACTTCAATTATAATTTCTCAAGTATACTAAATTGTGTGTATTTTTCATTACTTGTAAAAACCGAAATTTTGACGAAGATAAAGCACAATCGGTGTAGCCGTGATCGTCTAGTGGTTAGGACCCCACGTTGTGGCCGTGGTAACCCAGGTTCGAATCCTGGTCACGGCAATGTTGCGAAAATGCATTGTCACGCGGAAACTGATCTTTTTTTTTAATAATTT
The DNA here is from genome assembly GCA_035042365.1 of Drosophila dives. Classification (NCBI taxonomy): domain Eukaryota; kingdom Metazoa; phylum Arthropoda; class Insecta; order Diptera; family Drosophilidae; genus Drosophila; species Drosophila dives. Next base: position 1,616,532 of record JAWNLJ010000456.1, on the reverse strand, counting down.
TTTTTATTTTATATAGTTAATTTGGTACTGACAATTCATATTAAATGTGAATAACGAATAAAAGATTTATGGAATAAATACTGTCGCAGAGCCTTAACAATAACTTGAACATAAAATTTTTAAACCACACACAAAATATAAAAGTGAATAAATTTTGTAAGACCTTTTTAATGATTAAGCATCGGAGTTCAGAATTAAAAAAAAATTTTTTGTTTGCGATGCAACATAATATAATTAATTTTTAATTTAGTTTAAATACAATTTTAATAAGTTTTAATCGAACGGAGTAAAAAGTTAATAATAAATGTATTGGTAAAAATTTTTCCTAATTAATGAATATTTTTCTGTTTTTTCGCTCTGTTAATGTTTAGAGCCTTGAATGTCGATGTTCGTCACCCAGGCGTAGCCGTGATCGTCTAGTGGTTAGGACCCCACGTTGTGGCCGTGGTAACCCAGGTTCGAATCCTGGTCACGGCAGTGCTATTGTATGGCATTGTCACGGAGTCAGGGTTGATCCATTTGTTTTGTTTTTTTCTAAATACGAAGTCCTCTGAAATTTGTATATCTTATTGAAAGAAATAATTAGTCAAAAAGTATATGAGGTTGAAACCCGACGAAGTTTTTTCGTTCAAAAATTGCGCTAATCTGCATATGCAATATTTATTTTATTTATTTTACGATTAAGATTTTGATTATATACAATTGCCGTCTTGAATAACATACATATAATATATTCATATAAATAGCGTTCTAATTATTTTAACTGAAACTATTTTCCGATAATAAAACAGTGGTATAAAGCTTTATCGTTTTGCAAATACCCATCGAAATGATTCGATTAATTACAGAACCTGTGATTTTTTACTATTAATCGTCATATTTTAAAATCATAACACGTGCGTGCTCGCGGAATGCGTTTATCAAAGGAAATTTATACTAAAAAGGTATTTAGAACTGAAAGTTTTGGTTGATCACGTCTTATCATCATATTCTCTGCCTACTGCTGTCCATAAAGCAGCTCTGAGCCAGGCGGTATGGTGCTGGGATCAACATTGACATTAAAATAGTTCGCTGGCGTAGCTACAGCTGGAAAGAGCACCTCTGCCGACAACTGTTGCTGTAGTGGTTGATCCTGCGGCGCCTGCTGCAATGTTGTGTTGTAGGGATTCTGCACATAATCCTGATAGATCTCAGCTGCTTTAACTGTCTTTACCGCCGATGGAGCTTCGTAGACGGGCTCATAGCTGTGTACAATGGATACGTTCGGCATCTTGGTCAGCGATGGATAAGCATTGCCCGTGAGCAGATGACTTAGTGTAACATCACTTTGTGTTGGCGTTGGCGAATGTATTTGCTGCGTCCGATCTTGGTAATGTTGATTTTGGTATTGCTGGTATGTCTGCATGTGCTCGTGTTCCTCTAAATTTGGCGGCGTAGCCGGCAGCTCAATGGCGTAGCTATTACTGTTGGCGATTGATGCGGGTGCGCAAGTTGGAGCTTCCACTTGTCGTCGACTGTGAACGGGTGTTGTGACCGTGGTATGGGAAAAAACCACTGTGGCTGCTTCATTGATCAAGTCGGGCAACAGTGCGTTATAGTTAGATGGAGTCTGCAGTTCTGGATTGTTGGATTGTTGGGAAGGCACCTGTATGGGCTATGGGGAGTTATACAAATACAAATAAGTTGTTAAGGCAAACAAATAAAGAGAGGAGCTTACCTGAGCAAATGTAAAACTTGGCGCTTGCTGCAGTGCCTCTGTCATAGGTGGCTGTAGAATTATGCTACGCCGGGGTGATTCTACAGGAGACACTAAGGAGGGCATGGGAACACCACTAGCCTGATCAATATTGTCAGCACCAGCACAAACACTATCGCTGACAATCACCTCCTTGTGCTGTTGTTGTGCTTCAATGGGCAGACGGGCCACAGAAGGCATTATCTGATGAAGGTTTTCAAAGGCTGCAGAGTTTGTTAACGTTTGGGCTCGCTTGCCTACAAGAGGTGCAGTAAGGAATTTTAATTAAATGTATGAATATGAACGCTAACGAAAAAATAAAAGTAAGTTACGGAATACTCTCCAACTATGTCTATCAAGTTCATCGAAATGGCTAGCGAACTTTTAGCTGCAGGCGAAACATATTTCCCCCTTAAAGGTATGCTTTACCTTTGACTCTAAATATCCCACACTCACCTTCATCGTGGAACAGTTCCGTTTTGAGGTTTGGCAGAAAGTCACCAATGCGCCGCCATGTTAGCTCCCACAGAGCCTCCTGGAGTGTTCCGTCCTGATTATGAAACACTCGCACCGAGTGCATGACGAGCAGCATGTTCTTCAGTATTTCCTGCATCTGTTCCGAAAGCGTGTCCGAGCCCACCTTCATAAATCGCTCAATGTAGTCCAATATTTCGAGCCACAGCTCGTTGAAGATGGCTCCCAGTTCAATCAGCGTCGTTAAGTGCTGCAGGAACATCTTTGACATAATGGTGGCCGTGCGAATTCGTGACTCTTCCAACAGAGAGACATCCAGCTGGCTAGCTGCGACGCTCTCTGGCAATAGCTCGTTTAGCAGCGGAAAGAGAACATGCTGGAAACAGGAACACCACTCAGCTCCAGACAAGGTTTGTAAATCGTGTACAAGTAGGGCACGCTGCTGCAAGCAGGATATAGCATGAGTGCGAACCTCTCGCCGCCGATCCATGGCCAGCCGGGCAATACCCTGGAGCAGCGGACACCAACCGGGCGTCCACAGTGCACCTGATTGCGGCACCGTGCAGCCTTCCTCCGCCCACCAGCGAAAAATCTGAGCCGTTCGTGTGTAGAGGGTATACATAAGATCGAGTAATTGAATGGATAATTGCTCGTAACGTTGAGCCAATTCCTCCTGTTCTACGGCATTTGGTGGATTATTTTCACCAACATCGGTCACCAGCGACGAAGTCAAATTACCGATTGTCGTGGACTGATCAACGCCTATCTCACGTACGTTCTCCTGGCGATTTTTCACGTTACGCTTTTTGGCAGAAGCTCCAAACTTTCGTCGCTGGCGTATGCCACCATCCCGGCACGCTTCAACAAATATCCGAATGCAACGCACGCAAGCCTCAAAGTTATACGGTGTGATATGAGCCACACTGCGCACGATAAAGGCAAGCGAATCCCAGCACTTGAACAGGGCGAATGGCGCATGGTCCAGCAGCTGGCAATTGAAAACCAGCGAGCTCACAGTGTGTGTGCTGGAGCTGGGCGGCGACTGAGGCCTAGAAAAGAAAATTTGATGTAAGATAGTACAAATAGCTAGTTTAGTGTAGATGAAACTTGTAAAGCGTACCTAGATGCTGTGGTCAGCTCGATATCCTTGTTAACCAGTATCCAGTTCTCAGCGCTGGGACTAGAGATAGGCGGGGCAGTTGCTGACCTGCTCAGTTCCGAGTCAGATGTGTATCCGCGCTCGACAGAAGCTACATCATCTTCGCTACTCGGGATGCCATCGGCTGTGACGCGGACTTTGGGTGTTGGGAGTGTTAGCTGCAATCCATCTTCAAAGTTGGGCGAAACAGCTCCAGCGCCAACGCATTCGAGCAGGTTGAAGATGATCTGCCAATCCTGCTCTGAGTGAATGTTCTGTGCCGAGGTCTTTAGCAGCTCGTAGATGCCAATCGAAATTTGCTTGGAAATGCGCAACAATAGCGCCGGCTTAAGTGCTAGTAGCTTCTTGAGCGACTGCAGCACTACCGGACACAGTTCCTCGTTGCGCATTAAATATATAGCCAGCTTGAGAACAGCAACAATGCAACGATTAAGTAAATAATCATAGCCATTTTCAGCACTGCCATGCAATAGCTGAAACATTTGATCGCGCACAGCTGGCCACATTGGGATCATGCGATCTCGGTTATGAACGACAATCTTCACCAGAAACTCCATCCAGAATACAGTTATATCCTCGGCATAGGCCTGACCGCCAGTAGACTTTGGTGTGTCTGGCGCCTTCAACAGGCATAATACGCATTGAATTAGCTCCTGCAGTGACTCTAGCTGGACAAACTTAGACTCTTGCAGCATTTGATCCAGCTGACACTCCTTGATGCATTTACGACCATGCTTGATAAAGTCCTGTTCCTCGAAAGTAGGCTCACGCTGGCCGTCAGAGCTGATGAACGAGTAGAGGCTGGAAAAGAGGCCGGACTCTTGCTTCTCGCGCGGTTTCTCCAATATAAGCGTAGCCTTGCCATTCGGCTCGCAAAAGTCTTCCACCTCCATGAGCGATTTTGGCAGCAGCTTAAGACGGAATAGCTGCAGGAATAGATCCAAAATGTGCTTCCAGCTGTCGCGCGGACTGTCACCATAGCCGTGAACTAAGAGAAATACCGTTCGGATGGCCGCCTGCGCCTTAGCGTTTAGTCCAAAGTTGACAGCCTGTTGAATCTCATTGTTCGCCGGCACCGACTCGTGCTGTTCGACGCTGCTCAACAGCGTTGTGAATTTACACAGGGTTAATATAAGCGCATCGAAGTCCGCATTCAGATTATAATGTGCTGATATGGCAGCCGATTTACTGAATCCTGCAAATTACACATTGTTCGGATAAGTGCCGAACTAAAACAAGAGATGTCTAGTGTAGTAAGAGTTCTCTTACCCGCCAAAGTACGCTGGTAGCCAGTCTCGGTACTTTTGTCAAACATAAAGCTCAGGGCGCTGAGTGAGGCGCCCCACACAATGTTGAAGATCTGCACATCGTAGGCGGCATCGTTGACATAGTGGAAGTGACCATCGTGGGTGGCGCCACGCCTCAGCAACACTTTCCACAAATAGTTTTCACGTACCAGACCCGTCTGCTCGGCGGGCATCACAATTTCTTCGTTTCTGAAAGCACATACACATATTTAATCATAATCGTGTATAACTTAATCGCACTCACTTGATGCCATTGAAGATCTGGGCCAGCATTTCCTGATCAAAATCTTGTCCTCCATTCAAACCTCTTAAATTCTTTGTGAAATCATCCTGCGTCATGGGCACATTAAGACGTTTGGCATTCGAATTGTGCTGATCCATGTTCAGCATGATGATGGCATATGCCAAGCGGAAAGCGGCATCAACGTTGGCAAACGGCTCTTTGTTTTGAATCTGAAAGTAAAAAAAAAAGCAATCTATAAAGCTTGTTGCATAACTTAAATATTTGTCTCACGAAGTTTGCAGCATTCGTATACTTTGAACTTACATGCCAATGATCTGAAAAGTGTTCCAAGACGAGAAATATCAATGGCGCCTCGCCCGGTAAGCGAAAGGTCTCCAGGTAAAGACGCAGGGCTTGATCCACACGTAGCGTCGTGAAGTCAAACGAGTCCACAAAGTTAATGAGGATCTTCGAATCGACGTTCTTCTTTTTGGATATATATTCACCAATCATTTTCTTGTCAAGGCCTGGATTCTCGCGCAGGAAAAGCGCCACCTGCATAGGATCAAGCTGAGCATGTAAAATTCCGTGCTCCTGTAGGTACTGAATGCCCTTGTCGGGTCGCTGGTTAAACCATTCTGTGCCCTTAGACAGCAATCGCTTCTTCTCCTTAACGGTCGCTAGCTGCTCACTGGTGATAGTACCACCCTCGCCTCCTGACTGCAATCGCAAACGCTGTGAGCTATTGTTGATAAAGTTCGCAATGTTCTCCACAGGTTCCTCGCCATTATCAATTACAATGCTCTCAAGACCGCTATTGTGACGCGAATGTCGGCTACCACCAACGCCTGACAAAGATGACTGCGCCAGAGCGTAGTTACAAGAGCTGTTGTTGCTCTTGGTTGCTGCACAATTGTGTTCGATACAATCAATCACACTAATCAACGTGTCCATGGCGATGATATGGGTACTGTAAATAGCATTGGTGGCCGAAAGCGTGTATTTGCTAAGCAAATTGGTAAGACTCTCAAACATGTCCGTGCAGTATAGGTCACAGTCGTAGTTGATATATAACTCCGTGACAAAGCCCGGAATACGGCACATCTGCAGAAGATTATCCAGCGCTAGTTCGCGCATCTCGTAGGGAGTCTTCGGATTATCGCTTGCGATGATTTCGCTTAGTTTCTTTAGATAGCACTCCAGCTGAAACTTTAGATGGCCGCGCAGTGATTCGAAGAGCAAAAAACAAAGCTGCAAATCAGCGGCAAAGATGCTGAGGCGCTCCGAACTCAGTAGCTTTAAAAATAATTTAATTTTAATATTTAAGTAAATGATTTTCGGATTTTGCCTATGCATCTGATCATTAAAATATATTTTTTGACTCACCGATATTAAGCTTCGGCACAAATCATCTTTTACCAGCTTCAGAAGAGACTCATATTTGCCAATGTTGTCGGCGGCTACCTCAAATGCGACGGTGAGCAGACCCAAACCAGTGTGCATCATACTATCTGAATTCTGCTTGTCCAGCGGATTGCATAGTATAATGAGAAACCGGAACAGTTCCTTGATAAATGGCAGCCCATATGGAGTCAGTGAAGTTGATAAAGTAGCCGCATCTTGTGAAGATGACTGTTGGGTGAAACGCACGCCTACAGAGTTGATGTATTCGCTACTGTTAGCCTCGGCTAGAGAAGTCGTCGGGAGTGTTGTGTGATCCTCTTCCGAATCAGCGTGATTTAGCTCAGATTTGGCGTTCTCCACCTCAATATTTGGAACTTCAATTTGAGAATTGCCAATAATTGTGGTGGTGGGTGTTTGTGTGATCTTGCCCTGCATATCAAGAATGTTGCCTGCGGGAGAAGCAGGCGTTGTGGCAAGTATGGGTGCCTTCAAATACGTGGGCGCCATGAGCGTGCTCTGCGGAGTCTGAGGCGGCTCATCGGATATGGATGACTTGCGTTGCACAGCCGAAACTGTCTGTGATTTGCGCCTATGCTTTTCTGTGGGTGCGCCAGCAGCGGCTTCGCATATAGTAAAGCGCTTCTGGAGCATAGTGTCGCTGCGGTCTTCCGTAAACTGTGGCAGCCTCATAAAAAACAAGAGCACCATGTCTTTGAGTGATTGTTCGGCGGAACGCCTAAGCAACTCGCTAAGACGCGGCTCAAAGCAGATCTTAAAGCAGCTGAGCATCACTTCGCACATGGACTCATTGCTAACGGCCGCACCCTCCGGGCTATGGATGAGAGTGTGCAATACTTCGATGACACGCATAAATGTTACACTATCCGAGGACTGATCCGTTCCCATAAAGCGGGCATGCGTCACTGCGTCCGCTATCATCTCGACAATCACAGGCATATTTGGAGTCGTGGGATCTGAATGTTAAAAATGCTTCAACGTCTTTAGCAGAATAAGTCATGTACACACGATTTTTTTTTTTAATTATAAAATATAAATAATATTTTGATACTCATCTATTGATGTATATAGGTATGAGTGCCAGACGCATTAATCTTTAAAATGGTTCTTACCAATCAGACCATATGACAAGAATTTGTTCACCGAAGCTAAAGCGAGACTAGTTAATGGGCCTGTGGTGTCGGCGGTGCGAATCACCTCCAAGAAGGGCGCTAGAAACACATTCGGTTCAATTAAGCGCAAGTCCTCAATGAGGTGTAGCACCTGTTTCAGATCGATGAAAAGTTTCAGCAAGGCATCTTTTTCATCATCCTGCATTTCAATAAAAGAGTAAATTCACAAATCTTGTTACATCTATACACATTATATATATATATATATATATAAATATATTAGGCAGTTACCACGTAGGCTGTTGCATTCCAACGCGTTCCACGTCGCATGGCCGTTACTAGCGTGGCCATTTCACCGCGCACCACATAAATGCCATTGCCTGGGAGTGACATTTCGTCCAGATTGTCGAGTTGTGTTTTATACTTGCACCTAAATGGCTTCCACCTTTTAGAATTTGGCACGCAACAAACAATTACTTAAACCCGCTGCTACTTTTATTTTCTCACATATGTACATATGTTTTTACTGTCAGTTGGATACAGCAAACGCAGGCTACATATACACGATCAGACACATATAAACGCGTCAAATGTGTATGGAACGATAGATTTAATTAAACATTTTATTTTTTGCGAATCTTTCAATTATTTGTTTTTGCCCAAGTTTTTGGTGACGTTTACGAAGTGTTTATTCTGATGTATTTTATTCAAGAGCAACTCTGCAAAGTTTGTTGATATGATTTCGATATATCCAGATTAAGGGTATTTTTAATTTTTCGATATGTAATCGATTCTGTTTGATTATTTTAGTGCCTTCTAATGCCTTAATGAACTTCGATAACAATGTAATGTCAACTTTTTTTTTTATATGAAATGCAATTCAAATCTATTTTCATACGACGCACCATCTCTTCTAAAGGAAATCATATTTAAGATAATGCATTCAATTTAGTAAAAATGTATTATTACGAATTTATATATATTTTGGCTAAATGATTTCAAACAATGCGGATCTATTGGTTACTATCGATAACATTTTTCCACTTTGGTGAACTAAACTAACTCACCGCAGATAATGTTAATCTGACTCATGCTGTTATGTTAATCAAAGAAGTTATTTACCGTACATTCTATTGCCTCAATCACACTGATACGTTTTATTTAATAGATGGTAGCTTATTTTTATTCAATAATTTGTCAAGTGGAATATTTTATACTGTCCAATGCACGCTCGTTTGTTTAACAACTAGAACTTTCGAGTGCTATTTTGATGGACAAAGAATAAATTAGCAATATTACCAAAGTGGTGCACTAATATTGGGTGCACCATTTTTTTTTATTGACTAACAAATGAGTATTTGATATATTATTTATTAAACTTATTTGCATTGTGCGTTCAATAGTACATTTTCGCTGATTTTGTGAAAAGGCGAAAATTATGCAAGGCAACGCTAGACAAATTTGACGACATTTAATAATGCATTGGCGGACTGACTCTGCTTTTGCGTTTTGAGGTGTCGCCACATGTTTCGAAATAGGGTTATGTGCTGCTTGTAAGCAATTTTGATTTATTTAAAGTAAGGTTACAGACTATGTGGTTATGTTTGTTAATTGAATTTCAATTGGCGCAGTTACGCATCTATTTTAATGTCAGTGAGGCTCCAAGCAAAAGCCTCAAACTTTCGTCCTGCAACAGAGCTCTCTTCACGGCCATTAATAGCTGTTGGTCAATGGTTTGGCTGTTTTGCTGGACCAGCGGCAATCGACTAAAACGTTTGGCCAACTCGGCTAGCTTGGGTTGCTTTTGCAGAAAGTGATCCAGGACCTCAGGTGATATTTTGGCCATCTGAGCGAGCTGCTGAACATGCGGCGCAACGGGTTGTTGGGCGGCCGATGACGTCGTCGACTGCCCTTCGGGTGTGTTCAAGTGGGTCTCTATCGGCAACCTTGCTGGCCGATTTTTATTTACGGTGCTGCTGGGGAGTGTGGCTTGCGACCGCAGTAGAGGTCGCAGTGGAATCGGGTAGTGATAAGGTAAAGGCTTTCGTGCGAGCTCTGGACGTAATGCTGACACTGCAGCTTGCTGATGGGCTACAGGGATGAAGTTGCCCAGAGTGGATTTGGGAAATTTCTTGCTGTCTGAGCCACCAGCTAAACTGAATTGTTTCACAAAATCATTGGCATTCTGCATTAAGCTGCCATCTTCCGCCCAATCTAAGTTAATTTTTTTAATTGTTTTCTTTGTTGTTGATTCGTCCAGCTTATTCGCGGGCTTATCAAAGTAGACGGCATCTATATCCGAATTATTTATGGTGATAACGTCTTTTTGTTCGGGTGCAGCGTTACGAGTGGCATCTGCTCTAGAAATAGCAAAATCATTGTTCAACGATTCCAAGTAGGTCTTCATCAGAGCTATACCCTGGTCACTGGAAGTCAGTGTGCGAACGTATTTAATGGTTTCGATGGAGTTACTTGTGCCCAGCATTTTGCCAAGCTCTCCGATGCTGGGCAACTGCTCCAAGCGCTTTACTCCCAATTTATTGCGTGCAATATAAAGTAAATCACTGGGATACTCCAGGGCAAAACTTGGTGTTGGAATAGTTGAGGTTGCTGTGGCTCTTGACACTTCACTTGTTGGACTTGTCAGTTTGTTAACGGGTATATTGTAATAGAGCGCATTTTGTAACTTTGGATTGGGGTTTTCAGTATTCACAATTGTTAGACTGTCCTGGCTGTAGTAAAATTTGGGCATCGGCGGAAATCGTCCGCGAACGCACTGGAGGAGAGCCAGCTGCAGGAAGAGGAAATTTAGTAATCGAGCGAACATTGTGCTCAATTCGAGGTTGAAAGAACAACTGAAGGAAGAACTAAAAATATGCCTAAGTATACCTTCATGGAATTTCCTCTCTTTGTTTCCACGAATTTTCGAATATGCCAATGAGTTGATTTTCTACCTGCGGTCTACAGAAAATCTTTTTTCCATTGAATTTTCACAAAGTACGTGTGTTATGCTTTCTCAGGAGTTTCGTATTTCGAGTTTTTATTGAAACCTTAGGATTATTTGTACTCTTCTTGAGTAAAGAGCCAGTCATAAAATGGCTTTGCTTATTTGGCTTGCTAGTAAAAGAATTTGGAACATTAAAAACGAATAATTATAGATTTCGAACTGTAATCACATTATTCAGTTTAAATGCATTTTCAGCATATATTTATACTGGAATTCTAACCAGGTAGTTTTTCTATATTAAAAAGCAATTTGAGAATGAATTTTCACTGATAATTGTTATAAATTTAAAAGTAGAAATATTAAAAAAAAGCTATAAATTATAACCACTAACCAAGAAAAATAAAACAGACCGCATTTGAAAAACAAACTAAGTTTATTAAAGCAAAAGCCTTACGGTCTAGTCTCTTACAGATTTGGTAATATGTTGTTGTTTCTGAACTGACCGTAGAGCGCTTAAAATCTAAGGAAACGTTGTGTCACTTTAAACTCTAATAAAGTATAATTTCGCTAACAACTACTATGTTAATTTATTGTTGTTTATACATTAAAAAACATATATTTACATAGTAACGTACATAAATATTGCAGCATAAGACAAATTTGTAAGCAATGGAGCAATGGCTATGTAAATGGAGCTTTCAGCAAATACACAAAATATGATTTAGAGGGGATATCACCAGATTGCTATCAACATTTGGACACTCCCACCAGGGCTGGACGTATGCAACGCTCGTGTAGCTTATAGCCGAGCTTGGTTACCTCCACAACAGTATTGGCCTCAACAGTAGAGTCATCCTTTTGGAACAATGCCTCGTGCATATTGGGATCAAATTTCGTATTGATTGGATCGACAGGCTCCAGACCATGACGCTTGAAAACCTGCAGCAAAGATGCCCGTGTTATGCAGAGTCCCTCAAAGAGGATCTTCAGATCTCCATTGCTTTCGAGCTAAGTGCGCGAACACAAAAAAAAATAAATTCCTTAATTTAGTTAATCGAAAATAACAGAATATGTACGGCATACTTTATCCTTGGGTACTGCTTGTGTTGCGTGACCTAGTGTATCGGCCACATCAAGCATATCCTTGCAGAAACTTTGTATTCCAAAGATTTTAGCGTCGCTAATCTGTTTGTTGAGCCGTGTGCGCATATTCTCGCTATCGGCCAACGCTCGCTTGTATTTGTCGAGCAATTCACGGTTTTGCTCTTTAGCCGTGCTTAACTCTTGCGTCAGCCGATCAATTTCCGGCGATAGTGGCGATTTCTCCTCCGACGCCTCATTACCCGTTGACTGCTGCTGCTGCTTCTCAGTGGAATAGCCCCGAGGAAATTGTGTCTTGGAATTGCAAAGCAAGCTGTTGGGATTTGTTAAAGGGAAATAACGTGCGCCCAATTGGAAGTAATTACGTCACAGAAAGAGACGCGCGCTGGCGACCATCGTTGCTTACCTTAGATTTTGTGTGCAAGCCATAGTCTTAGTGTGCCCGAAACGATTTACCAGCATGTTTAGGGGTAAAAAAGCCTTTGATGTCATTGAAATTTTTGTTTTTGTTTAAATATTTTTGCAACTAATAGTTGGCTTTAAATCAAAAACTCAGAAATAAATTTTGCTACAGCGTTTGCTAATTAATCGAAGGTTGTAATCGACTAAAATAGTTTTTCTGCAGAGCTCAGGTAGTAACCGATGTATAAAATACTGAATTTAAACTGGTATTTTTAAACGCGTAGCATTGAGCTTTTTGTTGTTGTAAAATGCGGTAATTCAAATTCGAGGCCAATGGTTTATTGTCTACCCAAACAACACTAGAACAGGCAACTGGGCATAAATTATTAAATGAACAAATTTTGAATAGAACTAGCTGTAAGGCAATAAAAACTGTATTTTGAAAAAAAGTTAAGTAGATTAAAAAAGAAAGGCTACTTTTCAATATATATGCGATAAATACGACTTAATTGATGGCAGCCACTATTTTTAATTAATTTTATACGCTTTTATTTGGCGCCAGGAGCAAACAAAAATATGCAACAAATCCATTGTCGATATTTTGTCTGCCAAACTATTTAGATGTATTGTGAAGGATTAGATACAGGGTATATCCAAGTCGGGCAGTCTTGAGCAGGGTGTTTTTACTTGATTTGTATGGGCGTTGTACAATTGCTTGGAGAATGATCTGAAGAAATTCAAAGTAGGGGTATGTGTACAATACAGTATCTTATTCAATATATGTGCGTGTGTATGCAAATACATTCAAGCCTAGTCAAGTATCCATGAGTGCAAGTATGTATGTATGTATTTATGTATATATTCTTATATATATATATATATATATATATATATATGTAAATCGAACTTGTATGTTTTAGAAGTAAAGGCGTTGACAAGTATTTAGTTGAATTTTAACACTGTGACAGTGCGGTTGAGAACGAATTTAGAATCTTGCACAGCTTAATTAAAAACCAATCAAAGGCATCCTGTTATAATGAGAGACGAGGATATGCAACTGGCTCTCAAAATGGTTGCCAATTCGATAACTGTAGAGGGTGAAGACGATAATGGAACGTCGATAACATCGCCTGAGAATTCTCCAAAGCCGTTAAGAAAAGCTCGAGTTATAGATTTAAACGAGAGACGTAAACAATTTCGGTAAGCAAGCAGACAAATAGTTTAAAAAAAATCTTAAAATACTTTAAGATATACAGAATCTACACATATACACAAAATGCATACTACTCTCCACATTGGCTACTAAAAATTCATACATATCTATGGTACAATTTAAATTCATTTGCCTAAGTATGTAAATACGTGTGTAACTACATTTAACTTAACAAGTAAGAAAAAAGTAGTCGAGTGCTCTCGGCTACGATATACCCTGAAGCCAGTTGTTAAATATATTTTAATTTATTGGAAAAGTTTAGCACCCAGATTTGAGCAGGCTATGCTTTCACGCATTGAAAAGTAAAAAAAAAATCGAGTGTAGCGCATATTTTTATTCACAAGCCCGAACAGATCTCTTTTGGCTGGCTACAAAAACGTGCATCTACATACTTACACATACGTACATGCAATTGTAGGTAAAGGGGTTCGGCAGAGTACAGATATAAACATTTTTACGCTTGCGTCTGTTATCATGCCATCTCTTTCTCACACAATTCTCGCATATTTGTGCATACAGAATAAGCTTGCGCGACTGATGGTAAAAATGGGATCAATGTGAGAAAATATTTCTAATCATAACATAGGTGTTTGTTATCAGTTCTTAAAATTTGGGCCGTTGATCAATATTGTGCATATGCGTATTTTATGTTAATTATAAGTTGACTTTAAAATATACTGCTATCGGAAATCGAAATAAATCGAGTAACGAAGGCAGCTATCGATCAAATAAAAAAATCGATAAGCAAATTTTAAAAACAAGAAGCAAACTTGATCCTCGGCGGATTTACGAGAACGTATTTTATAAATTTCAGTCTCTAGCTCTTAAAGTCACTGAGATTCGCGTGCTTATACAGATATACGGACATGACTATATCGATTCGGCTGTTGATCCTGATAATGAATATATATACTTTATGGGGTCGGAGATGCTTCCTTCTGACTGTTGTGTACATTTGCACAAAACCATTATAAACCCATTTGTGTTTACGGTATAAAAATATCGTGTGCATTTTACCAAGTTTATGGTTAAGATTTTTTATTTATTAATTCATGATATTTTATTGCGCAGCTCTTCTATTCTGCAATAGAAAATTAATTTTAAGCTGGTTGAACGCAAGAATACATTTTGGTTAAATATCATTAAAATTAAATGGGCACAAGTATGCTATTCCAAAAATCAGATATTGCAAGTTTTTTTGTTTTAGGTATTTTATTTGTTGAGAAAGATACTGAAATGCTTGTATACTTTCATCAGTATTTAGTTCGACTTAGTATACGGTAACTCTAATGTGCTTAATAAGAATTTTGGTCAAAGAGCTAGTTGTGCTGCTGAAAAGGTTCTGGAGGAATATATGTTCGTCTCCGTGTAAGGGTACTTTCAAAATGTTGTCAGAACCCCCTATCAACCAAAAATTAGGAGCGACAAAAGCGCAGGCGATCCTCAGTAATAAGAACAACGACAAAAGTGATGGAATCGAAATGCCAAATCGAATCTGCGGCATTGGCAGTAGCTGGTGGTGGTAAGCGTTATCATCTATCTGTCCAAAAATTGGAGATTGCGTCTGCAAACTAGGAACAATAATTTAATTTTTGATGCGTTTTAAAAATCAAGGAAACTGTTATTTATAATTGTAATCACTTATGTCCAATAGATATACCGTCTTGGATAGATGCACATATGTTCACCTGTATAATTAAGTAAAATTCGCAATTCGAAATAGATTTTAATTACTGCCTACTTATTTGTAGGCGGACACGCAGCTTAAACGCACCGTCGCCATTCCAGCAGTTTGGGCCATGTGGTCGCATCATGAAGAACTCGGCGATGGTTATGCAAATTCAGGATCCCGCCAGTCAACGCCTGACATGGTACAAGCCTCCGCTAACTGTACTAGTCATCAAGAAAGTCAGCGATGCTTCCGTGCTGGCTCCATTTGTGCAGCTGGTCAGTTGGCTGCTACAGGAGAAGAATATGGTTGTTTGGGTGGAGTCTGCAGTACTCGACGATTCACTTCTCAACGAGGACATCAAGTTTCAGGAAATCCGCGACAAGTTGGTGACTTTTAAGTGTGTCAGCTTTAATATACCATTATCACTCTTCTAATAATCTGGTTTTATTGTCCCATAGAGATGGTCGCGATGATCTTACTGATCGTATTGACTTTATTGTTTGCCTTGGCGGCGATGGGACCCTGCTGTATGCTTCCCTTCTCTTCCAGCAATCGGTGCCGCCAGTCATGGCCTTCCATTTAGGATCATTGGGCTTTCTGACACCCTTTCGCTTCGACAATTTCCAAGAACAGCTCATCAACGTACTTGAGGGTCATGCCGCGCTCACATTACGCAGCCGTCTACGCTGTGTAATGCATCGTAAGAGCGAGAAGCGGCACGAAGTGAAACAAGCTGTCGATTTAAATGCGCATGCGTCTTCCGCTTCTAATAGCATTCTGGTGCTGAACGAGGTTGTCATTGATCGTGGACCATCGCCCTATCTTAGCAATATTGATCTATTCTTGGATGGAAAGTACATTACATCTGTGCAGGGCGATGGCTTGATTGTATCCACACCGACTGGCAGCACAGCGTATGCCGTTGCCGCTGGTGCCTCCATGATACACCCCTCCGTGCCGGCCATAATGGTAACACCTATATGTCCACATTCGCTGAGCTTTAGACCGATCGTTGTGCCCGCTGGTGTTGAACTCAAGGCAAGTAATCACAAAACTATTTTGAATAAAATAGCAAACTTACTGTTGGTGATCCATAGATTTCCGTATCGCCTGATAGTCGTAATACTTCCTGGGTGAGCTTTGATGGTCGCAATCGTCAGGAAATTTTCCATGGCGACAGCCTCCGCGTGACAACCTCAATTTATCCAGTACCTAGCATTTGCGCTCAGGACCAAATATCCGATTGGTTTGCCTCGCTGGCCGATGGACTGCACTGGAATGTGCGCAAGCGTCAGAAATGCCTCGATGAGTTGTCAGATCTAACAGCATCCGGTTCTGAGGACACCTTTGATGAGATTGAAAATATAAAATTATTTGAAATTTAGTGCGTAAGTCAAAGAAAGAGCTTAGCCCATTTCAGATGCATGTGTGAGTGTACCAAGTCAAACTAAGTTATTGCTTTATACATATGTACATATGTTGTATTATAGTTTAACATCCTACCATGTTTTTTTTAGATACTCTAATATTTTTGTTTCCTAAGCTGATAGTTTGTATAACATATGTTGCGCTCAGGAAATTAAATCGGTGATCATTTCTATACTATACCACACTATGATTAAATTGTACCCCATAACAGATCATGTTCAGCAGCAGCAATTTGCTGTTGTGCCTTTGTGGCAATTATAAAATTAGATGTATATATTCATATATATGCAACATTTATCAATCATAATTGTAGTAGAAGTACTTGCTGCTGGGTGATTGGTTACATGTTGGTTACATGTTGTTCATGTTGTTCATGTTGTTCACCTCGATTATGTTTGTTAGCGCTTCGATAATACGCACTTGGGTTTATCGAGCATCGTTAGAAGGTTATTTGAGTAGAAAACGAAACGAATAAAATTGAAAGTAACGACGAGCCCCGATACTAGTAGAAAATCTTGCCCTCAGGCAGTACATGAGATGCAAGACGAGTTACACGCTTCAGATTTTATGCCATTGTTTCATGTTTCATGTTATTTTATTTTTCGTATATTGCTTTTACCTTTTTTGTTAACAAATTCAAGGTGTGCAAATCAATATCAAAATGAGCATGCGTGACTGCTTCAGCGTGTATTTGTGTGTATGTGTGCATAGTGACAGGTGTGCGTGCTTATCTAGTCATATGAAGTGCATAAAATCTCGTATTATAGGCGTGTGCAATAGTTGACTCTGAACGTTGTCAGCGCACGGTTGTGCGGTGTTTCAGTGTGATTGATATATTTATTAGATGCACAATAGTGTATATTAATTATTTAATATAATACGCAAACATTAAAATGAATTTACGGGATATGGAGCGAGCAAGGCAACTTGTTAAAGATGAAGCAGCTACTTGGTGGTATCGGCCAAAGGAACCTGTAAGAAAGACGATTGTGGGTAGTCTGCTAGACAAGCGAAATCAATTCCGGTAAGCTGAAAATATTGATTGTGATGGTTTGCAACAATTAAGCGGCCTTGAACAAGAACAGATAATCACGTTTGAACTTGAAAATAACTGAAACTTGAGTGTTATAGCAGCCAAGTTTTGTCACTAGCATAAATTCAATTTATGATATCGTCTATCGATATATCGAATAAAATTTTGTTTTTCAAACAGGAAGAATATTTTATCTCGTTCCTTAAATTGTATTGTCAGCATGTAAATCATTTTTTTTATTAATAAGATTTTTTTTGTGTGTACATAGATCCATAAAATTAAAAATAACATCGCCACTATTTTACGCTTCTGTTCTCAACATATTCATTTGTTACTTACGTCAGCTTAGTATATTTTTCTTATAAAATAATGTTTGTGAGTAGGAATTTTATTATTGTCCTTTTACGAAACTATAAAGTAAATTATAGGCATAATAGTATTACTTTTAAAATGGTACTAATAAATTGTACCAATATAGCGAACTAAATGAACAGCGCTCGGAAGAACGGAATAAGTCTTATCGTTTAGTTTACTGAGTCAGTTAATCGAACTTATTTCAAGCGATTCAATCAACTCTCGTATATGCAATAAACTCGGTGTATAATAAATAAAAAAAATATTGTGCGCACGTCTGTGGCGCGTCTGACCGCGATAACAAAATATAATTGTTCGCAACTACTGTGTGTCTCATACCAAAGACAAAATATCGTATGCTGTCATCCGAGATTGTTAAGCATGTCCTCCCCCCATGATATTACCAAAGCGACACCAGCCCAGACTGTGCCAGGTGCAAGCACAGCAGAGGCGACAGAAGGTGCATCCTACCATATCAGCTTATTGGATGAGCATAAGAATCACTTGCTAAATGCGTACAACACACGCCTAAAGAAAGCCAACAGTGGATCCGCATCCTCTGCGCCTGGTCCTGGCCTGCTCACGAATGGCACTGCCAGCGATATAGAAATGCGTTGGTGGTGGTAAGTAAATAGATTAACAGTGCACATATAACATTATTAATTAAAAGAAGTGCTGCCTGGTAGCAGCCTACATCAGTTGATATGAAAATGAAATGAGTAACATCACTAAGCGGACAATACATCGAGACGTCAATTCGACAAAAAAGTGCATCAGGTTTGAGTATCTGGCCGCAATATAAGGGGGTCGCGTGACAAGCTGAGAATTTGATTACTTCGTTTTACTTTGCTGCGGCAACATCGCGGATAAAGGATGAGCTATGAATGTGTGCGAAAAAAGCTAATATTTTTCTACCGTATCGAGCAGACTTGAATGTGTGCGAAGATAGCAGAAATACTCTGTGCTTGTCTTGTATTGACTGCTTAGTGGTAACATTTAGGCTCGACTTACAGCAGCTAGCAATTAAAAAGATGTTTGCATAACGTGCTTACAGCTCTCTTACATTCCAGTTAGCACCTGTTTACTTTGGTCACTCTCGCTATCCACTGATTATGCGACGCGTGTCGAATTGTGCGGTGGTCAGCTGTTGTTTACAACCTGATCGTTAGCATGCGCTCTGTGACAGCTGGAAACGATCGTAAACTTTAATTTTCAAATCGCACAAAGATTTACAATTTAATCACCTTTTTGGTATTTCAGTTCAGTTCAGTTATCGCTTGTTCACCGAACTGTGCGGTCGTGTTTGGTTTAATCTGTGTGTACGATCTCTCTTTCTGAAGCTCTTTCTCGCGCTATCTTCCTCTCTGTACCTCTTTTTTCTCTCTCATACGTTTACTCTCTCATCGAGTTTTTCGTAATATTTGTCTCTGTCGGTCGTTGGCTTTGCTTGAAGCTCGGGCTCCGTGTTTCTTACGCTCAAAGCGCTGTCTTATATAACATGTAATTAGAGGACTCTTGATTGAAACTTTTTAGTAACTCACAAAGACTCGGCATTTTATCGTGTGTCTAAAAGTTTGTATGAAAATCAGCCTGGCTTCAAATCCGTGATAATCACTTGAGTATTTAGTTAGTATAGACAATTGACTTGAGACTTTTTAATTTTTTTTTGTTTTATGTAGCTTTTCTTTGTTCAATTAATCATCATTGTGAATTTCATACAAATTCTCGGCTGCCTATTGTCCCAGGCAGTAAAGCTTTCTTTGTTTACAAATTAAATTAATTATTTAATTATTGTTTTTCCTAAAATTGTTTAAGTAATTCCTGCTGTTCTTGATTGACTATTGGTGCAAAAGACATGGTTGAAACTCCTTACTTATTAATCCCCTACGTCTATTAAAGACCTGATCTAACATTGAAAAATTTACATCTGCAAGTGTATGCTTATAATCTCCTTCATAGCAAATTAATATATAATATTATAGCCTTCTCAAAATACTTTTATATTGAAATATTATATTTGCATATATTTTAAATACATAAATATACACGTATATATATAAATATACAACACGTAGTCATCATATATATATATATATATATATATATGTGATGACTACGTGTTGTTCTCCTCTCTACCCTTGTCAAAAAAAGTGACCAACGTCCATTGATTTACGCTGACGAACTTAACCTTAAGCCTAAGAAGCCGCTTTTAACTTCTATCCCTCTCTCTTGCTCCCTCTCCCTCACTCTCTCCTACTCAGTTTGGTTTTGTTGGAATTTCTATGCAAATTAGTTGACGACAGAGCCGGAACTAAGAGCCGATCGGAGACGGAGATGTGTACGTAAGCGTGAACCAGAAATTTAACGTTAAGGTTTTTGTTAAAGTTGTTCTAAAAACCTGTTCTTAATTATTGAGACAATTTATTGTATATAGATTTGATTTAAAATTCAGCTAATATTTAATGCTAACCGCGTTTCCTTAGATATTTTTTCATTCATAGTATATTTTCGGCTAGTTTTGGGTTAACAAATTTGAATGGTTGGCGTGCTACCTAAATAAATGAGAGTTTAAAGTGTAGCAAACGTATGTCTTTTGTGGCATCATATTCCGAATTTGGAACACCTTTCAAAAAAAGAGAGCAAGGTTAAGTATGTTTACCCTTTTAACCAATAACACAGCAACCTCTCAGGGACGTTTCAAGTCATTGCGCTAATTGATCACAATGCCAAGTAATTGTTGAGCTAATTAAATTCTAGCTAAACTAACTACTACAATGTGCAAATAATATATAAACAATTTGCACAAAGAAACAACGATAAATAGTTTGCGATTTGCGATCGTCACCTGTAAAGTCTGAATCATATGCGTGGTGTTGAGCCATGACCTGCCGATCAGATATTGACTTGGCCACTCTTCATCAGCATCGGCTTGAAGAGCGCTGGCACTATGGACTCGCCTGGTGCGGTGCCCATGGAAGCAGTCAGCAACAACAGCTCACTCACTATAACGAGCTGCTCATGCGCCAGAGCGCCAATCGGCATCGTCAACAGCGTTTGGCCAAAAGCGGCAGCTATTGCGACATAGGAATACAAGCCAACAGCAGTAGTTCAATTACAATGAACAGCGGCAGCATGGTTAAGGAAAACATTGCCCAAAATAGTCATAATATAACGCAGCAGGGATTGGATGAGTATGATAGCTACTTTACGTCCACGACGCGACGCAGACGATCCGGCACTTGGCCGTAAGTAATGCTATTCCATAATAATTTTTATCACTCACGCTTAAGGGCTAACTTAATAAATATGCTTTTTCAATAATTTACTGTTAATAAAACTGTTTGTCACTGCTTGATGCTTGAGTGTTTTAATTTAGCTGTACTTTATATAAGATAATTATTTGCCAGTGTATGGATTATTTTCATGGTTGTGTGTAGATTAGAAAATGATTGATTGTTATCAAAGTGTCGTGTCATTTTAAAGTAATATACTAAATAAACAATACATGTAGATAATAATTTGTGAGCAAAGAAATAAATGTCGAAATCGCTTTTACCGAATATAAGTAGTATAGTAAGGCATAATACATAACTGCCTGTAATATTAAGGAACAAGTTCGCATAGAAATCAACAGACAGACGGACATGGCCGTATAAAGTCGGCTAGTGATTCGGAACTGGAATATGTATGCCTTATGAGACCTGAACCCTTGGGTTTTAAAGAACATAATTAGAACATCCTCTGCAATAGTATAATAAAGTTGACAACAAAACGCTTAAAAGGCCTTTTGAGATATGTGACTAGTACAATCAGTAGCATTAAACCTTGTGGATTTTGTGTTGTTGTAATTTTTTATACTATTACATATATCCGTTTGTACTCAAACGTAATCATTTTTTCAATATATGTATTTATTTATATTTTCTGGTTTTTAGCTGAAAATATAATTTTTTGAAAACCTATCTCAGAATTTGGGGTCATATGCAGTATTACAGATCAGCGCAATGTTTAAGTCTTAGTCTTGAGGTGGTTATAATATTATATTGATTAGTTATAGACGTGAATCAGTAAGTGTTACTTAGAATTCATCTTTCCTCTGACAGCTATACTTCAAAATTTGTACGGCTCGTAGCAAATCTTGAAGGTAGATATAAAACTAAGGGACTAGTTGGTCCAAAAAATATATTTATATATACTCTCTAAAACGTTATAAAAATGATTATTCGATGATGTTTATATGTACAATTTAGACAAATATAGCTTTAAGTCCTTGACCCTTTTGATCATTTATATAAATTTATAAATATTTAACACCTTTATTTAAAACTAGTTTTAACGCCCAACACATCCAAACACTCATGCTATGATGGCGCTGAGTGGTTACAAATGTTGATTGGTATTAAGCAGCAAACCACTTTGACCTGTATGCGGGCTTAAAAGTTTTTGTTTTGTCTACAATCTACTCTATGTGAAACAATGACATTAATTTAATCAGTACCCGTGTGAGACGCAATTCATAAATAAAACTCATTATCGCGATTTAATATCAGTGGACAACAGAAAAGAGACAAAAAAAAACTGGTGACAGGTGCCAAAGGTGTTGCAGGTGTTGACCTTTAATTTGCATGTGTCTGTACATTTTCTGTCTGTTCCCCAAAAGACAGAAAGACGACACCTAATTAATACCGTAGGGAAATTGACAGAATACGTTAATAAATTAATAAATCATGACTTTCGGCCTGATTCAGCAGCGTTTGTGAACTGTGAGCCTCAGGCTGGATTCATTTCAACAAAAAATGGTACGATTGAAATTTTAATTATTTCTCAAAAGTTCAACGTGTATTCATACAATCACATTCGAAACATAAGTACTGGTATCTGTATTAGGCCTGCACTTACTTTGTTTTTAATAAGTCAGATTTTGAGGGAAGAAAAGATCTTGATCACCGTTATCTGAATAGAATATAAAGTTATATTTTTTGTAAAAATAATTCTACAGTTTTTGTTTGTTCCAATTTCGCTGCAATGCTAGTAAATGCTTTCATTGCAAAAAAAAAAAAAACATTGGCTTCTGAAATACTAAAGTAGTTGAAGATCAAAATCTTAATCCATAGAAGCCGAAATAGAACTAGTGTTCATAAATCCATGACATTATTAAAATACGAATTCATTTATTAATATGGAATATTGTTTTCACATCTATTGCAGGCGAACGCGTAGCCTGAACGCGCCTTCCCCGGTTCAGCAGTTTGGACCATGCGGTCGCATTATGAAGAACTCTGCAATGGTAATGCAAATACAAGATCCCGCAAGTCAGCGTCTGACCTGGTATAAGCCACCACTCACTGTCCTCGTAATTAAAAAGAAGGATTCCCAGGTGCTGCTGCCGTTTGTGCAACTGGTCGAATGGCTGGTACAGGAGAAGAATATGGTTGTTTGGGTCGAGTCCGCTGTGCTGGAGGACAAGTTGCTGCGCGACGATGTCAAGCTGGATCATGAGAGCGCCAAATTTAGGCAGGTTCATGAATATTATAGTGGAGTGCGTACACGTTTCCTGGAACTGCGCGAAAAATTGGTTACTTTCAAGTGAGTTGCAAATTTAGATTTAACGACATGTCCATGCTAATAATTATATATTTTTTTTCATTCGTCATCAGAGATGGGCGCGATGATCTCACTGATCGCATTGACTTTATTGTCTGCCTTGGAGGCGATGGCACACTGTTGTATGCCTCACAACTATTTCAGCAATCAGTGCCACCAGTTATGGCCTTTTATCTCGGTTCGCTTGGCTTTTTGACACCCTTTCAGTGTGATAATTTTCAGGAACAAGTCACCAATGTACTTGAAGGTCACGCAGCGCTGACGCTCCGAAGTCGTCTGCGTTGTTCAATCCATCGCAAAGGCGAGCGACGCAAGGAGTCACTGCAGCTGCCAAGCAGCAATCTGATTAAGCCTAGTCTGCAGCGACAATACAATCAGTTGGAATTCACTGACTCAACAGCATGCAACAATAACTGCAGTAATGCTCCGCTGCAGCCGTCTGGCCAGAACAGCATTCTAGTGTTAAATGAGGTGGTCATTAATCGGGGACCTTCGCCTTATCTGAGCAATATTGATATATTCTTGGATGGAAAGTACATTACATCTGTGCAGGGTGATGGATTGATTGTGTCTACGCCCACGGGGAGTACTGCATATGCGGCTGCCGCTGGTGCCTCTATGATACATCCTTCTGTGCCGGCTATACTGGTTACGCCCATCTGTCCACATTCATTAAGTTTTAGGCCAATTGTGGTCCCTGCCGGCGTTGAGCTGAAGGTAAGGCAAAATATGTTTGTGTCTTGTTTGACCCTATATTATCTATTCCTTCAGATATCAATATCGCCAGACAGTAGAAATACGTCGCGTGTATCTTTTGATGGCCGGAACGATCAGGAGTTGAATCACGGTGACAGCTTACGCGTTACAACCTCAATTTATCCGGTACCCAGCATTTGTGCGCAGGACCAGATATCTGATTGGTTTGACTCCCTAGCTGAGGGTCTGCATTGGAATGTGCGTAAGCGCCAAAAGTGTCTCGATGAACTTTCGGATCTGACGGCATCTGGATCCGAAGACACGCTCGATGAATTTGACAATCTAAAATTGTTCGATTCTTAGTGCGTGCAGTTGTGGACGAGTGTAGTTATAGTTTAGATTAATGTGTTTACTCATCGTGTGCAATTTTAAACATGTGTATGTAGTATATAAGTAGAAAATACTCCACTCTGTTGTACTATACTACATATATTGTACAAATTGGATAACCGTTAAATGTTAATTAAGTGAGAAAAACTAGTGTATTTCCTTGAGATCAAATCAATTTAAGAATATATCCTAAGGTTTAAGGCAGGTGGCTGCTAAGATGTTATAATTTTGTGTAAACTTTTTAATAGTAATACATTTCTTTATTTACTAAAACGCTACAATATTCTGTTTAATTTCTTTACAATTTACTATGCCCTCCTTGTAACTTTTATACTTGATTCCGAAAGTATGCAGAGCATTTTTTAAGACATTGTTACAAGCCTGCGTAAAAGTATGCAATTCCAATTTAATTAGTACCTGCTGATTCTGTAGTATTTTATTTATTCAACTGGGATTTGCTTACAACAGAAGAGCACTATTTTGGCTTTCATCGTTTTAGCAAATAAAATGCTTTAGGAGGCATGAATGAACAAACAAAATACTGCTTGCTCTGGGACCATATGTATTTTAAATGGGAGAAAAAGAAGTACAATACATTTTATAATTTTTCTACTATAGAAATAATAATGCTTTGTTGTTATTTAATTAAGTTTGATGTCATACATTAGGCGTATAAATGTATCGAACATTTCATATAATGCCATTAATTTTTATTTTACATTAATTTTTTAGGTAATATATTATATACAATTATTGTTAATATCGAAAATTTATGAACATTAACTTTTTTTAATTATTTGATGTTACTAAATATATTATTATACGTTTTATAATTCAAAAATATTTTCACCCTTAAGCCAATACAGCTAACAACTTTTTAAAGCAAATCTAGCTTTATTAAGTAGTTGAATGTTTTAATGTTTTCATTTTACCAGCGACACTGCCAATTTAATTGGGAAAAGTCGTCGCTTAACAAACATGTATGAACTTAAAGATTTATGTTTAAGCATGCATCAAAAAACCTGTAGTATATTTCATATTTTCTTAACACTTTGAATAGGGGCAGTCACAATAATATGAGCCCAAGGCATAATCTTCCCTAAAAAGATTGCGGAATGGTTAACGCCAGATAAGCATGGATACCTCGTGTCGCTAAGGAAAAAGATATGAAAGTTTAATGTATTTTTAATTATTTATCGTATTTTCATTTGACTTACTTAATTCTTTTCGATCCTTTTTTCTTGGCGCTCCTGCTCCGTAAATGAGAGTGTTTCCGGAATCATGTGCGACCCGAGTACGATTTGCTCGTGGTCAAAATTTTGTTCAGTGCTTCTTGTTTCTAGTGTATCAGAACCACTAGATGATCGCAGATCCTGTAAATTTACGTCATTGCCACTAGTTGGAGCTGAAGGTATCGGCGTGGGTGTCGGTGTTAGGGATGTATTGGAAATAGTATCAATATCATCTTCAAATTCTGCGTTTGCTGCTTGCAGAATTGTCAGGATATCGGTTGGAGTTTCCTTGATTGTTAAAAAATCAAAAAGTGGGAATAAAACAATCAACACAAGTAGACCAAAAACTTTCCATCTTCAAGATAATTATAATTAATATTAATACGTACATTTAAATGAGTCGTATTTACTTCATAATTTTTCATTGTTAATAATCAACCTACCTTTATTGCATCAACTCGGTGACGTTCATGCATTGCGCTTAAAAGTTCACGCAAGTGTTGGTTTTCTTTGCGTAAACGCTCTCGCTCCATATCGCGTTCATTGATTTTGGGCTATGGGTATAAACGCAATTTATGAACTCATTTTTATTATGCGAAAATAACGGTTTCCTTACCAAAAGAAGCGAAATTTGCTCATTTAAGACACCTACAATGCTACTGAGAGCATGACAGGGAACGCTCGGCTCTAAAGAATATGCGTGCTGAATGCGATTGAGTCCACATGATTTCCCTAATCCGAAAGTGGATGCTGAGCTTAAAACTTCTTCGTTTCCGGTGATGATCAGGGCCTGTGCCATTTTAGTGGAGCTGTCTATCATAGACAATGTTGTATGCGCTTTATTAAGTGCAGCCTGTGAAAAATTAAATAAAACATTTAAAAATTAAAAAAAAGAGCATTTTCCACACTATTGACAATTTAACTACTAACCAAATTATCATATACATCATTTATTTCAATGTGATCACTTTTATTTACAGATTCTACATTTTGTGGAAAATCGACGGCACGATAAGCTTTTTCAATTTTTAATTTTTTATCAGTGGATTCAGAGGGCTCTGTGTGATCTATTTTACTTTCTTGATTGACGCTCACATCATCAATTGGTATTAGTACAACATCTGCAATATTTGCGCTAAAACCTGAGCTCTTAAGCTGCTCGTCGATGGGTTTCTCAGAAATGCTTTCGACGTTAACGTTACTCTGTAGCTTGGTCATATCAGGGCTATTATTGTCTTCCGGAGCAATTGTCAAATTATTTTCTGTGGCTGACACACTAGAAAATTTAAACGGGGCCAACGGTGTAGTGGCTGGAGACTTTGCTGGAATTGCAGGCAAACGCAACTCATCGATTTCACAATATCCATCATCATCTTCATGAATAGCTACTTCCTCAACATCATGTGCTTTAAGTGTTGATACTCTCTTCAATTGTGGTGTATGCTGTTGAGCCTGTGCTTGTTGTTTATTTGGTGGCGGCAACGGCGGAGGAGATTTTATAGCGACTTTTTTAAGTTTCTCTTTCTCATGACAATGGTCACACACAGCCGTTGATACGGCCGAAATCTCCCTTTCCGGTGATACATGCATGTAATCATTTAAGATTTTTGTCAACATCTGCACTTGATCATAGGCAGCTAACGCAATATCGGCGCTGTCTTTGGGTGCTTCGGGCATCATAGCAATGTCAACAATCTCATTAAAGTGCTCCACTGGCATGCGAAATATATCACAAATAATTCTCTGCTTCTCCAATAATCCGTCGCGAATAGACGCATCTAGACGACGCAATCGCTCCCCTGGCGTCAGCACTGGCTCAGCGGTGTGTGCCGGATTAATGCTTATTTGAATTGCTGTTGGCTCAACTAGCGGTGATTGCATGAGTAATGTACGCGTATTGTTCGAATTGTTAGAGCAGACGATGCTCGCACTGTCACGCTTTGACTGTCCACCTACTAAGCCGTAGTCCATTGCGCGATCCTCGCTGTTTGGTTCACGTGCGGATTGTGTGTGACGCAGCGCTACAGCATTTAAGTCCTGCCCAAGTCCGGTCGGATAATTGTTGTTGGACTCGCCGCAACTGCGGGTAGACATCGTGCGACTTATAGATGTGCCTGAATCGTTTTGGCTGAGCCGTCTCTTTGCTAATATATTATAATAACCGGGATTTTCACTGATGGCAATTTCGCGGCGGCAATTATCATTTTCATAATTCTGGCTAGCAGTTGGTGCTGGTATGACTGTAGCTATCGGGAGCAATGGTGCCAAAGGTGTTGTGGTAATGGTTGCAGTAGCGCTTGTTGGATGCGAGCGGTCTGGTGTTTGTTCCACTGACTCCCTGGGGATTTGTGGTGCTGTGACGACAACCGTATCATCGCCAGGCACATCTTGACTATTGGAACTTTTAGATCTCTGCTTATGCTGATGCGCAGCAGCGTCAGATATGTGTTTAAACCATCTGAAAATACAAAGATTAAATTAATATTGCAAAACACAATGTTTTCATCTTACATTTTTTTTTGTATATATGTATATACATAAAAATGAGAATATTACTCTGTAATTTCACCTGGATATCAAAGAAGAGCGCCGAGTGTTGGTCTTGGGAATTACACTGTGTTCATAGCGATTTTTATTACTTATAACCTCACTAAAACTGCTTCGCCGGAGTTTTTTATTAAATTTACTTGGGTCTGGCGTTGTTGTGAGTAAGGCTATGCCGCCGGTGCACAGACTCTGACGACGCGAACCAGTAAACATTTTCACCGGGAACAGAAAGCTCATGGCAACTCACTGCAGGCAGTGAGTTTTGTTTAACTAAGTAATATTTCTTCTTGGTTCTTACCAACAATTACTGCTGTTTATAATATATAAATAATTTTTATGTAGATATATGTTATCCAGAGCTATTGTAGTTCAACAAATCGTCACAATGGTTGCAAATGAATTCCATTGTCCCAGACATTTTTTTTCATACATGTAAATGATTATGTATATATATAAACATATATATATATCGCATCTGTATACCCTATACAGCACCCATTAAAAGAAACTTAAAGCGATATTATGACCGTAAATGTAGTAGCGATGCAGCTGCCTTGGGGCAGTTCTGAGATGGCCAGAAAGTATCTTTCGGGTTGGCATTTTAGCTTCTATTGTTCAATTTGCCTTTTTCAATAAAAAATTTATTCGAAACTTGAGCAGTTTACTTTAAGACTGAGCACATTACAAAGGGTGAATTCTATGTATGATCTTTGATACCTTGTAATTCCGCTGATATCATCGGTCATGTTTCGGAGCCATGTTAATAAATGGAAGAGCGTTGCTTGTATAAGAAATAGTTATATGTAAGCCAAAGAATTAAAAAGGGTTTTTGTATATATATATATATATATATGATAAATACATGAATATAGGAATTTACATTGAAATATAGATCACAATTGTGATTAGAAACTTTAACACTACTAGGTGGAAAATACACTAAACGTTAACAAAACATAAAAACATTTTTAGAAATATTTAAATTCAAATCTAAAATTTAAAAAAAAAACTAGACAAAGACACAATATTTGAATGTAATAAAATATCAGAGAACTGGTAAAATTTTTAAATTGTATAATTTATTGGAAGTAACTGTAATGCACAATTTACTAGCCTATGTCGTTATGACAGAGTAACATGCACACGCGTCAAATATTAAATGGAAACTGAGACAGCAAAGTAAGTCGAGCACAACACCACTAACAATCAAACACATTATCGTGGTCGGTGCGAAACGTTCGGAGAAGTGTTCGTGACCGTAGCAATCGTTAAAATGAGTGGATATATAAAATAAAATACTTACGTTTTGCACTCAGAGCTGCTGGGAGCACGCAGTTCAAGCATTTGTGAAGTCTTTGTCTTGATTAGAAAGAACGAATTCTTGTCTGCTGCTTCCTGACGCACTAAAGTCTCCGAATCAATATTCATAATCGGACTAACAGGCTTATTGCTAACTGCTAGTGGCGTATGAAGGTTCTTTAGTAAATATTTATCGTCCTGCAAAAGAGTTAAATTGAGAAATTAGATGCCAGATGTTAAGAAATTTTTCCTACCTGTTTTGTAAGCAACACTATCATATTTTCAAAGAGTAATCCATGAAGCTGTATACTAGGATTTTTTTTCATTGTTAAGTTGCCGTCGTGCACAAGATGATGTTGTGTAAGATCTAGTTTTTTAAACTCGTCTTTATCATATGAAGACTTGTCCAATTTGCGCTGAATATTTTGCAGCCTGTAAGAGTTTCCAAAAATTTTAATATGTATGTGTTTACCATTGCATCAGACTTTGCGTACTTGTGAGCATCCTCGGCTGTTTTTACAGCCTTATTTACTTCGACGAGAATCTTTTTCGATGACTCCACGGCTCGCTGGATGGAGTCAGCTTCAGTAGTATTTTCGGGTAGCACCCGAACAGTGACCTTATAAAGATTCTCGAACAACAGAGGATATTTCGTCAGTCGCTGTAATACCGTGGGCAATAAATCCTTAAGTTCTAGTCGACGACAAGCCTTATGTGACTCAGATTTTCTAAGTAATTTCTGTAACTGTTCGTCCTTATGTCGCTTTTCTTTTAATGCTTCAAGTGCTATTTGCTGACGAGCGCAAAACTGAGCAGCATGTTCGCATAGCACCTCACCTGATTGACCATCAAACATATCAGTCAGCAAATCACCAATGTGTTGTACAATGTGATTATGTTCCACTCGACGTTGCTTTAAATTTTGTTCGAAAGCTCCATGAAGCTCTCGCAGGGATAGCAGTGCGGGTGGGAATAATAGCAGTAAGTGGTCTTGGGAAAGCAATGCACTGTCGTACAGCGGCAAAAAGAACAAACGATCCAACAATCTCAGAGTACGAACGTGGTTACGTTCGGTTTGAAAGATTTCTATGCACGAGTTTAAGGTAAAAGAAATTAAATTTAGTTGCTGGTCGTCTTGAATATTTGACATATGCCTTTTTTTTTAATTTACCATTAATTATTTCCTGCCGTTTCTTCTCAGCATCTGAAAGCGCTGAAAGCATCTCAACCGTAACAAGTGAACTCCAATCGGCTTCGTTGAAATCGTCCTCATCATCGCTATCGATATTCCATTGGCGCTGCAAAGGCTGATGGGGAATCCAGAAGCTTGTGTTGCTGCTTCCACTTCCCAAGCCACCTTGAAACGAATCCTGCTGGCTGTGTTGATTTGCGTGCTGTTGTATTAGTAGATGTGGGTGTTGATGAAAATTAGATGCACTGGATACTCCAGGAGTTGCACCGGTAATACCGCTGGCAACTTGTTCCATTGAGGTGCTTGGACTTTCAGAGCCACATCCTGAAGAGAGACTAGAATTTGATCCTCCCGTGTACTTTGGAGTTGAGATGCCCAGGTCTGGTTGGTCGTCACTGTAAATTTTAAATTAAATGAACTAAGTGAGTTAAATAAAAGATCAAGAGTAAATATACTTAATTGATACCCTTATGTAGATTTGTGCTTAACAGAAAACACTTACTTGTCATAAATTAAGCCAACCATCTCTTTAAAACTTTTACTACGAATACATTGAACTTTAATTTTCAGTGTTATTTATAATTTATATTTACAATTTTCTGCGCTTTTTATTTATATTTACCGGAATGTATTCAGTTTCGCTGCTGTAGCGTTCTAGTTGAGTTAAGCGCAAATACTGGCACTTAACTTACATATATGAACGAAAGAGGTGCAGCCTCTCGCACTTAATAAGTCTATATTCCAATGTTGATTTAAAGGAGGGACTGAGACCGGTAAGAAAATATTGAGACCCTTACCCAGTCAATAAGCTTACTCAGTTTAATAAAACAGACGGAAACGAAGAGGATGTGAAAATAGGACATTGCACACAATATGTTTATAATACACGACCCACAGTCACTGCCGCTGCCAATCAGCTAATATAGTTGATGTCGCTGCTAGGGTTGGCTGTTAAATTGATTTCCTCGTTAATAATGTCGGAGATGCTTCTTCCTGCCTGCATATTGCACTTGCACAACATCATGTTACTCTACTTTTGATTATTTTTAAAGGTACGACATTTAAAAATTTCTATGTATGTGGAAAATATATCGATTGAATTTACTATGTTTTCGAAGTAATCTCGGCTGCTTAAGCCCGACTGGAATCGCGATTTTCATCGAAATTTGTACCGACTATTACTTACGTATCCACATAAATTCGCGTCAGATAAATTCTAGCGCCAAGATATCATATTTCGCATACGTCATGTAATATAATTTCACTTACGTAGCACGCGACGATAAACTGGGGTCCGAAGTTTTTCGCCGACTATTACGGCTTCGTTTGCTCGATAAGCGTTCCTTGTACGACTCGGATCGATTAACAGAAACTGGAGCGCTTTTGTGTTGTGGGTGAAAACTGATCAAAGTCGAAATAAGATTTGTTGATCAAGTATTATACGTTTGGTAAACAACTTACGATTCTCTTCTGGCATCCTTACTCTCTGTTGACTCCGATGCATTTAAGTCGCTTGTAGAAGTCATACCGATACCACCTGTCAAGCTGCTGGACAAGGTCGCTGGTCCTGAACTCGTTGTAAGATCTGTAACACCTACGAAACTACCACTGCAAGTAGCACTTTCATTGGCATTGCAGACAGCGTGAAAAGAAGTCTGCAAATCACTATTATTAAGCCCAGAGGTATTAATGGATGTATTCCCATTGGAACGAATGGATATGTTAGCATCCAGCTTGCGATCCGACGGTTGACGAACTATTGGCGATGATTGCACCCGATCTACACGAAAAATTAGTAACGTGAGAACATTAGCTAAATAGATTAATTATTTAAGAACACAAACACGTAAATGCTGCACTTCAAGTGTTATATAACGTTTTTGCATGGAATTTATTGGAAATTATTGAAAGAATAAGTGTGTACACCTTTAACGTGAATTAATATCGGCATTTTACTTTTACATTCCGATATACATATATATGTTAATTAACTATCGCGACGAAAAGAATTTTTAGAATTTACGCTTTGGTAAATAGAAAGACAACAATAACAAGACTCATAAATCTATTTATAAAACTTGGCAAATGATTTGATTTTTTGAATAAATATTACGCTGTATTACGCATTCCCATTTACAAGAATTTCATTGAAGAGTTTGACATTTATACAGATTTAGGTGTTTTTTAGGTTTGTTCTTCAATGTTTTGAATAAGAATATAACTTAACACTTTATTACAATGCATTAACGATGTACATAAGGTCTAAGCTTTGGAATGCATTAATCATGTACAAAAGTAATATCTAAAATAAAATATGTATTTTCTGAGGCATCAAAGTATTTCTTTACATTATATTTTCTTTGTGTTTATTAATGCTTTTCTATTTAGGTAATATAATAAAAGTTTTAAAATTCTCAAACCCGACTTGATCACTTGAAATAAAACTGTTTTGTTAAATATTTAATACTACTTTTTAGATTAACCGCAATTCAATAGCATAGAGCACACTCATAGAATATTGAACTAATAACCATGTATCAGCAAAAGAACGAAAGCTCAACGAAACTGCTAACAATTAAAAAAAGCTCTTTTTGTAAAAAAAAAAAACAAAAATTTCTGGAAAGCTTATAGCGTTAATTTAAAAACTTTATGGTTTGTGAAAATTTTTTTTGGTAATATATACACGGGCTTTTTAATCAGTTATATTATATTATATTTTCTTTGTGTTTATTAATGCTTTTCTATTTAGTTCATATAATAAAAGTTTTAAAAGTCTCAAACCCGACTTGATCACTTGAAATAAAACTGTTTTGTTAAATATTTAATACTACTTTTTAGATTAACCGCAATTCAATAGCATAGAGCACACTCATAGAATATTGAACTAATAACCATGTATCAGCAAAAGAACGAAAGCTCAACGAAACTGCTAACAATTAAAAAAAGCTCTTTTTGTAAAAAAAAAAAACAAAAATTTCTGGTTTGTGAAAATTTTTTTTGGTAATATATACACGGGCTTTTTAATCAGTTACATCTCTAAAACTTGCACTTGACTCTTGTCTTATTTTACTCAATTCAACATTTCGTTTCATTTTCACCAATCCGATTTCTTATTACTCACCTTAAGTAGCCCACGAAAACTTAAATAGTCGTTTAAGGCTGGCATTACGTCGCACGGATTGGTCTGTTATAACAGGATAGCTGCTATCCATTTGATTTGACTCAAGAAAACTCTAACTCCAAATTATTATTCAGTTTCACTTAGCTAATCACTAAAACTTAAAATTAAATTCTCATACAGCTAGTTGGCAGTTTAAGTGTTAACTTTTGATAATTTCCCTAAATTAGTCACGCGGAAAATATTAAGCAAACCTACAAATGTACTTGCACATACTTTGTAATTCCAGAAGCTCATAATTAAAGTCGCCTTGTGCATATACATAGGCACATACAAATACACATCGAGGCAAAATGTTTTGTCTAATATTGTTTTTTACTCAGTTCTTCTGTTCGTACTTAGATTTTTATAATTTTTTCCAAACGCATTGAACATATGGTACACATACAATTACAGATGTGTTACTGTGTCTATCATTCACCCAAGATAAACAAAATTTTAATTTAAACAATTTTAAATACTCTGCCCGAAAAGATCGCCAATAGATATATCCTGTTCTTAGCTGTTTACCTTTCAAAAAATTATCTCGTACAGATTCTTAACAAAACTTTGGAAAAACAAGTCGAAATTAAAAGGTTGCACTTTAAAGCACCTCAATAGAAGTTAATTTGGAAATATGAAATAAATATAATATATATATACATATATATATTTAAGCATATAATTAATATTTAACCAACATAATTAAGAGAAACAAACTTCTTTGACTTTGTTTGACTAAAACCACTAAACTATGTGTACATAATTATATAATACTATAAATGCCTATCGCGTAACTAAAATTTTGCAACTAAAATGCGATAAATGAAATAAATATAATATATATATACATATATATATTTAAGCATATAATTAATATTTAACCAACATAATTAAGAGAAACAAACTTCTTTGACTTTGTTTGACTAAAACCACTAAACTATGTGTACATAATTATATAATACTATAAATGCCTATCGCGTAACTAAAATTTTGCGATTCAGTCCCGACTGCTCATAGCAAAAAATAAAACACACTAATGAGATAACAGCACAAAAAACAGTTTTTCAAAATCGAGAGAACATTTAATTTGCTTTCAGCGCTCTGTTTAGTTGCTAGTATTTAAACTCGTAATTTTTTTATGACTTTTTTGTAATTAATAAAGTATTTTTTTCTCTTAATATATAATTTCCATATATTATATATACACACTTCCTAGGGCCAATTCACTTTGCATATTGTATATATGCGAGCAACTCTTTATAAGAACAACATGTGTTAAAATCTGAGAAGAATTGAACGGCCAACCCTTCGCTATCAGAAATTTTAATTTATCAAGAACAGATATAAGTCGATATTTAAGGTCTCATTGGCTAAATTTGCTGTTATAAACTTATTTTATGTCGATATTTTTTGTGAACATCTAAAGAGCATTAAAGATTGCGTTGAAAAAAAACCTAAGTTTTAGTTATTATTAAAATCAGTATTTATAACTTGTTTGTAGAAAATAAGCGTTTTTTAAATAAATACATTTAAAAAATCTACATGTAAATGAAAAACCATGAAATATTTTGTTTAGAAAACAGCAAACAAAAATGCTTTAGCGTGAGACTTGGGCACTTACCGTTGCTTAACTCATTTTCCATTTCCTCATCCTGACGAGCGCGCTTTTCATCTAAAAAAAACGCATTAGCTATTTAAAATATTTCGTTATAACATTTTAACTCACTTGCTATGAAATCGCTCGTCCTTGGTCTTATTTTACCCATAAATTTACTAATTTTATTGTCGTTGTGTGGGTGTCGTTTTGCTTGAGGAAGTGGTCCCGGACAGCTTTCGTCCAAGACTTTTGAACAAGGACGGTGAATGTTTAATTTGCAGTCTGAGATTTAATAAGAATAACCCACAACAATTGAGATTAATATACATCTTTAGAGAGTGGCGCACCTTTATAACCTTTACCTGTGCAATGATAACCTTGAGGGCTCACACCCCAAATAATCGTTTGACAATGATTACAATGCGTAACTTCGTAGTATTGGCGTAATACTAATGGATGGCCACGTACAATCATCTAGTCAAAATATATGAATACAATTTACATTAAAAAAAAGATCCAAGTTCCATAAAAAACTACGGTAGCAACTATAATGGAGACTCTTACACTGCCTGCAAACAATCAAATAGACAACTTTAGATTAACAAAAAAAATCACTTCTTTTGAGTGAGGTGTATGTAAATGGACAGACTCATTTAATCCCGACTAAATGCGTAGGCTAAAATATTTCTGCCTAACTGGAATAAAGAGTTCTTCACAAAATAAACATACTTTCATTAACAAGCTTTATGAAGGTCAAATAAATTCAATCTAATCTAAATATGTTACAAACCTTTCGATTTTTACCCATCAAGCGAGATTTAAAACTCTTTTCACGACTAACAAAATGATGAACACGATCCACAATACTGTTTGGATGCGAACGAGTAGTAAATATGCGATGTATGACCGTTGAAAGTGCAGAGCATAAGGCTAGTTTACGGGCATCCTCCTGTGGCAAATCCTTTTCAACTTCTTCACTGTAAAAAAAATATAGTTAAGCCCCACTGAAAAAAAAATGTTGGCAATGGGTACTTACATCAGTAATTGTAGATTGGGCATTAGATATTTGTCGATAATTTGCTCTCTTTGTTTGTCAGCCTTAGCCTCTGCGAGCTTGTCGTCGGTAGGGCCGTATATGGTACCCAGGCCAGCAGTCCGTTTCTGTTGAAATTCCCGTAGCTGCTCACTGATAAGATCCTTGGCGCGTTTGCGACTGCGTAAAAATACAGTTCGCAAAATTTCGACTTTATCAAACTCTAGCTGTAACACATTATCCACCTCCCTCGCTAAAGACTCGTCTTGCCGAAACCAAGACAGAGGGGCACGCGGCACTAAGAAAGTTGAGTGTATTTCATAAGCCCATTTCCGCATGTCCTTGGAGGTACCTTCTTTGTATAATTCAGTTATTAGGTAAAAAAGAAGTGGCGCTGGTTCTGAGTTTGATAAAACGTAATTAAGAAAAACTGCTAGAAAAACAACATTTTCGGACTCAAGCAAGCGTGTTAAATTGTTGAATGGTCCATTTTCATCAATGAATGGTTCTTCCTGATCTGAGGAGTTCTCATCTTCCATTGAAATAATTTCCTTTTGAGTGTCAGTGGATTGAGCCGCCTGTATACGGCTGGAATGTAAAGGCTGCTGCGAGGGTGACGTTGCAC
The DNA here is from genome assembly GCA_035042365.1 of Drosophila dives. Taxonomy (NCBI): domain Eukaryota; kingdom Metazoa; phylum Arthropoda; class Insecta; order Diptera; family Drosophilidae; genus Drosophila; species Drosophila dives. The sequence goes on along the minus strand of JAWNLJ010000456.1, from coordinate 1,579,575 downwards.
AGGCCCTAGGCGTAAAGTGATGTGATTCTATAAAAATTCCCGCGCCGCCACTGCAGTTCTCATTAGGATCTTCAAGTACGGGCATGTGTGAGCTTGTTAAATAAGGCGGCGGCGGAGTACCTGGGGGCGTCACCTCCGTGTCTTTCTCAACAATCTCCCAAGAGCCGGAGGTAGTTTTCACTAATCTATCTGCAGGTGTGTTATTAAAATAGACAAATTAAAATAATTTCTTAACTTATATTAAAAGGTACTACACGACATTGCCGGATCAGATATATTTAATTTTTAAAATTAAATTAAATTAAAACATAAAAAAAATAGAATGTTTACCCGGATGTCTCGGATGCATGTTGTCCGGGGAAGATCCAACGCGTCGATGTTTCATTTGATTTAATTGGGGAGTTTGACCAAGGACCTACCAAACGTTAAGGAATGAATTTATAATAAGAAAGTTCGATATATACGTAAAACTTAAGTAAGTGTGTAACACGTAGAAACAATAATCTAATCATAAGCTACTGTGTCTCAAATTATTGTACAGTTAACCATAATTTCATTGTATATAATAGTATCTTAGTAATGTATATAAAAGTATCTTAGGCGCAGTTTTTTGTCAGTAATATTATGATAATATGTTTTAAACAGACTTTTATATACTGCACATAACGACCAAGTTTAGTTGTTACATTTTCGTTAGATTTTAAAATAATTAGAAAAGCATGTTCTTTATGTATATCGAGGGCTCCAATATGCAAACTTGCAGGGTACACAATTCGAGACAATGCATAAAATCAAAGAAGACAAGATTTAACTATTTTGAAATACCACAAACATGCATGTACATAGTTAATAACATACACGCACACACGTACTTACATATTATAGTATTATTATTGCTCAACACAAAAATGCTCTACTAAATGCTGCCTGTATCATATACATATATCATATAGATAATAATATATACATTCATATATACCTCATGTCTTTATTTATATATATATATATATATATATATTTACATTTTTCAATTATAGTCTCAATTTGCATTAATAAATACTATGTGTAATATGATTAATTAATCGAACAGTGAGAAAAGTTGTGAATGATGTTTTTAATTAAAAATGTTATAACAAAGATGAAAATTAAACAAAATATTGACTTGTTTAACAGCTGTTTGTTGATGAATTCAGTATAAACAAAATAAACCAGGAGAAAATAATAAATAATTTAGAAAGTAATTTTACTCATATAATAGAATGATATAACAAAGGAAACAAAGTAAGTGAAAATATATGAATATCATTATGAAATGAGAAAGTTGCATTTAATGTTAATGTAGGTAAAGCAATTTAAGCAATTATGAACAGAGAGTGAGAGATCTTTAACTACTTACTGAAGTGGACACACCGCCGAGTGGCTGGTGCTGTTGGTTCTGCTGCAATTGTTTAACTATGTTAGGGCGTTGCGATAATGGAAATGCAGCTTTAATATTGTCGCTTTGAACTGCCGTACATGTCGAGACAAGTGGGTAATTATAAACAGTACATAGAGAATTTGGTTGTGCACGTCCATTATTAAGGTTTTGGCAACTTCCACGGTTTGCTTCCTCCGAAAGCATGCCAGGCTGCCGTGGTGGCAGTGGCGGTGGAACACAGTCTACATCGATGCTGCCACTATTACCCATGTCTTCTGTTGCAACGGACCGACAAGTAGTTTCCATTTGCAAAAACATTTGCGTTGTCATTTTTGGATCCGATAGAGCTTTAGTCTTCACTTTTGATCGCTTTGTTTTAGCATTGCTGTTATTATTGTTATTGTTGTTAAATGGAGAGCCACCGCTGCTGCTAGCATTTGCTATTGACTGCGGAGAATTACGTTGTGGACTGCCTGCACGATCCAAGTCGGAAACCGGAGAAAACAGCTGGATATTGTTTGCATTGCTCAAATCCAAGGCTAGTTGCCGTGTTGGATTTCTTTGTGGTAGGGGTGGTGGTATGTCTTCTTCGATCAAACTCTTCGATATTGTGAACTTATTTTTACCTTTTGTTGCCGACGTTGATTTCAAAGTTTCCTTGAAGCGCTGCTGCTGCTGGTACACATACTGCTGTTGCAAACTACGTTGTGTATTTTGTTGCATATTTGGCATGTTCCCATGAATGTGATGATATAGGGACTGCGACATTAAATTAAAAGCTTCTGGTGTTCGCTGATGTGGTACGATGTCCGTGGTATTATGTAGTGTCGGAGTTAGCAAATCTTTGTCAATCTTATTCTTTCGCGTCCCCAACGACAGAGACGACAGTGAACGTGGCAGTAGCGAAAGGAAGGCGGGTGATGAGTGTTGTGCTGATTGCGACTGTGGTGTGCTAGCCTGTTGCCGGTGATGATGGTTGTTGTTGTTGGAAAGATGGTGTTGCTGATTGTGATGAGGAGTGACGGCAGACAAATTTTGAATTTGATTGTGCATTAGTAACTCAGTATTTTTGTCGCTTGCAGCTGCGTGACATTTAATAGTTGGCGTATCCTGCATATTCAATTTATTGAAGTTCAAATTTTAGAATTCACACATTTTGAAAAATAGTTCGTATATATATATACATATATGTAATATATATATACAGATTTATACAAGTACATAAATATACATGTATAACTGTGCCAGTGGACTTGCATATGTGTGGATCAACGGCCAACATTAATATTCTTAGATTAATTTTATAGCATTCATAATTATTTTCTTTAGTAAGATTAGTTTTTTAATTTGTGAAAGGTTTTAATTTAGCGCAAATAAAGTAATGATTAGAATTCGTCCACAACATCAACTGCGCCCTGATCTTTAATATAGACTTTTTAAATTATTATAAGCAAACATAATAAAATGTAAACATTGATCATTTCTGTCATTTTATAAATGTCGCGGGATCTTTTGAAATATACAAACATATAAATGCGTAACAGCCTGAACGACACATATGTGTATTTATTGTTCAACACATATCTAAGGATATGCAGGAATATCCACCGGCACAAGATTCATAATGAAGAGATGGTGTGTACTATTCAACTAGCATATATACATACATATATTTATATATAATAATATATATAATATATATATATATTCATATATATAATTTTTTTAATAATTTATAGAACATACACACATAACTTGTATACCATTAAGTATGCATAAATCTATGTACAGTTACTTTAATATAATGTAACGGAATATAGATACTCACCTCAGCTCCGACCTGCCGTAATTGCTCCCGAAGCTTTCGAATGTTTGCCTCTGAGAGTTTATAGCTGGGATTATTTGTATCACCTTTAAGGCGCTCCAAATTCAATTTTTCTTGCTCCAACATTTTTTGTAAGGTTTGTATTTTATACGATTCCATCTCCCGCCGTTTGATACTCTGCAATTTGAATGTAAGTCTTTGCATATGTTGAAAAAAATGTATGTTTTAGTAAAATTACTTACGTCAACAGGCTGAGGGCCGGTAATTGATGCTGTGCGATCTCGTCCCGAGAGTACGGGGGTCGTCGGAACAATGCCCACTGAGGTAGGCCTGGTCATTTTCTGGCTGCGCTTGACAGCCAGCTCAACAATTGTGGAAGCTTTATGAAATAAATATAAAAAATGATAGGTAGGCGTTAGCAAAATTGTCAAAAAATTAGTTTTTATTTTAAGATTATTATTTTCTCAACTATTTTAGTAATGGCCACATTAAATTTTTTTAAATTTGTATTAATCCCCGGATTTTTTTATTTGTTCAAAGAATTTGGATTATGGCAAAATGCGGTTGAAATTAATAAATTAGAGTTAATTGAAAAGAAAAAAATCGACAAGAATACATTTAATAAAGAAAACAGACCGGATTGCAAACGTAATTCAACGGATGACGACTCTTGGAGTAAAGATTTTGAAGATGCATGGAATTGTACCATTAAGACATTTCAAAGACTCCCTAATAATTAGTGTCGCGTAGCTCAGAATATCCAAGAAAGCATCCGGCAGTTTTTCAAGTAATGAAAAGTAGGCCGCAAAAATAATCCTATCAAAACTTATTTTAGTTTATATCAAAATTAAACATATTTTAAAAATTTTCAAAATAAATTTGTTTGCAGCAAAGTGCTGGTAATCGAATCAATGGTACTTGTGGTGTTTATTAAATTAGGTATTTTAGTTGGCACAGTCTGGCTGACTAAAGAAATAGGTGTTTGGGATGGTCAAGATGTAGCAGCTTCAATATACAACGATGTTAGATTGCAATCAAAGAGATACCTGCAGGACTTACAGCAGAAATACTGCTCCAAGTATAAAGAGACCAACAAGGAGATCATGACGACATGGTCGGAAACATTTGTCGAAGCTTGGAATGATAGTGTAAAGAAATGCTTTTTAACAGTATGCCGATTACCTATATACTGCCATCATTTTAAAGATGATGCACTGAATAGCATCGAGTTTCTGCTTAGTGGAGATTCAACGCATTAGTCGACGTCCTTATGGAAAATTCAGAAAATGTCTAGAGAAATTTTGTTCCATGGACTTATCAAAATTATAAATTTATAAATAAATTTATATCTCAATTTGATTTGCTTACAGAAATACCTATTATATAACCCATGCATGGCTGTTTGAGCTTAGCCTGATGTAATCCAGCAAGGTAAAATATTAATATTAATACCTAATATTTTATATATATATATCTATAAAGCATACATAAATAACAGTACTCCAATTCCTTGAAAGGAACAAAAAACAAAGATATACAAAGCTCTAAGACCTTTCAATCTTGGATTGCAGCAGTTTTGAGCATCGCACATATATGTTGAATATACCAAAGTCAGTCGTCCCATTAAGACGACCAAGAACTAGGATGACAATATTTGTGGCAAACGAAACTAATGCTAGCTTAGGTGGCTGGTAATATTATATTTCTACTTTCAAAACTTCAAAATTAAATATATATTCATTTGTGTACATTGGGCAAAACTTTTTTATTTTTTTCAAAATTTAAATTCCTTTGGCTTAAAATGACATTAGACTTTTTTTTACGTACAGGAGCCGTATGTTGTGTAATAATAGTTACAAACCATTATGGTGTGTGGGGTTCCGCAGACAAGGCGCAATATTTTTTGCACAGAACAATAAATCGTGTCTGTCCCTATGCCAAGGGAACATGTGAATACCTGAATGTTAGAATACCAGCACTTCCTCCACAGAGAGAAAAATCGTTTCTAGGTATTTACTGCTACAACCAAGCAGTAATGACGGTGGCGGACATATTCATCATATGTCCCTCATATATAAAATATGTTTTGGAAAAGGTACCGGGCATCATGAGTGAATATGCAAAATGCGCACGCACAAAGTACGAGAAGTATCAAAAACAAAAAGCAATTCAGAAGGAACGAAGGAAATGCATTAATTCAAATTTGCTAGTGCTCCCAATTGAACCGCAACCTGATGCGAGCTGCAACTGCAGACGCAACTATACAAATAAAAGGTGAAACTTTTTTTTGTGAAGTAGTGGCTCATAAGTCAAATTATACAACAACATTTTAGCGATTAGTTCAATAAAGTAAAACTTTACAACGCATCAAAAAATTATCGTGCGGCATTTGAAAAGATGACTGTCCGACTGTAGGAAAGATATAGGGATATGTTTTTATTTTATACAAACCTTTGATCAAACTCACTACAGTTGGGTGCTTTTCCAGCCGCACTTCTTGTCCATTTACCTTAAAAAAAACGAGCGATAACAAAAGTGACAAAAAAAAAAAAATGGCAAATACCTTTAATATCATATCTCCAGCCACTAATCCAGCAATTTGTGCTGCTCCTCCTGGCTTTACGCTTTCAACAAAAACCGGATTGTCTCCAGAGACCTAAGAACAGTAAATAAAACTTTTTCACAATTGATTAATGACATTATACCATGAACAATTTACCTTCATGCCATAGCCATTTTCATCTTTACGAACCGTTAATGTTAAATACTGAAAATTTTTTGGTGATGCTGGGTTTGGAGTTGAGGGTTTTGTCGCTTGGACGATCGGAGTTATTTGTATGTGAGGACGAGGTGTTCCAGATGAACAGGGACTTGCCTCCAAGTTAGTGCCACTATCGCCGCCATCGATGGTAAACAATTGACTTAATTGGACAGCAGTTCCCATTCCTATATTGCTGTTGTTAGTGCCTTTACAATCTTGCAATGCATTATTTGATTGTAGGGGTGTGACGGGTGCAGCCACTGGCGTAGCACTTGCACCGCCATTGTTTTCCGCACCATTCATAAGTTTCGCCTTATTTTTATTCTGTTGTTGATAACTTGTTGGCAACGGAGGTGTTTGTGGTGGAACGTTATTATTATTATTGTTGCTGTGACTGCCACTAAAGCTGCTGGCCAAACTGCTCAGGCTGCTCGCCAGAGATGGTGATCGGGGTATTTTTGATTTATTGGCTGCCGCTTTATGCTTTTGTTTGTTCTTTGAGTTCTTTACAGATTTCTGCTTTGGAGGAGGCAACTCTGGCGGCAAGTCTTCGGCTGTTGTCCCGCCAATTTCGGCAATGTGGCTTGGCGCTGTGACAGTGTTGTCTCCAATATTGATACTATTTTGTGACGTTGATGTTGACTGCAATAACTGGCTTGATTTTGATTCCTCTGGTAGCTCCTCGACCTCATCGTACTCATGGTCGTCGTTACCAAAATCGATCAATCTTAAAAATTAACAACATAAATATAGATATAAATAAACCCAAATTACAATAAATTTATAATATTCGTGTATGTGTTCAAATAAATGTGGTAAAATGCTGCTGAAGCACTTCTTTTCCTAAAATACAGAGCAGTGGCCGATGTCCAGTTTTTTAATGACAAACTGAACAAATATAATTGTTGCTCTCCACATTCTCTTAAATGGGGTGTTGGTGTTAGTGGGTGAGGGTGGGCGTGGATAAGGGGTAGGTAAGGTTTGTAGTTTTAGTATTTATTCACCAATAGACCTCGTAATCAAATAAATCATGTCTGTAATAAGTGCCACGGCCAAAGCCACGAGATCAACTCACCAAAACAAAATGACCACTGTTTGACCTTTTTTAATTGAGCACAAATTAAATTAGCCATAAAATAGATACAATTTAATTCCTTTACGTTGTTTGTTGCAAACATTGACTATACTACATCAGAATTTAAATACGCATATACACATTCTCCTAAGATCTAGATAGAATAGATACAATGACACAATCGATAATATTAAATGTGTTATTCTCAAGTCCATATAACTCACTTGTTTGAATTAACTAGTAAACTTTACATGAAGACAAATACACTATTATTATATGTAATAATCTGTAGAAATGTGCCGACAAATATTTACTGAACTGATCTTCACTTATAAGAAATTCTAAAATTACTTTTGTTGTCATCCTCTACAGGTTGATTGTACAATTGTGAAATATTTATAATATTCAGTTAACCATTTCGATACAGAATATTTAAATTAAAAACTATTTTTTAAATGCAACTGTTGGAATTTATTTTTGTGTACGGAATCACCTTGTGTGTACATTTCTATTTCGAGAATTATACGAGTTTCTAGTAGGTTTTATAAATATTACCGCGCAACTTTTTTACCGATCAAACAGTATACACAGAAGCTGTTCTATACTGAGGAGCAATATCAAGCGACGACGCTGGCGCTTTGTAATACCCGCAGCTTGCGACGAGCGTCCATGTAGTTTTATACCCTTTCAATAGACATGAACAATAACTTACCGCTTTTTGATTGATGGGTCATCCATAGAGAATCTCACAATGACCTTTAAAAGAAAATATCCAAATTTGTCAAAGATACTTGCAATAGATGAATTCGTCCGTATTTACATAAGAGATATTAAAAGCCACTGTACTTAGCTGAAAAAAATCAATACGTTATAGGCATTAAAAAAAACTTTTAAAAACAAATCTCATTATCTTTTACAAGGAAATTATTTATGTTGACAAATACTTTTTTATAGTAAAGTGCAGTAAAACTTGGCACAAGCACAAATATTATGTTTTTGAGGATCTGATGTATAGTAAATGCAATCCAATAACCTAGTTTTTGAGATCTTAAAAAATATTACAATCTATGTTCAATTGGCGCACGGTTTGTTGTAGAATTTAAACGAATGAGTTTTACCTTACCCTACAGAAAAACACTGTAAGCGGAACCACAGGAACTGGTTTTAACCGAAAAAAGGGCTGCACCCAAAGAATAAAAAAAAAAAAAATAGATGTATAACAAAACAAATGTATATTTACATTTTTACAAATAGGTGCACACATTTATATAGGTATATTAAATGAATGTATTTATATATATCTATAAACACGGGAGTTATGCTTTATCAACCCACTTTAATGCGCGTAATGCGTTGAGTGAAGGACTCATTGCATTTTGGACGCAATTTTGTAATTGTAAGCGATGTACACACGTACGTGGTGGGTGTTTGTATACACATACAGACACATACGTGATTGTGTACATACAAATACGTGTTTGTGAATGTGACAATATATAAACAAATAGAAATTCTATATATTTGTTTCACGCAGTATCAAAAACAATTGGAGTTGCAGTAAGAGGACGATTTAATCTGATAAGTTAATACGCTATAACATCCAACAAGTGGCGGCGGCAGCCATATTGTTTTGCTCTGTGTTGCAGCTGGATCCAGAGGTGCGGGCGTGACGAATATATTGACACAATAACACAATATACTTTAAGTTAGAGCGCGTATTACTTTTAGGGTAATTTATTTTATATTATGCGAATATAGAGAATTAAATAATTAACGATTAAAAATTTGTCCGATCAAATAATTTGAGTATGATATCTACATTAAATAGGCACATACATATACCAATGTTGTGTCACGGATACAAAAAAAAGCACGGCACGAACACACCTCTGGTTGGATCATCACACTCACCACGTAAATATGCATACAGATGTATATATATATATATATGTTTATTCATATGCTAGTATATACACACTTACACTCGCGCACTTGACTGTTGCCTTTTTCTTTTATGGGCTCGATTTAATAGCTAGCGCACTGCGCATCATTTCCTTTTAAGCGTTGAAAAGCTGGCACTACTCACATATGTATTCCTTTGTGAGCAAATTTACATATCTAATTATGCAGTTATTAACATTAATATATAAATTTTTAATATTTAAAACTTTTTATTTTCTTTTATTACACAGCCGAACGCAATAAATGTTAAATTGATACTATGTTATACTCAAAATGAACACTGTTATTAGAGATGAGCGACATATCGAAGAATGAAAAAATATCGATGTTGTCACAAATATTCCAATTAAAAACAAAATTTGGTAAAAATTAAATCATATATGGGCACATCGATCGCCTCGAAAACACTTCAATTTAAGAATACCATTAACACCATTCATAAATCATAATTTTGAGTATTTACATTTTGTAATCTAATCTCATACGCAAAACAATAGATTTATAAGCATTTAATATCTCTGAACTTAGTTTCCGCTTTTTAAATTATATCAAAGCTAATAAGTTTAGGTTTACTTTTTATTTACTGTTATATTTAGTAATTAAATTACTTAACAATTACTTAACAGCAAAGCCAATCAGTGTAATTAAATAAATAATATACATAATTATATACGAACCTTTCTTTCCCATTATGTTAGAAAGTAAATAACTTTAAAATATTAGTAAACTTTATTCAAAAAAAATTATTGCCTTATACGCATTAGTTAAACCTTATATTTATACATTTGGGCTACTCTACGTGAAGACTTATGCATACACTAATAAATACCAATAATTGCACTCGTTTTTTGTGACTATTTGTTTTCTATTTAAAGATAATTGGATTATCCCTTAAATTGAGCGTATGAAAAATATAGTCATGGGCTTAGGCGCAAGTTGAACCACTCAGATACTAGCATCACTGGGTAGCATAGTAACAATCCTATAATTACGGTTTGGAAAAATCGATAACCGTTTTCTGTGCTCCGCCAAAATGTGGCGCAAAGTTGGCGTCACCTTTGATTTAATTGATCATATAAATTATTTGCAGTTGACAAAGAACCTGAATGGGCATTGCCAGCTACATCAATACCAACATTATCTTCTCCATTCACATTACTGACAAATGGTCCAAGTGATTCTGAGTGACGTGAACTCGCAACCGACTCTTTATAGCTTTCACTTGAAGAATCCTTCAGTATTTTCAAGTCATAGAAAACTCCCTCGTCGTCTATCACATGAAATTGGGTAAACTCGGCATTTGAATAGACATTTCGTGCTTTGTTGGCAACAAATTTTATAGACGCCAGCAACTCGGGCAACGTAGCGTTACCTCGTTTATCCTTCCAAAAATGTGATATGTTTTTTGCAATACCCGTTGATGGCTTGACATATTTATGATCTACGTTTATATTCGAACAACGTGACGCATCGACCTCTTCGGAACCTTTGTGGGGAACTTGACTCTGATTATTTAGCATATGTCTCACGTTCCAAAAACACAATTGGTCTCCACAGCTAAGAAGAATCTGTAGGCAGGGAGATAAACGCAGTTTCATTTCATTGCCAGGCTCGTGTCCCTGTTTTACGGAGTAAATATGGCTTAGGCGACAATCTTTGAATGTGTAAAGCTACAAGGGAAAGTTAGTTAATTATCTCTTGATCATGTGTCAATACATATAACCGATTTACCTTAATATTTCCATTCAAAAAGCCAAGAAAAAGCATTTTACCATCATTGGAAACCGTCAGATATTTAATAAGAGATTGACTTTTTATATTTTCACTGCAGAGTAGCTCTTTGTTGAGTTGGTTACCACTGTTGTCCAATTTATAAATCTACAAAGAAAAATATATATTTACTTAGCTTAAACTAACTGATACTTTTAAAACTAAAGTTAACTGTAATTTTCTGTGCTCACCTTAATTGTTCCGTCTCTTAAACCTAAAAAAAGAAGTTTCATTTTAAGATCGAATCCCACCAGGTCCTCCTCAACTTCTTTAATCATTTTTAGTTTGGATTTAGGGGAATCTAAATGCTATCAATTGATTAATAAAAAAATGTATGAATTTTTTTTAGATTAAAAGAATCAGACAACTCACATAAGCAGAGACAGCCTTCTCAGAAAAAAGTAGCAAGAAATGTTCGTCGAAAAGCCGCGCATACATTGTGTACTCGTTCCAACAAATTGGTTCTATTTTTTTGTTACCTTCTACTCGTGACATTAAATATACTAAAGTCTTACGCGCATTGCGAGTTGATGCAACCAATGTCCTTAAATTTATCACTTTCAAGTAGTCAATTTGCTCAGTTATATAGTTTTCCGATATCATTTTGTCTTCACTGATATTATAAATTATGCCATTATTGTAACCGGCATAAATTACATTATCATTACAAGGATATAAAGCAGTTATGTGGGTCCCGAAACCCACCTGCGGTGTTGGAATCATTGACCAATAGGCGGCACTATGCTTTCGGCCAATTGGGTCCCCGACTGCCGTTTGTATTTGATGTATACGTGATTTGGAGTCAACGCTGAATAGCGTACCATTACTAGACATTTTCAATAGAGGCTGAAGATGTACATTAGGTTCAAGACGTACATGCGCATCACAGGTATTGCCTACAGACTTGGCATAATCCTCGTTAGCACTGTCACCCCATGTAATGGCATGGTTGTCGCCGCCTGCAACTTTTCGCAAGGTGTATAAGTGTAAGAAATTTGTTCCAGCTGCCCCACATAAGACAATGTATTTAGAAATGGGGTGCTTTAAATCGTATACGTCCAAACAGACAATTTGCTCACTGACGTTACTTCTCAGAACATAATCGGAAAATTTTAGATCGTAAACAATTAGGCCCACATCTTGGGTTCCAAGTACAAGGTAACGGCCGTCTTTTGATAGTTTACCACATGTTATCGATAGAGAGAGTTTATCCAACAAGGGCAAAGTGCTGCAGTCTGGCTTATTTATACTATTGTCATCGGTCTCATGGAATGTGAATCGCTGTACGCTTGATTTACATATAAGCAATATGGTGCATTGGTTGCCGTCGTCAGGTCGATCCTTATATGATTCCATTGAAATTGCCTCGCTATTGCTGAACTCAAGTTCCTCATCTTTTGAATGTCGGTTTAAGTTCCAAACAGTAAGCTTGCAGTTTGCTGTGCACAGCACATAAAACCGATCTAGGATTAAAGAAAAGCAGCTCACTTTCAACTGTTGTGTCCTCAAGGTCGGTGTATACGACTGCTTAAATTGTTCTTTTGTACTTTTCCAATCGCATATACAAATATCTCCATTAATATATGCCACATGAAGTTGAATGTCAGTGGTCCTCGAGTCCGTACATTTCTCATGAAGAAAAAATGATGAAATATTCTGTGTTAAATGCTGTCGTTTAATTTCGCTGTTCACCAATTGATCGTAACCTAGCGAATTAGTTTGATTTTTTGGACGTCGTAGCAGTTCTCTCAGTGACCAAAGCTTTAGACTTCCATTGCTGTGCAGTGTTAAAAGGTGCATTTGTGTGTTAAATACGCGCATTTCGATTATATCGCTTGGATCGTTTGTGTCGCTTAGCAAATAGGTTGTATCTCCCTCTAACGATACGTCGGTAAGTAATATCTGTTTTGTATTTAGTGCCATTAAGCAAAAGTCATCGTCTAGGTAGATTGCACGTTGCACCTGATCCTCGCCCAAATTTATGATTCGACGATTTTGATGAAAGCTCCCACTAAAAATAGAAGTACATTCAAGAGATTATATATACATATAAAAAAGTATATTTACCGGTATGTAAACCAAACGTAATTTGGGTACCGTTGCGCTTGTCGAAACGCTTCCTCAAAAACCGCACCTTTATCTGCCATTAATGCAATTTGCAATAGATATGAGTGTTTGGACTTTATTAGCTTTTCTTCCACATTCGGCAAAAAGTCCAGAAGAGCATCAATAAGTTCATCATCTATTAATTTTGAAGATCGTAATGCATTTCGCATATAAACGTGGAAAATATTTACTTTTCAAGTTAAGTCTACTTACTATCTATATACGCCCTGTACAACTTTAAAGTCTGCAGAGTATGTAAAACTGATCCGCGAGCATCCCACGGTGTAGTGTCGTTACGAATTTTTTGATCGAGAAATCGAAAATCCAGAAAGATTTTGCGAAACAAATCGGAACGACTGATATTGTTACTGAGTTTGGTCAAATGATATCCGATGTTTCTATAAAAATAGCTATCCAGATGTGGTAAAGTCATTTCGATACACTGGTCAAACTTTAGAATGCTAAAAAGATTGATTGATTTTACATATCAATTAATGAGGAATACATTGGTCAAAGTTAACAACACTTACTCATAGTAATCTATAATTATTCTGTTTAGCTCAGCTTCATTTTTCACAGACAAGATTAACTCTGAGTATATGCCGGGAAGAGTTATTGTTAGTTTATCTGAATCCTTTTTCACCAACGAGTACTTGCAGAATTTATTTATGATAATAATTGGATCTTTAATATTCCAAACGAGGCCTAATAACTGTTTATAAATTATTACAAACTTAAAGAAGAATTGTAACAGCGAAAATTTAATTGCAGTACTTACTCTGATAGGTATGTGAGCTGAATCGGGGAATATGAAGAGAGCTTCATATAATTGCCTTTCATTGATGTTCAAAACACTTAAGGACGTTTCAATTATGTTAGTCAACTCTTTATAGCTTATGCTGTTTTAAAAGTTTTAAAAATATGTATTCATTTTATTGATATGTGCATTTGTAGCTATGATGTACTTACTGTTTGAAATTGTCTATTGTACAAATATCGTCACGTATGTTTTTAGCGATTATACTCAGGTGAAGCGGATTTGTTATTTGATTTTTAATTAGTTCTGTCTTTAATTCCTTAACTGATTGTGGCTTTTTGGCGAGATATTTGTCACATAATGATTCTATCTCTGTTTTGGTGAGAGCGTCCTTTAAGGCGACATGGTGCGTGGTTTGGGGTGAAAAAAAAGAAGCCACTCTCTTGTGTCGTGTGGTCAGTAGAATCTTGCATCCTAGGTTAAAGGCTTCCCATATTTTCTCGTTTTCAACATTACGTAAGACCAACAAACAATTTTGGTAAGGTTCATCTTTCAAAAAATTCCGAAGCTCAGTTTTTACCATCTCGATGCGAATCTGCACGCTTTGGTCGCCATTAGAGTGCCATTTAGATGAAATTTTATGAAGAAACAATTGAAGCGATTGTAAACAATCCTCAGCTGTGCAGCAGCCACGCACGTCTAGCCAAAATATCTTAAAATTCATTTTCGATTGAACATCAAATGAGGAACAAACGTCTAAAACAAGCCACTGCTTTCCGGCCCCAAGGAAGCCCTCAACAACAACGTTTTGAGCAGGTCTTAGGTTGAGTAATGCCAACTTCAATTCCAAGTATGGTTTGATTCTCGGAACATTATACTTAGTAAATTCATGGTTGTCATTATACAGGCGGTCAACTGCGGAAATATATTTTGTAGTTCGCTCACTCGGATTTCTGCACTCTTTTTGAATGGCAGTCATAAGAAAACCATAGTTGAGGTCGTCAGCGTCTTGCAGTCCCTTGCATACAAACTTTTCTACAATTTCCTTTCGTTGATCGCGCAATATCCACAATAAGCAGTATGTTTGCTCATTCAATGGTGACTTGAAAATGTAATCGAAATCCCTTTTTTTCAATATAGATCGCAAAAACTCCTCGATATCTCTGCAATCCAAATCCTTTTTGAGTGCTTCTCCAAAAACTTGTATTATATCCCGGTAGCTATGTTGTTGAAGATTACTCGAGCTAGAGAAATTCATCTTAACCTGCAATATCGACAAAACTTTAAAGTATTGCAAATAATTTTAATTGCTCATATTACACAAAAAATCCATATTAGTCTACAAGGTAATTGAATAGAGAGAGAAAAAGCACATAAAAGGAAAAGTAGATAATACGAGTTGATGCTGCTCAGTTTAAGCAGGCAATACTTTTACACAAGGTCGTGCTTAAATGTGAATCAGACACAAGGACTTCGTTGTATTTGGTTTGCGATAAAGGTTTCAGTATATGCGTAACGAGAGAAGTATTCTGTGCATAATACACATTTTTAATGTATAAGCAAGTACATAAAACAAGCAAGAGGAGTCTAAGTTCCCTAATTACTCAAATTCAGAATATATATGTAAGCTTTAACTTTTTATGATGAAAAACAAGAGAAAGAGAGACTCCATTTAGACAATTGTATTTACAATGGGAAACTTAATTATAAAAAAGAAAGTCATTAACCAAATTTTCAATTTTTCAATTATTATCAGGGTATAAAACATGAAGTTCAATGAACTTTTACATTGATTCGTATATACACATTTGTACTTTTCTATCCATGTTCGTAAATCTGTCTCTCGACGAATAAAAATTGTTTTGCTTACTTTGGATTCGTTTTGATTCGATATATAAAGTATTCCGAATTTGATTAAAGCTTGCGATGACACTTAATGAAAAATATATTTTGCTTATTTGCAAACACAGATCGCACAGCTTGCATATGCACATGGCTTGTACATGAATGAACATATATTTTTTTATACTTAATATAAGAACAATATTAACTACTTGTCATTTTTTTTTTTTTTTTTTTTTTGGTTTTGAGATGTTTTTAAATGCCCAATAAAGTTTATATATTGTTTGTAAATTACATTGTGACTTGTTTATATATTTTTAGTGTTCTCACAGTGTGACCAAAAGTTATATTTCAAAAATACGAAAAAAATGTATTTGCAAATTTAACATAACTCATACTAAATAAATAATAATGAATACGCTTATGTAGCACAGACTAACATTTTTCCGGACGTATTGAAAAAATTTTTAAAGATGTGAAACACTGAAAATATTTCACATTTACCGAGGCTAATTATGCTTGAAAAGCAAACAAATGTGTTACTACAAACAATCGCATTATTTTACTTATATTGTTTATTTAATTTTATATACACATATATATATATATATATATATATATATATATATACATATTTATATACAAGATACTAACAATATTGGAACTGAACCGAAACAAAATTGAACTTACATGAACTTATTCTTTTCTTTAATTTCGTTCCTTTAAACGAAACGATTTAACCACACAACATATCGATAATATATAAATTTCAACTCTATGTAGATGTCGCGGTGAAAACAAGTTATTCGCAATTAAAGCCAAGAAATTTCAGAAAAAGTACAACTTATACTGGTAAAAATTGTAATCCATAAAATTAATATTAATAATTGAATGCACCTTAATGTATCTAATATTAACTATGCTGGAAATTTATACTTTATATATATGTACTAGGAAAAAGCAATAGAAAGTTGAATAGATAGCCAAAGGTGACGACGCAAGCAAGACGAAGACGAAAAAAAAGCATCGACGTATACGTAAAATTTGTGAACGATAATAAGGTAGGCTATGAAGTAAATGTGCCATAGATGTGAGTTGTGAATTTTGAGCAAAAATATTAGTACCTCGTTGCTGGTCCGAATTGGTGGGCAGTTTTCTGCAATTGAAATATTTTAAAACGAGGGAAACAAAATGTCTGCTGCTACTTTGACCGAATTGGTGACACTCGACGTAACCGCAATGGAGCGTGAATGTGATTTGCATTTTAAATTCTCACAAAACTATATATATATGTGTGTGTGTGTGTTCATACATATAAGATATATATTAAAGTTGTATATTTACATTAATATTCATATACCAACTTGTTTTTAGTTTTTAAGTACGACGCCGCCGATTCCGCAATGTCATGCCGTTCAACGTTCGAACCCGAGGATAAATACGAGCAACTGCGTCTACCAAATCCCGGTCCAGGTGTCCCAATTCAGGCCGCACCACAGCACTCGGGCGCAATTTCACTCGAACAACAGGCGCACATGTTTAATGAATTTGCCTCGGTTGGTTACGCACCAGCCACATACGCAACCGGCCCTCCGCTAAGTTTTGCAGCTCCATCTCAGCCACCAATTATGGGTGGCGATGTGGCAAGTGGTTTTGGTCAGTCGAAGCTGTCCGCAAGCGCGACTGTCTTTGTACCTAACCAACCGAGTAACAGCAATATGGGTAAGCGTGGACCACCACCACAGCAGCATCTTCATCACCATCAGCAGCAATATCAACATCAATCGTCTGGGCCAGCTCCTTACTCACAACAACATCAACAACGTTATGCAAATGGATATAAGCAGCAGCAACAGCATCAGCACCAACAAAATTACAATCATCATCAGCAAAATCAGCAATATAACAATGATATGCAGCAGTTGTCTAATTCGGTCCAGGCTCGTCTGCGCATTGGCAAACAGCCGCCGCATAATGGTGCAATGGGAGGGAATTACTATCATCATCATCAGCAGCAATCGCAACAGCAGCAGCAGGTACAGACACTGCAACACCAACAGCACTCACAACAATCACAATCGAAATTTCAACGTCATGCGCATTTAAATAATTCATTCCAACAAATTGCACAACAGCCGCAGCAGCAGCAACAATATTTCCAGCAGCAGCAGCAGCATCATCCACAACCATCGACTTCATCGGCATCTGTATCAACTTCGTCGGCATCGTCGCATCCCGACATGGAAACGATTGCTTTAGAATATCTTGATACTGTAATACATTGCCTTAACCAGGTAAGTAATATTTAAAAAAATGCAAAATTATTATATTATATTAAATATATATAAATATTTAATTTTAATTCTATACATTTTTTTTATTGTCTTCAATTTTTATTCAGAATCCCGGACAATTTGATACAATTGCATCACGTTTCCTAACGATATTCGATGGTATGGAGAGTAATAATCATGTACTCTCAATTGCTTTGGAGGATATATTTGAGAAATCGATCGAACAACCAAATTTTCGCTACATGGGAGCTAAATTGTATAATTTACTGCATATGCTGAATCTCAAGCCAGACTCTTTGTTTCACACCTTGCTCAAACTAAAGCTTGACTATCATCAGGCCGAGGTGACCAAGTATATGCAATCGATTGAACATCAGCAAAAAGTACGGGAAACTGCCCTATTTTTAGCTGAATTGTATATGCAATTGCGTGGAGACGATGATGCCCGTATTCAGCTTTTAGCTGTGAATATTGTCTTTTCGCTGAGAAAGCTTTTAACATACGAGAGCCCCGAAAATGTGCGATGCATTTGTTTGACACTGAAGCTGGCTGGTTACGACCTGAGTGCCGATTGCCAACAGGACATGATCTTTATTATTACGACATTGCAAGCGATCGAAGCCAAGTCGCCGGGAAAATATGCAATGGCAGCGAATGTAATTGCCTTGCAACAGAACAATTGGGGACGAAAGGTATCGAATGCTCTCGGTGGTGATGACGACGCTGTTGCCAAGCCACCAGAGCCGCCACGATTGAGCGATGAGCCAGTGTTTTACGGACCCGATGGCCGTGAGCTTACCGCTGAGGAAACCGATTTCCTGGCTGCTGAAGATGATGCCCCTGGCAGCGATGGCGACGATTTTGATGTTAGAGATAACGACCTAGAGCTCGACCCAGAAATGGACGAAGAGACTGAGCGTGCTTACAAGGACTTTTGCAAGCAAGGCAAACAATCGCAGGCTAACAAAAAAACTTAAATTTTTGTATGTGTGTAAAAACTGTGGTGTTGTTTTTGGCGTGGCAGTAGAGCTTTTTTAATATCTGCAAGTTATTGGTTTTGTAGTTAATATTTCAAATCATTATTTTTTTCCATTCTTCAAAAAAACAATGTATTTATAATTGGTTACAAATTTTTTGTGATATATGATGTCTATGCTTAGCTTTTATATATATATATACATTGTATACATAAGTATTCATGTGTGTGTGCGCGCATCAGATTTAAAAAACGGCACATACGGAAGTAACTTTCACCTTTTTAAGCATCTTCGTTTTATGTTAAAAGTATAAGTTTTGAAAAATTTTAATTGTTTGTCTGAAAACCGCTGCCACGCCGGTTCATAAAAAAGAAAATAACACACTTTTTGAGACTCGTACAAAATAGTATTCGCATGCCTCCAACACATCCATACATATGTAGATTTGTAACTGCAACACATTCAATTTGAAAATTGCATTCTCTTGATCATATAAAACTAAAATCCACAGCCACGCTTAATTTTTTAATTAATTGTAATTACTGTTAAACAAAACGATTTAAATATACAAATAAACAAATGAATTGCGATTGACTTTGTTGTATGCTCTTTGTTGTTTATCCAGAGGGTACATTTGTGGATTTTAACATCGTTGTTGATGCTATAGCGATTTCGATGAAATATCGATAATGTTCATAAGCATATCATCGAATCATTTTGCGTTTTGCAACTCCCTTTTGCGTTCTGCTCGCTTTTTGTGTTCTGTTTGGGTCCCAAGAATTACAAATTAAAATTAATAATGTTGTAATTGCTTTTATAATGGCAAACCAGTGACGTTGGTGAAGAAAATGTGTCAAGGTATGGAATGACATTGCCGGAGTGTGCAACTAAAGAACATAATAAAGTTTTTTCCTTAAAGTGCGTGATGTCATAGTGGTGCTATATACAAGCGCTATGTACATATAAATGTACGTAGGTATTTACACTCAATACATTTCGTATATGTACATACATATATATGAATGTACAAACATTCAATAAAAGTGCTAAAGTTCTGAGTATCAGTGGGTGTAATAAAATAATAATAACATACTTGTATATATACACAAGCAATGAATTAAAACTTAACTTAATTTATATACATATAGATGTGTGCTTTCTTCTGTTTTTTCAACCTTTTAAACAAAAAATAAGCAACAAACTGAAATTTAAAGGTCAAAAAATGTGCATTCTTAGACACATTTATGCAAATGTACAAACATATGTATGTTTATTTATAATTAAATGCGCTATAAAAAGAGAAAGAGTTTATTTTGTTGCGCGACGGTTTTCACAAATAATGCCGATTGATTGTTCGATCTAGATACATATGTTTATTTGTATCTGCAAAGATTCACCAACCCACTCACTTGACATTGAAATTTTAATTTTAAATGTCGTAATAGAATACATAATATATTCTTAACTGATGTTTATATATGTTGTCACTAACAATTTTTTACGAATACACTATATTAAATATGTGTTGGGTATTCAGTATTGGTTCTAACTGACCAAAACTTTTGATTGTGGTGATAATAGTGCTAATAATTTTTCTTGTCATTTTTGATTGGTTAATTTCTTGAAAAAACATAAATTTTTTACAAAATAAAGTATATGTTTTGGTCCGAGCAAAAACATCAAACAACATAATAACAATTTTCTCTGCTTAGTGGTATTAATTACAAGGGTGTATTTTTTATTTTGTATAGAACATTCTGATATCACCAGTTAAAGAAAAGAAAAGTATATCTGTTAAAGTGCGTGTTTTATATGATCACAATTTTCTTCAATAAAAGAAAAAAAAACTTGACCAATCAATAAATGTGGATTGAATTCATGCCTTAACTTAAATTCCATTTGATCTACACTGAGTTTGGATCGCAATGGGCAGCGTTTGGAAACGTTTGCAGAGAGTTAACAAACGTGCCGCGAAATTTCAGTTCACTGCCTCCTATCATGACCTACGATTGGAAACCACCGCCAAGTGGTAAGTTAGACACTCTGTCAAGATAATCTATATGTATTACATCTACGAATATTAAGATAACTTTCATTTCCTTTCGACTTAAGATATACTACACTTGAGTCACTGTTTCCTGGCACATACAAGATTTAAATACGAATGTTTGTGTAAATGAATAAGTCAATGCATATCTGCGCTATGACTCTTGTGGCTTGTGGCAGCAGCATTAAAACGATAATAATATTGTTATCAACAAGTTGTGCTTGTTGTTTGCCATATACATTTCTAATTACTTTTATAATTGTGAGACTATAAAAATCTTAATTCTAATTATAATTAATTAATTAAAAAATAAAAAATGGCTTTTGGAATTATTTGTCTTAGTATGTTGTTGCTGCATTAATAACCACGTTCTATTAGGAAAATATAAATATAAATATTTATATAGACATATTAATATTTACATATATAATGCGAAGTGCTCAAAAGTCACGTATTATTATTTTATATGTATTTACGTGCATAAAATCTTATTTTTTTTATTTATCTTAGGCGTCCTTCAAATCTATCCGTAGTGTGGACGAGACGTTCGAGGCGAGTTGCTAGCTCTCCATTGCCATGGGAACCAGACATGATGAGCCCACTAGTGGGCAACATTTCGTGGCCAGTACCAGACAATCACGCTATATCGGTTACGTTATTCAAGGACCCCCGCACTCATGAGCTGGAGGACAAGGATTGGACATTTGTAATCGAAGATGTACGTAAATATATATATATGTAGTATGTTATTTAATTTAAGTATTGATTGATTGGAAGAACGATTTCCATTTTATATAATATAATTATTTTATAAATGTTTACAGATTTCATTACTGGGCAAAAAGCGTGTATTGGCAAACGCAAGCATCAATATGCGTAAATATGCTAGTATTGAGTCTACGCAGCAAAGTTTTACTTTAAACCTCAAACCAGTTTCTCGGAAAATAACTGCCGCTGATTTGGAATTGACAATCAGTTGTGTCTTTTTGCGAGAAGGAAAGGCAACGTGAGTACTAAGGATAATTTCGTATTAGCCCCCTGTATTTTAAATAATTCATTTATTTGGTTACCTTCTCAGAGATGAGGACATGCAAAGCGTTGTCTCATTTATGTCGGTCAATAACAATTGTGATGTAGCACCTCTTGACGACTTGGAGGATATACCAGACTTGGAAATCTCTGGAGACATCTCTGATAATTTATATGACTTCACTCAACAGTTGGAGCAGATGACGACAAGCCTAAATGGTTGTATCGATATACCAACGCCGCTGAGTGGTGAGTTTTAATATCTTTTAAGCGATTATCAATGGTAAAATGTTTTGTCTAAAAGTTTTGGGAATGTTAGGCATTTAATAATATATGTAGTTGTACGATTTGGTATTTTATGGTAATTTATATGATTATAAAACTTCTATTTGTATATGTATATGTAGAAAAGTTTAGATGTCTATTATTTACTGTAATTATTTACTTGACTAAAACGTTATTTAAAACTCTTCTTTTTTGGTTTGTAATCTGTAATCTGCTCCAATACGACACTTCGCTCTTATGTCACAACAAATATTATCGTAAACGTTGATATTTCGGTGTTGTTATTGTCGGTAGTCCCATCATTATCCGAAGACCCAACTCCTTTGGCCGAGTCATTTAATGATTTACGTTTTGAACTAGAAGCGGAACGTGAAAACAAACAGGAAGCCGTAGGATCACCGCCTCCGATATTGCTTGAATCAGATGAAGCATTAAACACTCCATCAAATTCGCAGCATGTTATTCTTAAAACTCCAACCAAGGGTGAAGGCGATGGCCAGCCAAATGGAGAAAAACCAACTTTGACGTTCAATCACAACGAAAGATTCTATGAAGTGCTCACATCGACGCCTGTAAAAAGAGCTCCAACTGCAACAGACAAGATTAAAAAAAATAATTCGAACAGTGCTCTTATTTTTGAAAACCAAGATTGCAGCTCTGTAGAAATATTGAAGTCACCGGAACACAATTCTTATGTTGATCAAGTAACTGCTGCCTTGAGTGTTCGTACTACCAGCATCACCTTTACCTCCACAACAGCCAAGACATCTGAATCAGCACAGTCTGTTATGGAGCCGACCAAACCACCAGAGGACTTGGCTGTCGTATCCATCACTAAGCGCCCTGAACTTCAGCCCTTGAACTTGAAGAAAAGTTATGAGACTGCACCAATTATTAATAGTTTGGCAACGTTAAAAAACTTATCTTTAAATCCAGTGGAGAAAATAGTGCTGAAAGATAACACACCTGGCCAAGATTTGCTAGAGTGGTGCAAAGAGATTACCAAAAATTATCCAAATGTTAAAGTTACCAATTTGACAACCAGCTGGCGCAACGGCATGGCTTTTTGTGCAATAATTCACAATTTCATGCCACATTTGATGTGAGTAGCAAATTAATCTTAACTTCTCACCAAGAAAATAATTATATAACTGCCCACAATTGTTCATTCTAGAGATATGACGAAGCTGAGTGCCCATGATGTTGTTGGTAACTGTCGCACTGCGTTCGATGCGGCGGAAACATTAGGAATACCACGGGTTATCGAGCCACGAGATATGAATTTGCTCACAGTACCAGATAAATTAGCAGTTATGACCTATCTGCACCAATTGCGGGCACACTTCACAGGCAAACAATTGCAAATAGAGCAAATTGGTATGTTACCCATAAAAAACAAATATATAAAAATAAGTATATATATATATATATATATGTAATATTATTTTTTTTTAACATTCTAATTACGTTTCTAGGGCCGACATCGGACGAGTCAAGCTACGTTATCGGCAACTACAAGTCAGACAACTTGTCGCAAAACCTTGTCAATTTTTCACACCTTAAGACACAGCTGTTGCCATCGTTGGATGACGAAATCGTGGGCCAGCAGCAACAAATGTCTCCAACGAGTAAAAAAGACGTCAAGAATCTTATACTAACAAGTTCAAAGAGTATTTTGGGAAAAGTCCTATCTCCAACAAAAGATAAAAATTCGATCAACGCAACGCAGTCACAGACAAGTCAAACAACTAAATCTTTACTGGGTCGCCAGACTCCTCCGCCTATCGATGGTAATGGCGACAATACATATGAGGAAATACAAAAGTTTAACAAGGAACCAACATCGCCTCTGTCGCTGGATACCAATGCAACAAATGTAAGTGTAGACTCGTTCAGATTAACTTATTTCGCAGTGATTACATTTTGCCGTATAGAAGGTATAGTTTTATCTATACTGCTTTAATATTTTGAATTGCTGAGGCTTGGTAATTTTGTTAATTAACATTAGTTATTTGGTTTGCTTTAACTATTGTTGTTCATTAATTTACATTTTATTTTGCGAATGCTTCGGCTACTGCTTCTGTTTTTTTGATTTTTTATTTGAATTTTCGTAGCGAATTTTAACGCGCCACAAAGAAATGAGCGAAAAAGCTAAGTTAATGATGGAAAAATTAAAAATTTCTAACTGTAACGAGCGCCCAGATGCCAACGATGTAAGTAACAGCACAAAGCTAGTTGCGCATTGCCTGCATGTGCCGCATTTTATTAAAATTAAACAGCGAGAGAATATATTTTAAACAATTTGCATAACTATTTTAACACAGGAGGAGCGACAGCAGCGATTACGAGAGCAGGCACGACGTCTCATATCAGAAACAAGAAGTAGAGTGACCGGGCCAGTTAACAGTGGAGTTGACAGCCCCACAACCCCAACTAAGCTGAAGCGTTTCAATTACACACCAGAACGTTCCATTTCGCCTATACACAATGGCGTGGACTCCTACGTCGACGTCACCACAAACCAAATAGCTTTCAACCGGATTAAGGCCGAGCACTTTGTGAACCACGCGAGTCCTAGTCATAGATTAAGCGATGGCAACAACACTCCTTTGCAATCATTCAACGCGGTTGTCGATAGGATCTCACCAAAGAATGAAAAGAGAGTTAGTACTAGTTTTTAGTTCATATTGCTCTTGCAGAATATTTGTTTACTACTCTTCGTTTAGGTCTAAAATATGCCTAATGCTGTATAAAAACATAATGTAAACAAAAAATCTGCAAGCTTAAGCATATGTAAGTTTCGGCTTGCCGAAAATATTACATCTTTTTTTTTATTGCATTGAAAATTTTGTTTTTGCAGAACGATAAGCTTACCTATATTGAGTCCGAACTGGAAGCACTGGAACGGGAGCAGGAGGCAATCGACCAAAAGGCCAGCAGTCTCGAAGCCAAACTGCGCGCAGTTATGGGCGGTAATCCAAGTAATAATCAAAAGGGTACAAATTCTTTCCTTAGACTAATACGAAATAGCATCGGTGGTGGTGATGTCATTCGCATTAAGCTGCTTGACTCAGATGATTCAAATTTATTTGGTAGTGATGTAAGCGGTACTGGTAGTGGTAGTAATGACGACGAAGATACACAGAGTGATACTTCCAGCACATGCAGCCCCAAAGTGCACCGTCGACAAAATCAGGCGATCGAGATGCAGTCGATGCAGCTGTCACGACCACGCCCTCGCGCCAATTCTTGTTTTGTGAATGCGAATCTTAACTATACAAATTTTCGACCCACATGTCAACAACAACAACACTTACATGACCATCATTGTCATAATCATCATCAGCATGGTTCTGGTCAACGTCCGCACCACGTTCATCACGTGGGACCATGTAGTCATTTGCTTGGTAACTCCGCCTCAGTTGCGTCCTCCCGGCAATCCTCCTGTGATAACCTCCAAGTCTATAGTGTAAATGATGATGCCCTACTTGCAGCGACCTCAGCCTCTCCGTGTCAACGTGATCGCCACAATGGCAGCCAGCAGAAACAGCGACGTCTGCGTTCGCATGGTCTTTGTGGTAATAATGATGTCGTTTCTTAAAGGCCGAATATGTTGTTAACTGCTTTTGCATAATGCGCGCAACAGCACGCCACAGCTAAGCGCCTGCTCTCCTGCAAATCTTTCATCTGTGTTTATGTATATTTGCTTTTAACTGCATTTATTTTTGATGGAGTTTAAACCTTTACCTGCCTCGACCTAAATTCCTTATAAATTTTAATCATAACGACAATGAAAATAACACTAATCGCAAGCTAGCGCTCTACGACGGCGAGAAAATACAACCGCAAACATACTGTTTTTTTTTATATCATACGGACTATTCAAATCTTTATTTAATATGTATTATCTAGTTTTCCGCTTTATTTTGAGTTTGACGAGACTCTCAACCACTTTTTAACCTTCACAGAAACTGAAGAAACTGAGGAGCAATTACTTTCGCAGTGGTTTACATTGGTAAACAAGAAAAATGCTCTTCTAAGAAGGCAAATGCAGCTAAACATTCTGTAAGAAATAAAATTAGAAGTAAGATTTTTTAATGAGCAATAAAAAAACCTTCAATTCTACTATTAGCGAACAAGAAAAGGATCTTGAGCGGAAATTCACGATGCTTAATCAGGAGTTACGCGCTGCACAGTCCGTTGAGGATTGGAGGAAAACGGAGGTGCAACGTGAAAAAGAGCGGCTTTTACTCGAGGAACTGGTGACTATTGTTGATAAGCGGGATCAGCTTGTGCAACATTTACACAATCAAGAAATAGCGTATGTATACAAACTAGTTATATTATAATTAAACTTGCTGATTTTGTGATCGTTTCGCAGTATTGAGGACGACCACGAAATTGCCCGCGAACTTGAACAAGTGCACATTAGCGGAGGCAAAGAAAAGTGTCTCATTCAATAGGCACAAAACAAATAAAAACAAAACACCTGATGTAATTCAACTTGACTGGAGATTATACCTATAATATAATAAGTATCTATCTACATAATTTTATTGCCATGCGTGCACATGATTTAAATGTAGGTATAAATAAACATACTTATGAATCAGATCAAAGATTTTGTCGAAGATCTTGCAGACTGGAAACAAAAGTTTAAAACGGGATATACAATTTTTAAAGCAAAACGTCCGATAGCAAACTAAGCAGATTTCAAGTTTCATACCAAATTAGATAATATAACCCAAAACGATATTGTCATATTTTAAAATTAAATTTTTTACAGCTTAACCATACCATAAATTATAAAAATATTTCCTTTGTGCCATTATTTTCCTTTTGCTTTAAATTTACGGAAATAAAAAACAAAGACCCAATTGTGAGTTAAATATTTTGCATAGATAGCCTACATGCGTATTAAGCATTAAACGAAAACGCTTCATCCCTAAGAATATGTATAATATGTTTTGTACATAAACTGGTCTTATTTAGTTTTTACCTTAATCTTATTTCATTATTTAATGGTGGTTTACTTATATATGTTGCGATTGTCGTGATTGGCAAAATGTAAAGCCAATGCTTCATCTTAGTGATCCTTTTAAAAATACAATTTTATATGTAAAACTAAAAACAAAAAAAATTGCAAATAAACATGCGTTAATTAAAAATGTGACTTTTACTTAGTTTATATAAATATGTTGACTGGGTATTTAGATTTAGCTTGGTAAATAATAAAACTAAGTCTCAAAACTATCACACTGAAAATAAATTATCTAACACTTCGCACCGTGGAGGAACTCTTGTGTCTGACTTCAAAGAACCCACGGATTTGTATCCCATTTTCTATATCAGAAAGTATATTTTATTCAAAGGATAATTAAATTTTTTTTAAGACAGGTAATACAAAACTATTAGTGTATAAAAAATATTTGTAACATCCAAGATTACTAATGTAACTTAATCTTTAATGTTTTGTGAATATTTTTTAGAAGTTGCATTAAAAGATTTATGCGTGTAATTACTTATCAGCTGGGCTAAAATATAACAATTAATAATGAAAAACACAGCACTTTGAAGACCAATCCAATTAAGTGTATGCAAAGATTTAAACTCTAGCAAATATGCTGGCAGAAGCCAGAGTGCTTGACCAAATAGCCAAAAAGAAAGTAATGTTGCACATCGAATCCAGGACATATGCTGAAAGTTTTTTATGCATAACGGCAGAACAGTCAAATGCCAAATGAAGTACTGGGATGTGACCACAGAGTTATAAGTGACAACAACAAAGGCTAAACAGAACGCACAAAATGCTAATGTCTGCCGATTTTGTCCAAACCTCCAGCTTAAATAAAATAGAAGTACCAGCTGCGGAACTATAATAATACACTTTAGAAGCAAACTGGATTCCTCAATGTCTTCCGCATTGCTCAGATATTGCAATAAAAAATATAGCGAAAAATTGTGGCGCACATCCTTTCGCATAACGTGGTAAAAGTAGGCTTCATAAATAAATTGCCATCCATACAGCATATAAAAAATCCAAGTGAAGGTTACCAGTCCCAATAATGTGCCGAGCACTAGGCATATCTGCTGCTTGTTGGGCAGAATTGTATTTAGCTTAGGTGGTCTTAGAAACGGCCCAGTCGATAAGCAGAGATAGTAAGCTAAACTGAAGACTACCGGATAGATGCGCAAGTGTATCACAAATCCGTGAGATAAGCCGGCACAAAAAATCATTAAAGACTTTGGTAATTGCTGTTCCATTTTGATAAGTAGATAGATACTTAACAGCACAAAGAAGCTTGGTATACTATCACCATTGCCACGGGTCGAAATTACCGCAGTAAGCGGATTATAGAGCCAAAAGCATGCAGAGATTAGTGCTAACTTATCAATACGTTTGCACTCGTCTTGATACTTCTTATGCTGCATCTGCAATTCCAAGCGTACTTGGCCATAAATTAGTATCGCAAGTAGTAGATCAAACATCGCATATATCACTTTCCCGCAAGCTGGATGCAGCAAAACGTTCGGTATTTGCATGTATGCTAGAATGGGGCTGTAGCGGTATGTGTGCCGGGCAAACGGTGTATCTCCATTTAACACTAACCGTGCACCGTCTGTTACCACTTTATAGTCTATGTCTGTGTATGGCACTAGTGATCTCGCATCGTGTTGTTGGGCATACAATATGAGAACCAGTCGCAACACAGCAGATATCAGGAGATGAGTACGGAAACTAAAATTTGACAGGTACCGACATGCATTCTGTAGCCGAGGGTTTTTGTTAAGCGCCATCGTTATCATGGTATTTTGAGTAGGATGTGACATAAATTTCTTACAGCTTTGTTTTTAATTCTTTAGCGGCCTTACGTATACAGTCTAAAAACTCATTAAACTCCGTTTCACAAATCTTTTGCTGCACGTTAATATCCCGAGACACACACGCCGCATACAAAGATGCCTTGTCAGAGCACTTCGTAAGCAGTAATGGATAGTTGCGAAGTCGTGTATTGGCTTTGCGCACAGATTCCATGCCTTAGCGCTTATGTGGCGGTGTACGTGGACCCTTTAGAGGTACAGGATCTGCCACGAAGGTGTCGTAAAGCGGTTTCGAGAAGAATATCAAAAGTGATGTGGTTAAAAATGTAATTTGAAAGAGTCGGGGATTACGCTGTATCCAAGAGCGTTTTGGCAGCACAGCTGTCCGCTTGCGCAAATACGGTTGTTGTCGCTTGTCCAACAAATCCTGGATATCTTTTGGCGGCTTATATGGTGGCACTGATGATGATGTTGGCATTATTTTCCACTACTAAACGAAAATATGTTATTATTCTCGCATGTCAAGCATAGTAATAATTACAACACCTGCTAGACGAGTCGGAAGTGCCTTTTGATTTCGGCTTTTCTAGGCGAGGTTCTGCCAAATTTATACCGCTGCAGCAAAGAGATTCCTTGTACCACTTCAAACAGCAAATCCGCATTTCCTCGAGGACCTCAGTGCATTTGTCTTCTTGGAAGTTGTTGTCTGCAAATATATTTTAATTATTAAATGCAAATTATTATTACATACTTCAGAATACAGGCAGATTATTGCATAAGATGTCGAATTATGTTATGTTCATACCTCTCAAGCAACTTTGTATACGGCAAGCGTAAAGTTTGCATGGATCCTTACTAACCTTATGCATCTATACAAACCAGTTCGGCTTGTAACAAACAATTGGAATAATATATAGAATTTGCTGACGAAAAGATAAATTTATTAATTTGACTTTGTGTTTGACATTCACAGGGAATTTTTAAAAGGCTGCCACACTATCAAAATTTCAGAGTAATGAAACGACAGCCAAAGGGTTCTTGGAAAAAGCTGCCACATAGGCAAAAGAAAAGCATATTAAAAATATCTAAAAAGGAATCGGAAACACAGAATTTTTGCAACATCTTTAAACTTTAAAAGATCAATTCAATAAGTAGTTACAAAAAATATTTGGTGATTTTTAAACAATTTATAACCAACATATCGAGGTGAATGTCTACTTAAGTATTTTTATGTGCATTTTTGCCATTCTCAATAAAATATCTATTAGGAACAGTTCTTGTGTAAAAAAAATTAAGCGAACAAGTAATAATTTGGACTTATTATTTTAGTTAAAGGAATTTTCAATTAACATAGGAATTTATTTGGAAGTGTATTAATGCCGTCAAAAAAGAAAAAATACAATGCACGCTTCCCAGCGGTAAGTCAAATACCAAGATATGGCAGAAATGCATTCTGCTTGTCTGTAAATTCTGGGCGTCCAACAGCAACACGACGGTGGGCTTACCAGTTTGTATATAATGCAAACGTGTATTAGTATAATAATTTGTGGTTTTTTCTTCCCTTTTCTTTTTATTGACAGGGTCGCATTAAGAAAATTATGCAGAGTGATGAGGAAATTGGTAAGGTTGCACAGGCGGTACCCGTTATCATTTCACGGACTTTGGAGCTATTCGTCGAATCGCTGTTAACCAAAACGATGCGCATAACAAATTCGCGCAACGCCAAAACCCTATCGCCATCACACATGAAACAGTGCATTATGTCCGAACAGCGTTTCGATTTTCTGAAAGACCTTGTCAAAAATATACCAGATATTAGTGTTGCCGAGGAGGCGGCATTCAATTACAACGACGATGATGTCCATAGCTCGGAAGAACAATATCCAGACTCGGATACGCCGTATGATTTAAGCCTGCCGTCAACATCAATACGATCATTGCCCAATGGAAACAATGCCTCCTATGTCCGTTCTGTTAGCTTGAATGGAGCTGGACAGAAGCGAACTCATAATCCAACCACACAGTCAGTCATAATGCAAACACAGATGCAACAACAGCAGCAGCGAGTGCATCTACCCCCCACAAAGTTGGCACGGTCGGAATCAACGCCAGCGTATAATCCCCGTGGCAGGCCACCAAACAGCAATGCTGCCCACTACAGTAGTAGTAGTAGTAGACGAGAACCTCAAGACACTGCCATACCTGCGCCAATTTCTAGTTTCGAGGTGCTGAACAAGCCTGTAGTCAAAATTGATTACAGCAACGTCCAAATGACAACTATCCCATTTTGCCCTACAAACGTTGATGCTGGCTGCACATCTTCTAATGCCGCATCAAACTTAAATATTGCGTCACCAGTTATAAACATAGACCTAACAAATATAGTAGCATCTGGCACTGTACCCACCCCAACAAAGATTAGCTATGGCTTATTATCGATGGATACGACCCACTGCGTTAGTGGAAATAATAATTCAATTACAAAAATCGATACATCGGTCGACTACAGCGCTGGAAAGAATAAAGCTCCAATCATTCCAAAGTCAAATTTGACATCCGCGCCAATTACTGAATCGCTTTTTGAGTTAGATGAAGACTACGACAACATTTAAATATCATTTTTAAATGCACTTTAAATTATTACTATATAATATTATTATACTTTAGATATAATTAAGCCGATAATAAATTTGAAAAATTAAAGACCATTTTAAACGCTGCGAAATTTAGTAAATATGTTTTTAAGAATTTCTTGATATAATATTGTGTAAAAAACTATATCGTCTCCGGTAAAACTTTATTCAATACTAATTTATATAGAATTATTTGTCAAAACAGATGTCTTCTTGATTAATCGTTTGCATATCGTCCCCAAATTGGAGTACGTTAGCATACATTTGAATTTATACTTTTTTAGTTCGCGATAAGTTTTGGAAGATTTAAATAACGTAAGTAGTTATCACTTTTATATTTTTAAAATTATAAATATGTGGATCTGTTATTTATTTTTTATAATAATTACTTTCACTAAATTTAACCATAACTAAATAAAATACTGTTACGATTTTACAATGTATTTAAATAAATATTTATTAATTTTTCTTGCCTATGATAAATCATGTATGGGAATTAAACAATAAAACACACATTACTGAGGCACTTTTTGGCGTATATAACAATGAAGAAAATAATTAAATAAAATGCATATCTTGCTTTATATTAATAATTGGCTATTTACAGTTCTAGATCAAAATAAGTATAACAATGAAATTATTTGGGTACAATATATATACGCATATCTAATTTATATTATATGTATTTACTAGGAATAAATAGTCATATTTTGTTGATTATAAAAATTTTGGCACGCGGATAGATTTCTTTAAAAAAAATAAGTTATTTTGTAGTATTCGCCCTAAATAGTTAATAATTAATAATTGGTATTTACCCTAAAAGATTGCAGTCTATAGTTGACGAACTTTATTTTATTTGTTACAATAATATAAAAATTTCGTCGGACAAAAGAAACTTAACGAGATCGAAATACGTACATATTATTAATTAAGATTATTTGCTTATCTATTTACACGATCTGGTCCTTTAAAGTCGACGTACTTAAAAATACACACATAAATATGTACAGTCAGTAAATGATTAGGAATATAAGAAAATATATCTAAGAATTACAAAGACTTATTCAATAATGTTGGATATGCAGAATTGTTCCTTTTTATTATATATATAAATCGAAATGTTACGTAAATCCGCGACTTGGCGATTGCACCGGTGAAGGTGGCGGTGGCAGCGGCGAAAAGTACGTTGAGCTTCGTGACGATGGAGACGGCGGACATGAGGACTCCGGCACAATACGAACATCGCTGTGATAATGGGAACGAGGTGTTGGCGGCGGCGGATATGGTTCGCTATCATAGCCAAATTGCAAACAGACAGCTGTCGAGTTGGTTGGCAACTTGTTGGTGGTACAACCATTATTACTATTGTTGCTGTTCGATTTGCTTGTGTAGTTCGAATCCGATTCATCACAAATATCGGTGGAGCATGGTGTGGGTGGGGGCGGTTGATTAATGATTTTATAGTGTCTGTAGGGACGACGTGAACGCGTTGCCGGCGATGGTGGCGGATTGATCGGATAAGCCACCATGCTGCTACCATTGGTCGTTGAACTAGATGCACCGGTTATATGATTGCGATCATATGAGTTCATACTGTTCCGCGAATTAAGAGTCGACATGCGCACCGCATCCGCTACTGAAGCAATTTTGGAGACTCGATGCGATTTGGTGAGTGTCGACGGTGATAGGGGATCGGATGCCTGGTCATCCTTTGGCTCTGTGCGGCTCTTGCCAATGCGGGTGCGACAAAATTGCAGCAAATACACAATCGAGAAAATGATTATCATGGTAGCACCAATCAATATCATAAAGATGCGCTTATCCGACGCTGGCGCCATACGACGCTGCACACAAATATCCACAGACTCGTCGGCGCCATCTGCGCAGTTCTCCCAACCATCGCAAAGAAGCGCAGCCGAAATGCAAAGCTGGTAGATTATTGAAAATGAATGTTAATATTTATACACAAATGTCGATATACACTTACTACTACTAACCTTATTGATGGGGCACTGAAATTCACCCGGTCTCTTGCAGCAGTCGGCCTCGTCGTGACCATTGGCACAGTTTGTTGTGCCGTCGCAAACCAAAGCTTTGTCAATACACTCACCAGATTGGCAACTGAACTGATCTCCATGGCAGGAGGGACAACCGACCTCATCGGATTTGTCTGGGCAGTCTTTTTGGCCGTCACAGCGCCACGACGCCGGTATACAGTCCTTGTTCATATCACTATTGCCAGCAACGGGTGCCGCACAAGTAAAGTGATCTGGCCCGCATGCAGGAAGTGCTCCGCAATTCTCCCTATCCTCAAGCAACATGAGATGCTTGGGACAAGAGCAAATCTCACGTGAGTGCCTAACATCATCGCCATCTGCTATGCAAATATGAGAGCACTTCGTGCGACTATGTAAACAAGTGTGATTACGCAGCAATTTCGCATCCGGTGTCCAAACTGCCCGTATGTCTGTGATCTGTAGCAGTCGCTGAAGCTCGGCCGAACGACGCTCCCCCGTCACCGTGATCCGCTCCACTCCGGTTTTGTCATCCAACCAGTAGACAAAACCACCCAGCGCCGCAATGTTAATCACCTGTGAGATGTGCATGGACACCAGCGTTTTTCTAATTGCAAGTGAGAATTGAAAATAAATTGTAAAAAAAGTAATGCAAAGCAACAATATACTAACATGTTTTTGCCATTAATGTCCATTGCATCTATCCGCTTGCCGTGTGCATAGTATATCATATCGGACTGCTGGTCCAGGGCAAGTGTCGTAACACCCTCCAGCTTATAGGCCAGTTCCATGCGGTTATTACCATCAACGCGTGCCCTGATAATGGCCTGATGGCTGCCCACATCTGACCAAAAGATCAAACGCTTGCTCGCATGCACCGCTATGTTCCTCGGTTTCTCAGAGTCTCCCGTGTCAATTACACCAATTGATTCGCCCAGAAAACTAAATATATAATATATAAAATTCATGTTTATATTGTTTATATCTTTTCTTCTGCAGCATACCTGGTTACGTTAATGCTGTTCGAGTAGGAGCACGTCCAGAAGAGTAAGCGGCCAATAATGTCAATGGCAATGTCGAATGGTTGGCCTGTGTTCACCAATACACTGGTTTTAGTTCCGTTGGCCAGAGACCGTTTAATGCTGTGACTGCGTCCTTCAATCTGAGTATGTAAATCGTAAAAAAAAATTTATATCCTGACTTGGATTACATTTATACGATAATGCTTGTCTTCTTACCCAGTAAATGTGATGCGTAATGGGATCATAATCCACGGCTCGAATATTCTTGCCCGACACTGGCAGTGGAACATTGGGACAGTCTGTAGAATTGGGAAGCAAGCGACCGAAACTGTTGCGCTGACTAAAAATGATGTAGTTACGTGGTGGTATGCAGGAGACACCATCCTTGGCTAGCTGATAGTGGGTGGGGCAGGCACAGATCATGCCTCGCCTCAGGGGCTGCGCGAGACACAAGTGCGAGCATCCGCCGTTGTTCACCCTGCATGGATTAATGCCCGTCTGTCGCTTTTCGTTGAAAACGAGCAGCGACGTTATATACGTCATTCCCGAATGAACAAGGCTTCGATTTTGTCCACTGACTTTGTGAACACGCTCAATGTCGCCGGTGTTCCAGTCACTCCAATAGATATAGTCTTGATACAGAGAGACAGCATAGGGTTCATCGATGTCGCTATTGACGAGAATCTGTCGTCGTTTTCCATCCCAGTCGGCGCATTCAATTTTCGCCGGACGTGATTGTGTTGCCCAATATAGACGCCGGGTGTCCTGGTCAAAGGTCAAACCGGCCGCATGATTTGCACCCGCAATAATTGTTTGCAGCTCATTGCCATCCATTGTGGCGCGTCGTATCGAATCGGACGGTGATTCCGTCCAGTACATATAACCACGTCGCGGTTCCAGGACAAGTGAACGCGGCTCCTCCACTCCTTTCCATAGCAGCACACGACGGCTGCTGCCATCGAGACGGGCGACCTCAATACGACGTGCCTCCGCATCCGACCAGTAGATGTTGTGCCCCAGCCAATCGACGGCGATGCCATCGGGTCCAATCAGACCGGAGTCAACAATGCGCTGCACATAGGAGCCGTTGAGAAAGGCACGATAAATGCATTTGCTTTTCTGATCCGTCCAATAGATGCGACGCTCGTCCACAGAAACGTCCAAGGCATGCGCATCGCGTACATCTTTAAAGGGAATGCGTTCATCATTGTGATTACCCTCATTGTATTCAATAGAGATGCGTCCAATGTGCTCTTGCCTTGAGAACAGTAAAAATGCCACGGGCACCACACAGGTGCGTTTGTCATTGGACAGCTCGTAATCGATAGCACAACGGCAGACGTAATCCCGCGGACGATTCAGGCACAAGTGAGAGCAGCCACCATTGCCGACAGCGCACGCATTCTGGCCACGCACCTCGCGGAGTCGCGTTACCTTCAGGCCCATTAGATCCGGATACTGATCGACGACAACAATTCGATTATTCCCTGTGATTTTATGCGCCCGATCAATAGATCGCCGTTGCCAATCCGTCCAGTAAAGATAGTCATCCAGTATGCTCAGTCCAAATAGATGTTTGAGATTTTCACTGATCACCACACGTCGATCGGAGCCATCCATGTTGGCCACCTCGATTTTGTCCGTTTTGCCATCGCACCAATATATTGTCTTCTGCTCAATGTCCAGGGCAATGCCATTGGGCCAACCCAGATTCTCGGAAACAAGTACAACACGCTCGGAGCCATCGAGAGAAGCACGCTCCACTTTTGGCTTCCGCTCATTCCAATCACTCCAGAACATCCAACCGAGCGAGGGAGCCACAGCAATGGCACGTGGCTCCTCCAGGTGCTCATAGATGAGTACTTTCCGCGCTGTACCATCTAAGCGGCAAACCTCAATTCTATCGGTTACCGTGTCCGTCCAATAGAGATTACGTGCCAGCCAATCCAAGGCCAAACCATCAGGATGCCGCACCTCTGAGGTGACAAAATCCGTAATACTGCTGCCATCAACATGTGAACGTCGAATTGTATACGCTTCCACATCGGACCAATATATATGCTCATCCACCGGATCATAATCAATTGCGATCGCATACTTTACTTTGCCCAGTGGCAAGGGAAAGATTGTGTAATCTGGTGAGTCCAGAGAAATTTTACTAATCTGCGTCCGTTGAACGATAAAGAGCATTTCCTGTGAACCATTCGCACAACTATTGGCAGTCAGGAGTTTAACGCCCGTGGGACAGGCACAGCTAAATCCTTGCGAATTTGTCGCCAGTAGGCACAGGTGTGAACAGTTACCATTATTCTGGGCACATGGATTATTTTCATATGGCTGCAGCGAAGCGGACCAGGCACGTACTGAATTTGGCGCCTTCGGCGTATCAATTAACTCCTTTAGCTCTTTCGTCTGCAAATCAAGGGCATTGAGAGAGCCACGCGACCAATCTGTCCAGTAGAGGCGATTGTCAAAGTACGTTAAGCTAAATGGGTACTTTAAATTGTTAACTATGGTGCGTCGATTACTACCATCAAGTTTCATCACATCAATGAAGCGATACTTTCCGTCTGTCCAGTAGATGAGTTCATTTTGTAGGTCAACCGCTAGGCCGTTTGGCCAGAACACGTTATCTTTGACAAGGGTCATGCGTGTTAGAGGATCTCCATCCATAGCGGCACGCTCAATCTTCGGATACTCGCCCCAGTCCGTCCAGATAAGCAGACGCTTGGCAGGCACGACAGCAATGGCACGCGGCTGATCCAATTCGGTCCAAAACAGCACCTTCTGATAACGGCCGTTCATAGTGGCCACTTCAATGCGATTTTTTTCGCCATCTGTCCAGTATATCTTGTCTGTAAACCAATCAATTGCCAGTCCTTCTGGCTTATCAAGGCCCGTCGATATGATTGTTTGCTTGGGTGCCTTAGCCAGCGGCAGGGATGAGTTCGTCTGAGCACACTCGATGATTTCACGGCCGCAGTCTGTCCAACATACCAGATTCTTGGAATGGTAAAAATCAATGGCCATCGCCTCAGCCAGATCTTTGATAATAACATCGATCTGGGGGCCACCCGTTGGCTTCGTTATGTTCGCCACCTGAATGTCGTGACGAGTGGTAAACAATAGAGTCGCTGGCGTGTTTATGAACTGCTGTTGCGCAATCGTCGATGTGGACACCATTGGGGATAAGGACGCTGATCCGTGAACTGCAAAGAAAATCAGTTAGCACAGTTATACCCAAAACAAATAGTATCTTTAGCAAGTGCTTTTAAATAAGTAAACACCTTTCTTATTTATTTTTAAGTGTATAGTAATAGTAAATTTTATATCATTTTTATGTTTAAATATTTTTAATAAGTGAAAAATTAGCATAAATGATAATATTAAAATTCTTCAATGTACATACATAGAAAATACCGTAGAAATTAGACAAATAATTTTTTAAATTTTAGAAAAATTCACCATGAAATATAAAAATGAAAAATAAAAATATGGTTTTTTTTAAAAAGTCACAACCAAAAATTTTTTCATTTTCTGAATAATGGGGTCTCACATAGTAATGTTAAGGATTGCACCCAGATGTACTAAAGTGAGCAAAATATTTATGTACCTAGTTAATTTTCTTTCATATCGTTCAGGAGTCAAGTTACCCAATATATGTATATATATATATATTTAAATGTTTTCTTGTCCAAACGTCATTAACTCGCAGCACAGCATGCAATTTGCATGCTTACAAAGACTTGCCAAAACTCAGCTCCTCGTTCACGCTCCGAGGAACAAATGGGAAAACTTCATCGTGCTACCAAACAGGAATCAAAGTTAATGCTCGATTATAAGATGCCCTGTTCATACACCTGTATGTATATGGAGTTACATATGTAAATATTAATGTCAGATATGTCATTACAAAATGTTATTTATTACTTGTAATAACGTCTTTCACATATACGAGAACAAGCCGCCAGAAAATAATATACAAGACATGCAGAAAGACAAGCAGGAATGAACCCAGAACGATGCCCCGTATAGGTTTGCAGATAATGCAGCAATCCAAAACCAAATGCTGCACCACTTCACATCGACAACTCAGCAGTTAGTCAGCGAAGCAAACTTACATGACTATGTATAGTGTTTCTCATGAGTGCGCTGAGCTCATAATAGAACATCTGCACCCGCCCACACACTCACCAACCAAGCAACCAGTCAACCAACAACAAGAACAGAAACAGAAACAGCTCGAGCTGCACGACTTGATGTAACCATGGCCAGACCAAGCCTAGGCCCCACAATTCATATTATAATAACGATGTGGGTTGGTCTGAGGAAACAGCACCAGCAGCAGCAGCAACACCACCAGCAGTAGGAGCACCCATTCAAGGCAGTTCAGCTTTACTTGCCATTCGCGTGCAATATATATTGTGTTAATTTTATACCCTGAACCCATTAAAAATGGGTAAAAGGGGTAAAACGGAATTGTGTTTAAATATGTAACAGGAAAAAGGATTCAAATTCTAGCCCATAAAGTATATATTTTATTGATCAGCAATCGATTTCCGATAGCAATAAAGTCACCATTCTTAAAACAGTAGCTTCCTATTAAATTTGAGAAAAATTGTAAAATAAATATTCGTATTACAGTCAAAAAGTAAGCTCATATAAATCGCATTACTTGTGAATAAATATTCTTATTCTTCTGTGCCAGTGCCAGCCACAAAATGTGAGAGTACTTCGAAGCATTCTAACATTTAAACGTGAAAAACTTTTTTGAGAGATAATAATATATGCAACAGCTGTATTCAGAGTATGTCGTATTTGAGCTCACTGCCGACTACAAAATTCTTACTAGTTTCTGCTGCTGCTGTTACTTATTTGTTGGCTGGTAGTTGGTATTCACTCCAAACTGCTCCATCTATTCTATCTGTTTGCCTGGTTTATTTTACACCGTTGCTCATGCACAAACGTAAAGATTGCAAGGCGTGTTTAACTCAGCCTCAACAGTTGCCCATCAACAGTTGCTTGACTGCTGGCGCTGCTTGCATTACGAAAATCAGATCTGAAACACCCCAAGACACACATTAACTAAGACATGTTGACCCATTAGGCTTTACAAATATCACTATCCTAAGCGGTAGCATTTTATGTTTCTCAATTTTCAGCAATTATTAATTTTGTCTCAGCTTAATTTTATGTTTTAGCAGAAATTAAGAGAGCTATTTTATTTGTACCACACAAACAATCCTTTGAAAAAAATCATACAAAAATTTAATGGATTTCTTTCTTTCCGCCCTTTCAATCAGATAAACCAGCAGTACCGTCAAAAAGTCATCAACAGGACATAAGGAAACAGGAATGAACACAAAATAAATGCAGCCACAAAAGCATGTTCTGAATAAAAACACCTTGAATTTCCGAATATGAAATTTAGAAACTTACAGTTAAAAATCAAATTTGAGGCTAGACTGTAAATACAATTTGGTAATACACTTAGTAGTTGCATAAATGCATACAATTTTAAGCACCAAAATAAGACACATAACAATTAAGAGAGAAGAACGAACAGTATATAGAAGATTGTAGTGACCAACTTTAACTTAAACTTCAAACCAAAACTGACCGAAGACGCAGCAGGATGAGTTTAAAAGGGTCGTCGTCGTTTCTTAACGAGTTGCTTGTTTATACCTCGACGACATCTTCTTCGCCGCAGCAGGGCAGCAAAAGACAACGCGTAAAGACAATAACAACAAATTACCATGAACAACAGCAAGGGACAAACTAGAACAAGTAGGAATGATGTAGTTGGGAGTGAGCTCGCTACGATATACCCTTTATACAGCTGTTTATTATATATCTTTAATTTATCCTAAAAATTCT
Source organism: Drosophila dives (assembly GCA_035042365.1). Classification (NCBI taxonomy): domain Eukaryota; kingdom Metazoa; phylum Arthropoda; class Insecta; order Diptera; family Drosophilidae; genus Drosophila; species Drosophila dives. The sequence continues at coordinate 1,539,059 of JAWNLJ010000456.1, read as the reverse complement.
CTTTTACATAGCCCTAACTGAGATACATACTTAAATGCAGATAATTCTTATTAACGGGAATATTTATTCATGCAATAAAATATATTTGCGACATTAATTTGGTTGTTTCTAATCCAATTCATGAAATTTTACCAGTCGGTCAAAAATATGTCAATGTATATTTTTTATATCAATAAGAAGCTACTGCTTTTAAAATTGAGGCTTTTATAGCTTTTGAAAGCGGTGTGTATCGATATTCGTAAACCAGAGGCAATTATAAATCGTGGCGTATTCGAGAATTGCCGGTGATTAAACTATGCGGTCAGAGTGACTGTATTTTGCCTGTTACATGTTTTGGCACAAAAACACTCAACCCCTTTTAACCAATTACAATGGATTCAGGGTATACAAAAAAAACTAAGCGGAACACGTTACAGATGCTTCCATTTAAGTAGGTATATATTTTTATATATAAATTGTTAGCAATGAGTCCATTGTTTTTTTGTTTTAAGCTTAATTAGTTAGTCGACTTCCACTAACGGATGTAAAGGGATAACAAATACATAAAATTATATATATATATATATATATATATATATATCTATATATATATATATTATTGTCATTATTGTCAACTAAAGTCAGACAAACCATTATCAACTTTAAAAGAAAAAGTGATATCTTTCGTATTTGTGAGTGTTATCAAACATGTGCTCATGGCAGAAGCAACTTTAACTCAAATTTAACACAACAATAACTTGAATTAAGTACTGTGATAAATATATGTATTAAAATAACACTTACCATTTTTGTATTGGAAACTATTTTGGATACAGCAGCTAATGATAAGTATAAGGCTTATCAAATAATTAATGGGTCGATTGTAACTGCAACAGTTAATGGCACATTTTGTTTTTTTTTGTGTTCTTACGCACAATTTTTTATGCTTAATATTAATACGATGGCTTGTGTTTGGCCCGCGACGAGTCATTTTACGCCCCGGCCCGAAAACTGGAAATACATTTGACTTAAAAAAACCTAATGGCAAATAAATCTTCTCTGATCGCTTCTATTTTATGCAAACACAAACATTAAATACACATTGTTATTGTTTTCTTTTTGTCAATAAACTGATTTGTGCCACTGTTAGTTGTTGTGCGTAAGCGGTGTCTGAGACGAGGATGAGAGCGGGGCGTATTCTTTGCCTTTGGTTAACTGAGATATTTAGGTATATTTGGCGCAACAAGCCGGCAACTGTCGCACTCGTCTGTCGTATACTGCATTTCCGCACTAAATAACTGCATATAAACACAATAAATATATATATAGCAAAGTATATTCGTTTCGTTCTACGCGTGTTTATTGCATTTAGCTTCGCTGCGTACAAATTACACTTGGCACAAACTTGTTTTTTTACACTGCGACAAGCAACGACCACAGCCTGGCAGGCTGCATTTATATATTTCACACGCTAAACGCCACGATAGTAATTATAATATATAAAACACAAAACCAAAAATATTGGTTTTAAAAATGTTCACTTTCAATGGTAGCCATTTTGTTGCTGTTGTTTAATTGTTGAATCTTTGATAATTTGTTAAACCTTGTGATGCTTCCACTCTACGCTCGATACTACTCGATTCTAACCGTAAACAGTCGAATGGCCAATTCAGCAGTTCAGCAGACTTAACAGTAAAATTAGTTAACATTTCTGTTATATTGACTATGTTATACTTCAAGCAAAACTGCTGACGATGTTATTTGACTTTTAATTGAATGCGAAAACAAAGCGAACGCCAGTTTAAAATGTTTTTTTTAAGAATGTTTTTAATTCGCTGTTATGTTACAAAAATGTCTTTCATATCTTTAAAATGAAAAAATACCTCTATATAGATAATGTCAATTTTTCACATTAGTGCTGTTTACAAATTACGTACATTTATTTGTTATTTATTTATTATTTCGATTTAGGACAAATATTCATATTGTGTAGCTCAAGCAAATGTTAAGCATGATTGTCCATAAACTGTAATTCCGACCACAAGAGTATTGCATTTGTGGGTAACGGTCGGGGCTGTGGGGAAAGCAACATAACAGACTGTCGCTCCATGTCCACCTCGGTGCTATAAGTAAACAAAATGGTATTATTAATCTATCAAAAATTTGATTTAATCCGAACGATAACAAACATATTAAATCGGAACACTCACACACAACAGAATCCAGCAATGTTGGTACCAATAACATCATCGTCCGTCGACTCCGCAAAGCTCAGCGTAAGAATGTGATGTAAAAGTGCCGGTGTTGCCGTAACAGCGACAACCTTTTTTTTATTGTCCTCCGCCTTCATGCCAATGGGCATGCAGGAATCCGGCAATGGTGGAGCACCAATTTTGTACAGGCGCAGATCCTGAAACTTGACCTCAAAGGAGAAGGGATAGAAAGGTGTTCTGGCATTGCCGTAGAAGTACTCCTTTATCCGTTGTTCCCGTGACTCGTGGCGCAATCCCTTGCTGCGTTCCACTACGCCGCCACTTTTGGGGAGCAGCACAACATGAACGTTGGTAGGGACATCGCGCAGAAGATCGTTGTACAAGCGTTCCTGATCCAGCACAAAAATGGCACAAGCACGATATGCTCGTGCCGCGTGCAACAGATGCTTATAGCCCGATCCTTTCACCCAGCCACAGGTGTTTACAATGATGCCCGAACTTTTCGCTGTGAAGTTAACATTTTTTTTTTTTTAACGAAAGTAAGTACAGTCACTAAATTCTGTTGGTAGGCTGTAGACAATGTACTTCCAAGATCGGATGGTGATAACCTTAAAGAAGGAAAGTAAACAAATCTTCGGACCACGCCCCATCGCGCCCCCAAAAACGGTAACGCCTAAATCTGCGGCAATTTAACAGGTAAAATTACTAAACACCGAAGGTCGATTACTAGAACTGTCTCCAAAATATTTTTTGTTCTCGACTCACTTACTGCGCTTATTGGCATCCAGGGACTGCAGAGTAACTTCAGCCATTTTGGAGACGACCGCATTGTAGAGAACACTATTCGCACTGGGTGATTTGTGCCCAAAGTGATAAACGAGCGGCGCCGTCTTTGCGAATCCTTCCTCAATGCTCGCCGGCCGTTCAATGAGAATTGTGGCCACGTTCCCAGCTACGGAAATTGCACCCTGGCCCACATCAAGATCAGCATAAAGTGGTCGTCTGCCCACACGGACCGCATAGTTGAGCAAGATGCGGCACAGCGTACTCTTGCCCACGTCCATGGGACCCACAATGAGTACATTTGGACCGCGTTTGTCCCGTAGCTCGGCCTCGAGGCGGAACTGTTCCAGAGCAGCGTGACAATTGATGTATTGGACCATTGGTGTCTCTTTGGACATGTAGCAGACGTCCATTTGGCCAGAAACGTGGAGTACACAGCCTTGGTAGGTGAATATGGCCACTTTGGCGCCCACACCAAACTCATATTTCTTTTTCTTTACCAATTCGGTGCCAAACAGCTCCGCAAATCCAGTCAAAAGCTAAGTGAAAAAAATTAAAATCGATTTTAGTTTAAATCGTAATAAGTAAAAAATGCTTATAAATACATTTTTACATACCGTCACCAGAACTTTGGCCTCTTTTTGCTCTATCTCGAAACGTAACTCGGAGTCGGCCTCCAAAGTGTACTCCCTGCCTTGACTGTTGTCCTCAGACATGGTCAAATGAAGTTAAATTTATTATTAAACTATGTTAAATAAATAAAAACAATTGCAACGACTGAAATGTTAGTTCCGTTCAGCATGAGTTCGGAATACGATTAATCGGTTCATAGAATTGAAGAAATGAACTGGCTCATAGTCACAGTACACCTAGTCACAGATTTAGTCGCCAATGTCATCTTTAAATGCAATATTTACAGTTCCCCTTAATTTTATATGCAAACTCTCCATCGTTATGCTGGTATTTGGTAATTTTTTTAAATAGCTCCTCATCTGTGTGGAATCTCCCTTATCGGTATACAAATCAAAATGTACAAGAAATATGCTAAAAATAAACATTTACAGGTATATTTCATTTAGACGCTATATACAAAGTCACAGAGCTTAACATATTAAAAGTCTTACAAACACTTTAGGTTATCTATGCATAGATCTTCGACAAGCCGAAGCTAGAACCAACTTGTATCTAGATTCTATTTACGTATGGCAACTATAGGTTTAAGACATGTCCTATTTACACATAACATTAAATAATGATTTTAAAAGTTTCTGCTTTAGATCTAAGAGCCGGTAGATGCCGTATAGCTTAGTGGTAAGTCAAAATTAATTCATATGAATTTATAAACTATCTAAGCTTGTATGAGTGAAAATTTAAAATACGAATTTGTATTAAATATGTTAGATATACAACAACAAAGCTAATGTTGTAGAGTTTTTTGTATGCAAAACATCCCGAAAATTATACAAATCTTTTTTTATGCATTTGTGAAATTTCTTAAAGATAGAAGTCGAGTTTTTATTACTGAACAATGTGGTGATCTAATTTTGGCGAATTTCGAAAATTCAGGGCGATTTTTGCTAAGTGCATTCACTAATTTTCTGCTTTACAGCTACCAGTCAGTTTATAAGGAACGCCATATAATCGGGAGTATAGAGGAGTCACCATAAGTACGCTCCCTCGCTTGTGAATGATATGTGGAGTCTAAGTCTAAACCTAAGATTGCAAGAGAGTCCAAGTCTGAGTAACTAAATGTACTTAAAGCATTTTTGCTTGTCGTGTGGAATTCGCGTCTTAAACAGAATCGAATCAGCCCGGTATTGAGTGTTTAGAAGCGGCGTATAGCCAAAGACTTGGCTGAAGAAATTGATGCATTTGTGCCGCTCTTGAAAGTGTGTGTCGTCCTCGCTTAGAGACACGGGGCATGTGGGACAACGGAACGTCCAACGGGAGGTGACCTTGACGGGCGGCCGACGCGTCAAATGTGAGACGAGAAAATTCATGGCAATGTCTTCACAGTTCATATACTCGTCGACCTTGTCGCGTATAGCCTGTGGCAGCTGACTGGTGTACAGATACATGTAGTACTTGTGGATGAAGGCGGCACCGGTGAGCACCATGCTTAGCTCGCAGCTGTAGTTGGAGTTGTAGTGCCACATGTTGTTGCTGCTCAGGTCCCAGGCGTGATAGCGACCCGGGAAACCGACGACCCGGTCGCGATGTTCTCGCCACACGCGGAACCCAAACAAGATCTCGTCATGCCGCAAGTGAGCATCGTCGTCCACAGATAGAACTGCTTCTGTTTCGATCACATCAAAGGGCAGAAAGCGATTGTTTAGCGAATTTCGTGGCGCCCGAACCACGGCGACTGGGACCCCAATGTCTGGCCAGCGTAGATCGTCCAAGGGTGGCTTGGGCGAGTTCCATACGACGACCACTTTGTGGAGATAGGGAAGGCCGTAAAGGCGACCAAGCGAGTCCATGAGCACCTGTTCCCGTTCATATGTCAAGATGACAATGGTGAACTGTTCGCGCGGATAATTGCCACCCAGTGCCTCACTGAACTCTTTGCCAGCGCCACCTATACCCTTGCCAATCGGCCTGAAACCGGTGTGTGAACCCATAAACTTTGCCTCGGACGGCAGAGCGGGATCCGAGGGTAGTTGCGGATACAGGTAGAACGGATCCATCCAATCGTTCCACGCTTCGCGCGAATGTATGCGTAGAACGGTGTAGTTGCGCCGGAACGCTGGACTTGCATAGGGTGGCTCAATGGGACCAAGTGATTCCTCCGGCTCGGTGTCCATGCCCACCGGCGGCTCCGATTTTAGGGGTATAAAGGTGCTATTAAAGACACTCTTGGCGACAAACGATGGCACCGGCCGTGGCGGTATGCCCAGTCTATCCCGTAAACTGGCAATCACAGTATCTACAGTGGCCTGGACCGAGCTCAGATAGTGTTCCCAAATGAGGCGGCCCTGGCGTCGCAAGAGCAACAAATCCGCATCTTGCACTGCACGCAACAGGAAATGCAGCTCTGTTATGCGCGCCTTGGGCAGCAGGATGGCAACACGCCGCCAGTCGATGGTCTCCGCATATGGCAGACGCAGCTCATCCGCACCCAAAATGACAGGCACGGCGCCCGAACGCAACGCTTCATACAGACGAGCCAGCATTAGAGTCGAGCTGACACGTTGACCTAACGGTGGAAGGATTAGCACATATGTGGAATCCTTGAGCAACTGCTTGCGCGAGGAGTCCGACCCGCAAAGTGTCCAGTCTCCTAAGGTATCCGCGTCCTGTTGCTCCGTTGCGGGCACACACTGGAATTGCAACAAAAACAGATCCTGTGTTGCACTGCGCGACATATCCCGCAGGTGATCTAGTATGAAGTCGTCCAATGGCTGGGTTGGTTGAGCTGCCGGAATAGGCCGTAGCTCACCCTGAAATGTAAGCAAGTACTTTCGACGAGCTGGCACCATGCTCGCGCACTCTTGCCACACATCGCCACCGGGCGGGCCCAGAATGGGCGGCACAATCAGATCATAGCCAGGCCTGAACTGGGCCCGCTCAAACGAGCTCTGCACGACAATGGCACGCATTGTGTTCTGCTCCAGCAGCGGATTGGTACGTGCCGAGTTGAGATCGCGACGTGCCAAGTTAAGCAAAACATGATTGCGTCCATCGCCGCCCCAATGTGGCAACTTGTAGATCTTCTCCATATCGATGGGCGATGGCGGTGGATTTCCAGCATCAATGCTGGCTGTCGAACGTTGCTGATGCGGCTGCTGTTGTTGGACAACAGCCTGTTCCTGTGCCGCATAGCGATTGTTGCGCAGTAGATCCTGTTCGAGCAGTGCTTCACCCACCAGAACAAGATAAATGCAGGCCTGCTTTGGATCCCGCACAATGTGCGCATTATAACCCAGTGTTTGTTTAATGGTCGTCTTTAGAAAGCCATCGATATCGTAGCCAGAACGCTGTACATTGTAAACGTCCGGATCGTAGAGGTAGACAGGAAAACCGGACGTAAGACTACACCGTGAGTGGTCAAAGCAATTGTGAATTTCACATGATGCGGCGACGCCACCACTGATCGCATTCATTTTGCGTGGAAAATAGCTGGGTAACAAGGTGCGTGGCAAGGCCAATTCGGGAGTGTTTCGCTGGACGGCTTCGCGTTGCGCCACCTGCGCTTGCTCCACGGAGATCTTGAGACGCTCTAGTTCGGTCTGTTCGCGCAATAGCTCCTGCTTCAGTTCCTCGATCTTTTGATTGTACAAACTAATGTCAGATTGCAGCTTCTGGCGGCGCGATTCCAGTTCGCGCAGCTCCACAGAAACGGTGCTCTAAGAACGAAACACATGAAAAAATTAATATTTGGTTGCTAGTGTAATTTACACTTGCCTTGATGCGCAGCATTTCCTCGATACGCATCTTTAAATCGCTGGCCCGCATCGCACTGAAGTCCTCGTAGGCATCGAGCAGTGGTCGACTGTGATGCACATCTGTCTGGGGAGCATCCTGCTCCACCTGCCACCCGCATCAAAAGAATGAATATACATTTTTATAAGCTTAATTTCATCACTTACATTGAGCAGCTTGCGATGCGCCAGTAGTGGGAGCAGCACCAACAGCAGCAGAATTAGCAGTGTCAACTTATAGAGGCGACAATGTCGCATCCAGAATCGATATCTTTGTGGATGCGACGAGGAGGTTGAGGTTGTTGTTGCCACTTTATTTGTATCGTTTTCGCTGTTGGATGCTGTTAAATTGTGATAAGCTGCGTTCCCACTGGAGTTGTCCAGGTCAAAAGTTAGGGACATGTTAAGGCTATTTTTGCCAGCAGCGTTCAATGTTATTGAAATTGTTTGCTTAAGCATGCAGCATTAGGGGTATTCACTAGTTTTTGCATATGTACACAAACGTTTTCTCAGCTGTTGCACGTCGCAGATGGTGACCGGTGTGTTCCAGCAACACGCATTTTAACATTTTTTTCTATATGTGGCTTCACATAAGTATTCATACATTTATTATTCACAAACATAAATAACTATTTTTTCCGAGCATTTTCAGTTTATGCGCAGATAAGGCCAAAATATGTTTTAATTAACAATATATCGATATATCGTAATTGTAATTAACTAAGCTTAATATATATTTTCAATAGGACCACTAGTTTTCAGATAATTTATTAAATTTGACAACAAAATTAACAGTTGAACCCAGACTTTGAAGTAAAAGGAAATTTGAGTAAAATGTATATATCAGTGATGATGTTTTCCGTCGATAAGAGATAGCAAAATCAAGCAAATCTATCGATTACAATTTTTTTCCGCACAATGAAAAATTTGAGTTAAACTTGGATGTTTTAGATGTTGCAGTTATTTTTTATACTCCGTATTGTTTTACAAAATCTGTTCGTCAATGAAGATGGAGAGAAAGGGTTATTTCTAAAATCGACTGCAATTTCTTTCGACAGTGTAAAACCATAGTTGTCATTTATCAATAGAATTTAGATACAAAATGCATAGATAACCCAAAGTGTCCTATATAGCATCTAAATGAAATATACGTAAATGTAGTTTTTTAATTTTAGAATCATTTTTGATATATATTTTTGATTTGTATAAAAATAAAGGAGATCCCAAATAGATGAGGAGCTATTGGGACAGTGACCATTTACCAGCATAAATATAACTTAGTAATGTTACTTTTTTCTTTTTGGTTTTTAAACTTTTATAGTGTATTTAGATTTTACAAAAATTCTCACTTAAGATATTGGTAATGCTGATTAGTAAATTGAAAAAGAAGCTTAAAATAATTATATAAACAAAAATTTAAAATTCGAATGTGTTAGGAAACTTTCCCTGGTGACCGATGATTGACAATGTTATTTTCTTGTTGATTCCCTAGGAATTTTGGAGTTGAACTTAAAATTGAAGTATGTAAGAACGATATACAATATATGTATATGCAACTTTTAAAATAATATTTTTAAGTTACTCGGAAGTATTCTGAGTTGAGACCTTAATAGCGTTCCCTTTTCAGAAAAACGGGTTTCTAGGAATAGGGGGAAATAGTTTTAGATACATATCACAAATTAAATAAGGTTGCACGTCATCATTAGGAGAGCGAAAGCAGCAAAAACTATTTTAAGAAACAAAAAAAAAAAAACATTACAATATAGACATCATTTTTACATCCTAGAATTACATAAATTATGATTTTAATTTTGGTATTGACAGAACTGGAATTTTTTGCTGCAAACTTTGATTGACGTCAGACTAATGCTTTTCTGACTACAGCTGCTTAATTGATTGATTAGATTTGGTTAACTAATTGGTTCCATGGGACGCTATGGGACTGGATGGGCTGGTTAGTGCTCCTGCAGACTGAGCTTGAGCGCCTGCTCAATCATCTCCTGCTCCCGCTGCCGTTCCAATTCGTATTTCTGCTGCTCCTGCTGCGATAAGCGCATGGCCATCGCCAAATCCGAGTCTAAATAGCGGAAACCACCGTCGTCATCATCCTCAGAGACGGGAGAACCACTTGCATTCCCATGTGCCCCCAAAAGCGATTCATGCAGAACTCTGTAAGGAAATGAAAAGACAAAGCAAGGCACACACAAAGCTTGGGTCAAAATTGCAAGTTGCTAGCAGTAAGCTTTAAGTTGGGGGAAAAAGAAGGTTGTGAGAGGAATATAATCTAGAGAAGGGAAGGGATGGAAAAGATAGAAGAGGGAAATGTCATCTATTTGAAAATCTTCTTCATGTAGCCAAGATCATTTTTAAACTGCACACCCGCCGAGGCAGGTGTCAAATAAGAGGAAGAGGGCAATGGGGAACGGACCCCACAAGGTTGGCTGGGTGCGAGCCTAGTGCCTTTAATCCAACAGGAACGCGAACAGGAATTGCCGCTAGCACTAAATGAAAACTGACTTGTTTGACAAAGAGGCAAATCAAAATGATAATTGTTAGATAAGATTGCTTACCGCTGCAGCTGCTCGTCATCCTCGGGCAGGAGCTCTGAACCAACGGCATTCTGTTGACCGCGCAGCACCTCCCATATGTCCACCTTGTCAGATTCGTTGTCCAGGCCACATGCACCTGCCACTGCGCCGGCTCCACTCGTTTCCGCCAGACTCTGCTCGATGGCGTACTGCAGCATGTCGTCCTCGTCGAGGGGCATCTGGCGTCGCGAATCGCCGCCACGGCTGGTATAGTTGCTGGGTATATCGAAGCAGCGATCGTCCACCAGGCATGTGATTCGATCCTGCTCCTGCAGCGTGGTCACATGATCCACTGGCAACGTCATGGCGAACACATTGCCGAACGTGATGCACGCGTTGAGCACATGGAAAAGCGGTATTTCCACCTTGACCGGAAAGCCGGCGGGCAATTGCATTGTGATAAAGTCTTTCAATTTGGACACATGCGGACTGGCCATTGTAGACATCAAATCCAGTATGGGCAACACTTGTTCCTGCAGCCGTATCGGATGCTCCTCGGCCAGCCACAGATTGGCCTTAAAGCGCTGCACCTTGGTACTTAAATTCTTTGGCTTGCCAATGTCTCGTCCGTGCAGATCCACCTCACAACTAAAGTACTCCTCCGCTGTGACCAGATGGGGTGTGCTCGTACCCGAGCCACACACACTGCTCCCATTGCTCTCCGCCTGAGCAGTGGCCGGCGAAGCACGATCTCCATTCTCAGTACTACAGACGGGATAGAGAGCAGATACGGGAGCTGCCTCGCCCGGCCTCGGCAAGCATATCTACAGAGATTTCAACGTAAAAAAACTCCCCAGTATTGTTAGCAACTGCAACTTACACTAGTGGCTGCCGCATCAGTTGACGCATTCACGTAATCCTCATCAGCAATGCCCAGCAGATTGTGCAGCGGCGTCCGTGCGGTTTTGTTCTGCAATCAAAAATGGATGAATATAATAGATATATATTTTATTTAAAACGAATGACAAGCATTATATATTAAGAAAAAGATCGGGCACCTTAATTTGCTCTTCGCTTAGATGATCCATGCGCGTTTTTGTTACAAACTCCACATTGCTGGCGCCATACACCTTGCAATTGTAGCCATTGATCATTTCGGACTTTTCGCTACGCCAGCCCCAAATGCCCGATTTGTTGCGCTCGAAACTGATCTTCTCCATTTCAATGTTGTTGGTGATGACGGGTGCCGCGAGCCGAGCACGCACTGTGCCCAGTGGTGGTGGTATTCCCACGATATCGCCAATATCGCTGCTCATCTGTTCGATCATCACCTCCTGGGTGACATGATCGATTTCAATCATTGTCGCCGTTTCCTCTAATAAGAAAGTATATCATTATTATAAATGTAGATAAGATTAAATACACACCTAGATATTAATATAAAGACAATAACTATTAATTTGTAATTATGTAATTGAGCTATTGAACAATATTAAATGGGCCAAGAACTATTTTCACTTAGGATAGAAAATAGAGCGTAAGCTCTAAGATCAAGGAAAACTTAAAAATTGCATTTTCTTCTTCAAAAACGTCTTCTTAACAAATGTCCTCAAGTAAAAAAAACTTTTTTTCGAGGAGGATTCAAAAAAACTTCATTAGCACACAATAAATAAATTTATAATTTTAAGTCATCAATGGAGTAAAGTAAAGTTCCTTTGAAGATGGCGCATTGGATAAGACTTAATTAGGACTGGCGCGGATTAGATGATGCAAAAAAATAAACGACAACATTCTCTGGAATGATGAAAATCAGATAAGTCTGGCAGCGTTAGTCACCATAATGTAAATTGTCAAGAAAAGCAGTCATGAATAGTTATTGCCTCCACACCAATTTTACTGCCCTGGTGTACATATATAGACTCACTGGCGCCCTTGAAAATGTAGGAGCGATTTCCACGCTGCCAAGTGTTATTGTCGAAGCCGAGGAGCGTGGTATCGATGCGCACATTGGCACCTCTCTTGTAGACCTTGTACGTGTCGCTGGGACAGAGACGCGACATGAGCGGCACCCACGACGTAAACTCCCACTTCATCTCGATGTAGAAATCAGGTGCGTCCAGCAGATGCTGCAAGAGTTGTGGCACATGCGTTACGCGTTGCACATGCCGCTGCAAGTCGCGCACCTCAATGATGGCAGTCAAAATATCCACATCCCCGGTGCAAACGGCCTCCTGCACAACTGCAGTAGATATATATATATATATATATATTAAGGAGTTATATTTTAGAGGGAGGGATTGGAGACTTACTTGACCAACCGGCGTGCTCGTATGTTGCATTGCATTTGGCGGCTAAAAGGCACTTGACGCATTCCAGATTCGCCAGACGCACTGCCATCATTAAAGGTGTCCGGCCCCGTGGATCAATTTTTTCCTTGTCAATCTGTAAGTTCAACTTGGCTGAATATTGCTATTGTTTTTTGTTGTTGCTTTGGTTATCAATGCTATTATCAGCTAGCCATGTTAGGGCACTAATTCAATTAGTAGCTTCCCTCACTCCCCAGCCCCAAATCAACCGCCCCCCAGAGCTGGGTGTGGACAGAGACCCACCCAATGCCAGCAGCCATTACCCACCTGTTCGGTCTGCAACTGTAGTTGCAGCTCCTCGACGTTGCCATTCCAGATCTGCCAGTGCAGCGGATATTCCAATTTTACTTGCTCCAAACTCTTCATCCTCTTTTTCTCTCTCACACACACTCTCTCTCTCTCTCGCTCTCTCGCACTCACTCACTCACACTGCCGATGCGGCGCTGCGGTTGCTAACTAGAGTTGTATCGGGTTGTTCAGAATACGTTGAACGACTTACTAACTGTACAAATGAACTGAGTCCCTTAACTGTTATCGTTCATTCAGTTCGCAATTGGAATTTTTACTTTTTGCTTAACACATTGCATTCATCCTTGTTGTCATTAAATTTTGTTTTTTTTTTGTATTGTAATATTTGCAAGGTGCTAGAAACACTGATTTTAAAATAAAAAATAAGGCAATTATTTGCTTATGCTGCTCGAATCGTATATATTTATTGCTTCGCTCACTCACAATTTATAACAGTGCGCTAACAGAACAAGCACAGGGATCAGCTGATTCTAACATTATTTAAATATTTATATTTTACATTTTATAATAGACTAAACAAATGAACTGAGTTCTATTACTGTTGTCGTTAATTTAGTTCACTTTTGGCACTATCAATGTTTCTTTATCGCAGACATTAAATTAACAAATCGTGGCCGTATTAGTTGTAAGCGATAAGTTCGTTGACATTTGATTTTGGTATTTTAACGAAATGTTTTATATTTGCATATGCAGCTCGAATAGTTGGTTTTTACTGATTCGCTCGCCCACAGTTTATAACAGTGTGCTAACACAGCTGAACATGATTAACAATATTTCAATATTTATATTTCACACAGCGAAATAATAACTTGAATTGCAAAAATGCCGAAAGGCAATAAAATATACTAGTGAAATGAACGAAGTTAATCGACAAGCGACAGGGTGAGCTGGACAGAGTCAAGTTCGCATTAATTTATTATATTAATACTACAAGACAAGCATAAATTCACAATTGTAAGTAAACACATTTTGAATACACACACATTTAATTTATGGATATCTAGTTTTAAAAATAAAATGTTATCGCACATTGAAAACAAAATCAGCTGTTTGGTAAATAGTGTGTACACACTGTCAGCCGCTCTTGCAAAAGAAAATAATCCAATAAATGATAATTACTAAATAAATTAGCTGCACTGCCGCCGAAAAGTGAAGCCAGATTAAAAAATTGTTAGGTATGTTACAGGTTAGCTGTTTTAAATGCAATTCGCGATAATACAAGTTTCGTTTAAGTAATTATGCATATAGTATAATTAAATGATTTTTCGATAAAGTAATTAAATTTGGGCTGTGGTATGTTTAAACTGAAAGTAATTCAAAAAGTTTTTAAATTTTATAGGTAGCCGTTGACGAAGAAGGAAATAAAAAAAAGGTGCATTTAAATAAAAGCAGCAAAGCCGCCGGTAAGTGTCCAATTAGATTTAATTGAAAATTAAGCAACAAGTGCATCAAATAAATTAAATAGACCATTCATATTCAATTTAATTCAAGTAAAACTCACAACAAAAAATGCTCACGATCAGCTGGCCAGCGAGTGATGGAAAGAGAGAAAGCGAGCGAAAGAGAGTGAGTGGGTGGTTGGAGAGAAGAACTGCGCTCAGGCACGGCTCGTTGGTTTTTTTTTTGCATTGCATTGTTTTGTTTTTGGCGGCAGTTAGTCACTCACAGGAAACCAAAAGCTGCTCGCCTTAACGTCCTTATATCAATTTCGTTCTACTTCCAATCATTTCTGCAATAATAAATGCAATAACCGCCATCGATTAATCGGTTTTTGTTTTGTTGTTGATTTTCTGTTTGTTACACTCTTTCCTCGGCTGCTGACCGTGTTCTTGTTGTTGCTGTTCTTGATTTACATTAATTCCAAACTTTCTAACCAAATGTTTTGTTCTCTTTCTGGTATTATAACTATTTGCAGTTATGCTCTTTACGCGTAGACGGCGTTTCTTCAAGAGGTGAATTTCTGTGTTGTTTTCTTGTGTAAATTAACACATCATTAATTTGTTGTTTCAAGAACTTTTGTTCGGATTTGGTGCTCACAACATTCATTTATGTATATTTAGTGTCTTTTATGTATAAGTATGTGTAGTTTGTTGTTGTGGAATGCACAAATCGTTCAGCGAAATAAAGTTGTTATCGATTCTTTATTACAAAACACTTGCATTAATGTGTCACACTTAAACCAAAAACACGAAAAACTATTATCAGCAAAAAGGTACAAAGATTAAATATAAGATATTTTTTGCTGAGTTTGGCTCATTTTTTGGGCTTTTGCATGCATATTTAACGTATATTCTTGTTCTGCGTATTGTGCCATAATTTTATAATAAAAAAATAATCAAGTAACTTTGTTTATTCTCTTCCCATCGATCGTTCGGTTAGATGCTTAGTACGTTTGCAATAGTCAATGACACACACAAACACCCACACACAAGAAATAATCAATTATTGTGCACAATAAAGCCCTCAATTAAAAACGATCTGCTAAAATTAACAAAGAAGGCTAAATCCAAATAGATATAAATATATATATATATATCATAATCAGAAAAAAGAATGTACGAGTTTCAGAATTGTTTGAAATTAGTATTCTATGCCACAATCATTCCCGGAACAATCCTCATTAGTTGGCTGACGGGGCTGTAAGTATTTATGCTCGATAAAACGTACAAAATATAAATATAATTTAAAGAAAAAATGTGAACGTTAGAAAAAATTCCTACTTTGATTTCTATATATATACATTTTTATTTATCATATAATTTCCTTTTTTGATCTTTGGCTATTGTTATTTAATTATTTTGATCATATATTATATATATCTGCACCGTGGCATAAATATTTAGCATATCCATATTTGATAATCCGGAGATGATTTACAACCATAAACCAAAACTTATCATTCACACATATGTAAATTATTTATAATTTTGAGTGTGTTTTTAGATAGTTGTAGTATCCTTTGTAATAATGTAAACTATTAATATGCAAAAACGATGCGATTCCTCCATAGAATTGGGTTGCCATTTCTGGTCATAGCGTTGCTGTTGTTCCTCATCATTTTTGTTCTGCTTCCGTTGGCCTTCCGGTTCTCGGTGACCTTGCAACGCGGCATACTCTTTCTCACATTCAGTAAGTACTACATTTTTTTGAATTGCCTCTTTATTAAAGTCGACTTTTTTTAGTCACCTATCCAAAAGGCTTGGATCTCACGCAGCCAGCGAGCATAGGTCTCTATGCCACACGAAACTTTTACATCACCGTTAAGGATCACAATGCAGACGAGGATGGTGTACGAATTGGCGTGTGGCATGTGCTGCCCAAGAATGCCGTGCACCGCTTCAAAAGGGAACTGCACGTAGAGGCGGCCTACGAGCAGGAGGAGCAGCAGCAGCGGGCAGAACAGGCTCAGCAGGAGCAGTCCAAGTTAACAGGTCAGCAAGCGAATACCAACAACAATAACAAGGAGCTGGAACAGGTAGCGCCTGCTCTGCGCAACGAATTCCCCGTCGTTGTACCCGAGAACGAGCAGATCTTCTACGAGCGCCTCTTGCGCATTCCCGGCGGCACCGTCATTCTCTATCTGCACGGGAATACGGCGACACGTGGTAGTGGACATCGTTCCGAGGTCTACAAACTGTTGCGACATCTCAACTATCATGTCTTCTCCTTTGACTATCGAGGCTATGCGGACTCGGATCCAGTGGCGCCCACAGAAGATGGCGTTGTGCGCGATGCTCTGATGGTCTTTGAGTACATTGCCAATCTGACAACAAATCCCATCTACATTTGGGGTCATTCACTGGGCACTGGCGTGGCGACGCACATGTGCGCCAAGCTGGCGGTTCTCAAGGGGCGTGCGCCGCGTGGCGTCATCCTTGAGAGTCCGTTCACTAATATTCGGGATGAGATTCGGCAGCATCCCTTTTCGCGTCCCTTTCGCCATTTGCCCTGGTTCGATTTAACCATCTCGGAGCCGATGTACAGCAATCGGTTGCGCTTTGAGTCGGACAAGCATATCGAAGAGTTTGCGCAGCCCATCATGATCGTCCACTCAGAGGATGATGTAGTGGTTCCTTTTCACTTGGGCTATCGACTCTATCGCATTGCGCTGAACAAGCGCAGTCATGCATGGGGCCCAGTGGAATTTCATCGTTTTGACCGAAGACACGGCTACGGGCACAAGTATTTGTGCCGTGCACCGGAGATGCCTGGGTTGGTTCAACATTTTGTGGAGAGCTACCGAGATGCGATCTACTAGACAAGATAATTAGCTAAATATCATACATGAATGTATGTATTTGAAACGAGGTATTTTAATTGAATTTTATACTGACGCAATGTTTATAAATTTTCGATCGCACGGTGCATACAAATTAAAATAGTAGTTTCTAGGATACAAAAATGATTCTGAAATAAATTTGTCATATTTTTATTTTACAATTGCAATGCCAATTGCGCGGTTACGATTAGTGTGTACATTATGCAATATTAATATCAGACGTTTTACTGTTAATGTTCTATTTGACTAGTTAATAGTTTGCGAATTGCGCGGGTAAAACAGTGTGTGCACACAAAAGGAAACGATTACTTCTGACATACATGAAATATCGATATCTGACGTCGATCTGTTTAATAACATCGTAATATTATTCCAGCTGTTTTTATTTAAACCACTTACCAGTAAGAAAAATACGAATTTTCGATTAATTTATATCTACTTCTAACTGTATTCATCACAGCCATGTATATTCAAAGTCCTAAATAACGGCACTTTGCTTGACATAGGATGTTAAAACATCTCAGCAAATGTTATGTTAATATTGAAAATGTTATGTTAATCCAGGGCTCCTCACGTCATTCTTTTTTACATTAGATCAAATATGGCGCTTGTGTGTTGTTGTCGCTATCGCAGCTCGACCAAAAATTGATTCGCGTTAATCGCGTCGTCGTGCAACAAAAAAATTATAAAAATCGCAGTCGTTCGCTAATATTAATCTATGAAACACAACAGCAATTGTGCAAAGTTCCTTTCAAAGCTGCAACGAAAACGGCAAAGGAAGAAGCCGAAAAAAAATTGTGTCTCTACTCCTTGACAAGGAGTTCGTAGTTCATAGTGTGCGTGCGTGTGTGTTTGTTTGTGTGTGTGAGTGCTGTGTGAGAACTGAAATAAATTCAATTACAAAATAGCGGCTTTTTTTCTGTCAAAAAAAACTCGGAAACAGGAAAGAAAAAGTAAAAGTGAAAATTGACGAAACGTTAGAGAAAAACACCAATCCATTCTCCGCCTTCCACCTCACACCCGAGATTAACTTGCAGCACATATATATTTACAAGCGAATAGATTTTGCTATAAATTCGCCCGCCGCCGCTCCCTTTGAGTGTGTGTGTGTGCAGTAGCAGAAAAAAGGGAGTAGCTGTTAAGCAACAGCAGACAGCAACACCAGACGCGCCGTTTTCTTTGTGAAATTAAGCACAATGTTATGGTAAGTTTTTGGCGATGTATTTATTAATTTTTATAATCTTGCAAGTGCAACTGCATCTGCATCTGAAAATATATTTTCTGCGCATGTTTTTACCCACAACTTCCGCTGTGGTTTGCTCCCTTTTAGTGTGGCGGCTGCTGCGTCGACGTTGGTGTCTACTGCTTTATTCCTGCTCCCCTTTTTGATGCTTCTTCTTTTACACAACACGCCCTTTTTTCGCATGCGTCTCTGTTTGAGTGTTTTTCTTTGACAGTTTGTTATTTTATTAAATATATACATATAATAATGTATTTAAATTGGTTTGCATTTTGAAGCAGCATAGTCGATATTTTTTTGCCTTAAATTTAACAGCTGTCTTTTGTCTGCAGCATCACGAAACCTGTTTTTGCAGGCATTTATTTTTTATTTTCGTGTGTGTGTTTGTGTGCCAGCAGCTGTGTCCTGCGCCTGTTATAATTGTTTTTGTTGTCGCTTTGCCTTTTGAACTGTCTTCTACAACACGCTGACTGACCGCCTTCTTACTCTTCTTCTTCTTCGTGGTTTGCGTGGTTTTTGTTTGTGTTGCTGGGCGCAGGCTCTCACTCTCGCTCGCTCTCTTACCGTACAACTCCTTGTATTTGTTTTTGTATGTTGCCAAACAAACAAAGTCAAGCGTTGCCAATTTGGCAGTGTATGAGTGAGAGAGATGGAAAGCCGAGACGCGGGTGGGGCTATTGTTGTTTCTGCTTCTTCCTCTTCTTCTTAGCTTTTTTTTATCATGTTTGTTTGAACCTTAATTTATGCCTGTCAAAGTTAGCTTTGGTTTCTTTAAATGTCAATGCACCGCAAACTGAGGTCCCACCTCTTCCTCCATCGAACAATTCCCTCCCCTCCTCCTCTCTAAACTCTGGACATAAAATGACAGGCAAGTTGCATCACTGGAGTTGCCAGATGACTCACTTTTTATTTTCTGCCTGCCAAATGAAGCGGGCCAAAGACCCGCAGCTCTCTATTTCCCTCTCTCACTGTCTCTTTTATACACACAAAATAGCCAAAAACCAGTTCAAAAACGTATAACGAAATCAAAGTACATCGTTTGTTATTGGCGCTTGCAAATTTGAATTCGTCTGTATTGCATTTTTTTTTTTGCTTTTCAATTCGTTTGATTGTTTGCCAGTGTTGCATTGCTACCAAACTGTTGCCCTTTACAGCGGAGTAGTTCACTCGACATACACACATGCATATGCATGTGTTTAAAGTACACAAACACGTATGTATATATCCGCATATACATACATAAGATAAATAATGTTAGCCTAATTGTTCTTCTTCCACACAGTTAACAGCAGCAGCCGAAACTGCAATTGGGTCGAAACTATTAACCATAGATAAGATAAGAATGAAAAAAAAAAAATATATATATATGATACACATATACAAATTAACATAAATACATATGTACATTGTTGCTTACGTTACTATTAAACAGAAAAAATCCAAGAAATCTGCAATTAATTTGTGAGCGTATAATTCCAACAACTCAACCCCCCCCCCCCCCCCCCACCACCTCCATACCCTAAGTGGTTTACCTTCGCTTTTGTTTATGTGTGTTTGTAGCACCTCCGCTAACTGCTCTGAATCATAAAGTTGCGACGTCAACTTTGATTCACATTGCTGTGACAAAACTGCGTGGCATGGCAACCATCTAGATTGCTGCTTCTGCAGGTCAACATGCATTCAACTGTGGCAGTCTGTCGCAAATGTAATTAACATTTCCGCAGCAGTGTGACCCTTCTTCCCTCCTACGTTGCTACGCAGCTTACAATAAAATACACATAATGTGTTTTTTTGCTTTATTTTATTTGTGCTGCTCTTTGCTGCGCTTTGATATTATGCGGGCAAAAGGGAAATATAATAGTCATAGCCTACTCTCCATATCCATATTTTCATTTACTAACTCGACTATGCTGGATAAGTGAGTGGCCAGTTACTCAGTTAGTCTGCTAGTTACCGCTAGTTTCCTTCCTCTAGTTAGTCACGCATTTTGTCTAATAACTTTATTACTAACTCAGCACTCTTTTGACTTTTTATATATCTATACATGGTATGCTTTAGCGTCATCACCTGAATAATTTATAGGAATTTATTAATGTTCGTCGGATGCATGAAACGTGATTTGATTTCATTGGAGGGGCCAAGGTTTTGTTTTTTCTTCTTTTTTCTGCCTGTTTTATAATTTGCATGGTTTTATTTACTTAGAATAGTCTTTGTTTCTGGAGTAGGGAAAGGTGCTTTAACGATTCACTCTAAATACAAGACTGCACTTTGTTAACAGCTATCATCGTTGTCAGTTCAGACTCATATAATAATATTTATGTTTCGATTCAATAAGTATTTGACTACACAAAGGCCGCAAGCACTGAAATGTTGGATAGCCTTTATTTTTTTTATTGCTGGGGAAAGCAAGACAGATTAAATGCACTATGCACATGAATGCCACGATAAGTCTTTAAGTCTGAATCTGAGTACATAATGTATTCATATGCGTGATAAATAAATACCGCTTATGTGGCATAAATTGTAGTTACTAGTTATACGAACTGCAAAGATAAGCACAACCGACAAACGAGAGCTTAGGATCGAGAATGGGGGACTGAGAATGGGGATGGAGAATGGAGAACGGAGAGAATGAAATTCGCTTAAGTGGCAGCTTTTCAGGCGTTTCGTTCCATTGTCTTGGCTTTGGTTTTGCTTTGGTTTTGCTTTGGCTTTGCTTTGGCTTTAGAGGCCATCGCATTGCCTTAAGTACAAAAGCAGTACACATATGATATCAAGAAAATCATAATTTACAATCTAAAGCAACACACATATATATAATGTACATATATATATATATTTATATTTATAAAGGAATGAAATTTGAGTTAGAAAAAAGCAGCAGTAAACTCTTCGCTCGCTATGCAAATGCACTCCGCAAAATCCGGTAGTCCCTTAAATTAAGATATGATTCAAAGAACACCCAATTACTAAAGATATTAATTGTGAGCATTTTTTATTGATTACTTGAGAGTGTTCTCTATTTTTACTTGAATTGTATATATATAAATATTACATATAGTAACAAACACATGCTTTGCATCATATAATATACACCGTATGGCTTTACTTTAAACATATTGTCTGTGCGGTGTTAAACAATTGTTTACGGACTAGATACTTTACCGCAAATATGAATAAGTCAGGCGTAATCGACTACGATATACCCTACAACAAGCTGTGAAATATATTCTAGCCCTATTGAACCTGCAGTTAGTAATGAGATCAAAAAGGGAAATATGTTCCACTATACCTTTCAATGACCATTGTTCGATCCTAAAATAAAAAATAAAATTTTTGGAGTTTATTAATATGGGAATATATGTTAAATATTGGTTAGTCACTGGCTTTAAAATTGTTTTTTTTTTTAATTTCTATCGGAAATACATCGGTGTTCGCGCTAAGGACACAGGTAACGGTAGAATGAAACTAACTTGTCCTGTGCGTGTTTACGAGATGTGATATTCCAAATTAGAAGTCTCTATTTATACGGGCAAACGGACATCGCTAGTTTGATTCGTCGGTTAATCCAGATCAATAATATATATTCCTTATAATCCCATTTTCAATGGACTTAGGGTATAAATAACTATATAAATATAATAATATGACCACAAGGTGCGGCTTGCTGCGTGTTGTAGCCACTGATTCCCTCTTCACCCTTCACGGTTTTTTACGGTCTAACGCTCGGCGCTTGTGCGAACACAATTTAATAAAATAATAATTCCGCAAATTTCTTTCACTGAAGTCTTTAGAATAGAGAAATAATATTAAATGTATAAACTTTCAACTAGTAAAGTCTAACTGAAACTACCGTTTAAATTAATATTTTTTTGGTTGTCCATTTTTGGGACTAAATAAATGTTGCTTTTGTGGTTTCAACTTAAATATCTGCTCCATTCAAGGGAGAACAGCGTAATCATTATAATCTGTATTGTAATTCTGGCATTCCACGAGAACATATTTCCCCTCAAGCTTCTAGCCCCACATTCACCCCTCACCAATCTCTCAGCTTCAGAAGAGCCCTATACGCTGATTAAATAAAAAACTTGGCGAAGGGAGGAGGCAAAATATGAAATTGAAATGCTTGCCACACAGCTGACCATCAGAGCTGATATCAAGTCAATAATTGCAAACATCAAGTTGCAAGCTGCTAGGTGCCCCTCTTCTGCATATCTCTTCTTTTTTGTCTCCCTTTCAGACTCTCAGACTATAAACAAAGAGGAATTGCAGGCACTTGAAGTGCTTCCGCTCGGTCTGCAAATGGAAATGGAAATGGGACGGAATCTGAAATTTCACAGGCAACCAGCGGCGGGTTTCCATTTATTTTTGTTTTGTTCTTTTTTTTTATTTACTAAAAGCTGACGGTTTTCTTTCCGTTTTGATTGCATGAAAATACTTTTACCCTCTCACACACACAAAAACACACATACAAGCACACACATACACGTACACACATACACGCACACACACATGCACACATACAGAGTAAGCTCAGTTAACAACTCTTGCAGGCAGGTTGCAACTTCTGTATAGATTTCTCTCTCTGGCACTTGAGACACGAGCACATTATTCTGAATAATGCCCTTTGCCAGTTTACAAATATTGCCTGTAGTTTCCCTGTTTGGGGTTATCCTATACTCTAAGAATGCTAAGGGTATTTTTATTACTATCTTGAATATACATATGACATAGCATAGATGACATAGCTGAAGATCAATATATACGTTCTATAACCCGCCTTTAAGCTTAATTGATCAGCTTTATTGTTATTATTATTTGATAAATCAAAACTTCCTTGATAAAGTGAAGAGCTACATCATACTGCCTTGGAGGAGAATTTGAGCTTACAGGATATGCTGCACTCTATCAAACAGTTAATGGTAGATGTATTTTTATGATATTATGTACCCACTGAAAGAGACTATGAGAACTAGAGATAAATTTAAAATATAAGCTCTCGTATACACTAAGACCAAATTTGCTCCATTTAATGGATCCACATTGATTTCTGATAGAAATAAAAGGCACAATTTGGAACGCTAACGATGTAGTCTCATCGTTGTGTGTGTAATATGTAATAATAGTAATAGCTCTTTTGTTGCGCTCCATTTCATATAATATATTTCTAGTTAAGGAAAGGTCACGCAGTCGAGAGTGAAGATTGCGTATCACTTGTGCTAGAAATAGAGCAAATATGTACAAAATGAAACACACTTCGATGAGTTGGGGTTAAGAGCAACTGTCTTAGATAACAGTCAAAATTTAATGGGCAGATGAGAGAAGCCCTGTAAAAAACAACTTGACGCTTGACTAAATTTCTGATTGCTGATATGCCTGGGAGTCTCTTTTTATGTTTTCTAATTTTTTTGTCTTGATCGATTGATCGTCTTTTAGATTTGGGTCAACCGGAGCAGTAGCTGGGTTTGGCAAATCCACCAGCGAGTTGAACTTTAGTTTTCAACAGCGTTAACAGCTCGCATTCACAATTCAAATAGATACAATGGCAATGCTTAACTTGATCAAAATTTACTCGGCTTGAAGTGGTAGGAAGATAAGACCTGAACTATGTGGTTAAATTAAGAGCAAATTGAACTGAGATTATTAATATTTTAATTCGCATCGCGCAAAAGACATTGCCACTTTTGCGGTGAGTCAATATTTGATTTTTGACATATCTAAAAAGTCACGCAACCAAAAGAGGGGAATATTTATGTGCAGTGCAAAATAACAATTTGTTGTTTTTGGGTTTTTGTTTGAGAGCAAAACATTTCCTTTCACAAGAAGAGAGTGAAGAATATTGTGTATGTGACGGGGTTGAATTTGCGAGCAGAGTAACTGATATCATATCACTTTTGAGTCATAAAAATTTCTGGAAATGTGTTTGTTAATGACAAAAATTTGCCCTACACTCAGAAAAAAATATTTCTAAAAACTTGGAAGTTTTTTTTTCTTTACAAAGTGTATGTTAACTAAGAAAAATATGCTACAAATTATAAAAACAAATAGCCAACACCAAAATATTGAAAATTTTTTAGAATAGTAATATATATATTTAAAAGAGCAAATATTTAAACCTTTATTTTAAAACATACGTAATCTTAGAATACGCAATGATTATTAATAATAATCTTTGTACAAGTGTAATAAACACCCTGAAAATTTCACTTTATTTTTAATACAATCAAGAAGATTTCTGCACAGTAGGTGAGTTACGCTTGCCACTAAGTATGATGAATTTTCAATATTCAGAGCGATTTTTTTCCAGAGTGTATGCCCGTCGCCAAGGCATTCCAAGATCGGAAGTGGTGACAATTAAGTCGACGGTTGCTTCTTGGGTTAAATGACAACACTGAGCGCATATTGTAAATTGCTCGGCCTTACTGGTTTGCCCCATGGATGCAAAGGTAGCCCAAAGCTAATCGTGAAGTGGGAGGGAGGTGGTGACAACGATTGGGTTGCTGTTGCAGGGGTTGGTTTTTGGAAACCCGCATTCAATGGTATAACATTTCACTTCTGAACGTTTTAATTGCCTGCTGGCTGAGGGAGAGCATCTCTCACCTGGCAAGGGCCGAGACAAATGAAGCGTTATATGTGCTCAACGAGTTCTTCAATGGCTTTACGGGATTTGTTAATGTTTGGTCAACAAACTGAATCACGTTATCATATGCCATCATATGTCAACATGATAGAAAATGTTTTAGGATTGTCAGTTTGGGTAATTGTTTTCCAAGTGTGCTAAAGTTTTTAATAATAGCTACTACACTTATGTGCGATTTTTATTCTGAGTGTAGTTGGTTCTAATTTTACTTACAGTTGAAAGTGGCTTCGAATGGGGCCTTATCTCTTCCAGGCAAGTGGCTAGAGATAGGCTAACAAGTTCTCTGCAGTTTCCAATTTATAATAATTATGTATAAATTATACTTAAAGGTTTCACAGGTTACTCAACTAGTCTTAATGTATTTAGCACTTCCGACTACAAAGCGGTCGCTGGACGCAATGACGACGACGATGGTGCATGTTTTCCAGTGAAACTATGACGTAAGCGATGCTTAAGTAGGGTGGGGGTGGTTGAGCGCAGTGAGGCAACATAAAAACTGGGTCAACGTCTTTTTAGCAGCGTGACACATTTTGCGTGACACACTATGCGTTTTGTAGTCCCTGTGGCTATACGCTGGTCGTGTTTTGGAACCTTCTTCGAGGCTATATTAGTTTGTGTCATGGCTTTCGCAACCTGTGCTGCTCTCCATTATTCTCATAATCTTCGCAAGGAAGAAAGCGTTTTGATTGCTAAGTTTTGCTTTGCATATTATTTACTTATGTGCTTTCACTTGCTGTCAATTTTGAGAGTTTGTTTAATTGATTGTGGACTCAAGGTCTCTTTTTATTCATATAGAAGAAGAGTCAACATCAAAAGAAGTATACTTTCTATTCTAATTGAGATATTGTTTCTTTCTTTTGCTCCACTTTCAGATCTCATAATTGGTATTAAGAACAATCAACCAACAAGGAGACGTGCAGCGCCTGGCTGGAAAACAGAGGGAAGCACAAGAAACCAGCCCCCAATTTTCCTCTCCACATACATAGCTAGAAATAACGCACAATTTTTCCCCCCGAAGAGTATCCAAAAACAAAAACAATAAAAAAAAGCATCAACAGCAAACCCGAACGAAATGACGTAAGTAAAACAGTCTGTTTCCATGTATGTGTATATTATATAGTAAATATTATGTAGCTGAGACATTTTACATTGTCGCAAAGTTGCTGTAATTTATTTGTCGTTTGATTTTTCATTCGCATTTGATTAAAATGAAGGACATTTCAATTATAGTTAGATTGGGAAATTCTGACTTTTGAATTGTCTTGTTGGTGGTCGTCTGTCCATAAAGTGGGTACTTAACTTAATTGACGATATGATGACAATGAAGATGATGATTTTTGGGTATGTCTCAAAGTAAAAAAGTGTAGCGACCTCTTCTTATATATAATTTAATTCATATTCCAGTTGAAGTAAGAATCCTCTCGGGGCTCGACACCTGCGCTATGTGCCCTAAAAAAAATGTGGAACGCAACACTCTAAAAAAACTCAACCTAATTTTTAGAAAATAGCCATAACTTTTACGCCACATTTTGCCCACCAGGTTATTCAAAAAGTAAAAATTTCAAATTTATGGCTGAATTATCTATATTCCAGAGTGTTGGGGTGTTCTCATAGAATAAAGGTAGAGAATTTCATAGTAGTCCTTTGCGCCCTAATGAAATTGTTTCCCGGCAGCATGTGGAACTCAACCTTGGGGACTCTACTTTTGGTTTCTCCACTTTGTTTAATACTCGTAATTTGTTTGACTACGTTTTATGCGGCCAGGGAGTGGCCCATCCGGCTGGTTTCTTCCTTTCTGCCGTAGTCAGTCATCATTTTGCGCAGTCGCGCTTTTGTCTGCTGTTCCTTATATTTTTAACCGATTCAAAAGAAAAAACGCAGTCATTTTTGAGGCGCATTTATTTTTGGGTGTGTCATTTTTATTTAACGTCCGTGGAAATTCAGCACGCATTTATTTTGTGTGTTTTTGGCCCAGTTTAAGTTGCTAAGCTCGATGGGCAACATTTGTCCGACAAGTGCAGTAAACGCCGCAACGCTTGGAGTCGAAATTGGAGTTGCAGTTACCGTTTCAGGCGAGGTATGCCCCAAAGTAGACTATGCCAGTTTAGCCTATCTGAAGTAAGTGCTACGTGAATTAGCAACCAGTGTTGTTTACTCTATAATTGTTGTGGCAAATTCGGGACAAGTTTAATAACTTAATAAATTAAAAGAACGCTTTGAGATTTTTGAATCTTGATTAACCATTTAACCAGACAACCAATCAGAGTGAAATTGAAAATAAAAATGAATTTTAAACCATGTTTATAAAGTGATGGTATTTACCACACCTTATTAGAATATTAATTAACTAAATAATATGAAAGTAATATCTTTTTGTTTTTTATTTGGCATCTAATCCCAAAAAAAAAAGTAATTTTCACCAGTTTTTCAAACCTAGATCGATTATTAAAAACACTTTTAACCTTTAAATAAATATATTTAACAGTTTATTGCGGGGTATCCTGTAGTCGAGGAGCTCATACTCGACTACAGCATTATTACTTGTTAAAGTGAGAACAAATCGAATCTGAATGTTTGTACCTGAATTTCTCTTGGGCCAAGTCAGCGTCTTCTTGTTTTGTTATAAGTTATACGATGTGGCCAAAAAGTTGCCAAATCATTTAAGCCACGGCCTGATCTACAGATATCGTTTGACTTTAGTTTCGACTTTGACTTCCAGTTCGAGTTCGACTTCGACTTCGAGCTGGAGCTGTGGCACCAGTTAGGTTACTACAAAGCCATTAAGCTGCACAATAATCGTAGTACAGACCAGACGCGCGCAATAAAGCAAGCTCTTACAGCAACAACAACAAGTACAACATTCACAATAGATAAATAAATAATTGGAAATGTACGCTTAAGAATTGTTGAATACAAAATTCAAACTGATTCAGATACTCGCTCACTCAACACCAGCAACCTCGACTCTATGAATTTTTCATAGACTGCCGCAAGCAAGCCCCCTCCACCAACACTTTCCTCTACCACATCTTTGACGAGAAAAAAGCATTTAATAGTCGCGTTCAGAAGGGAAATATAAATTATATTGAGCTTGTTTCTTAAGTAATTACGGCACAGAGGCATGGGACAGACTGACAGATTGACTGACAAAATGACTGACTGCAACTGAAAGAGGCTGAATCCGGGTTTAAGTAAGCTGCGAGCGCGGCTTTAATTGAAATGGGTCTCTTACGAGCAGCCAGCCAGACCATCTTAAGGGACAGAGGCTGCTGCGATTTATGTAGCACAACTCATTATTTTATTTGAAGCATTATTATTTACCTTTTAGCCCAGTTCAAAGTCGCAGACACAATCATTGTCTCTCTCGGCGCTCCCTGTGGTGGGCTGGCTCTTTCTGAGCTCTCTTTGGAGCATTGACTCCTCTCTGGAATTGGAGCCGAGCTCTGGGACTGGCTCGCCTCTCTCTCTCGCTCTAGCTCTCTGGGCGCTTAGCGCGAACCTCGACTCGTTACGTTTAGCGTGTTCAGTCTCGATTGAGGTTCGATTTCGATCAGCCGCAACCAGCAGCAGCAGTGAGAGTTTTTTTTCTTAGCAAAGCTAAGCAAACAAAATTCCATTTACTTTATTAAGAGATTTGTGAACTCGTCGTGTATGTTGTGTGTGAGATCTCGCCTATGCTTGTTTGTACTCGTGTGTCTTGTGTGTGTGCTTGCCGCCTCTGCAAATGTTTGCTAGCTGTTAATGGCCATGAAGAAACTCTATGCAAAAACCTCATTTACGAGCAAGAAATCCAATGGAAGCGTTGTCAACTGTGCAGCTGGTCCCATTCTGGCCTACCATCATCACCACCATGAACAACAGCAGGCCAAAGCCAGCCCAATGTGCGAGAAGCAACACGCACCCGACCAGCTGCTGATGGTCAAGCGAAGCCAGAGTCTGCAGTACAATAAAGGCATGCCCAAGGACAGAGCTGGCAGCGATTACTACAGCATTGAGGAGCTGCAAAAATTGGATTTGATGGACTATCGCCATCCCTTGTACCATCATTACCAACAGCAGCAGCAGCAACATCATCAACATGCCACCACCTACCATGAGCATGAGCAACTGGTGCTGCAGTTGCCCATGGCCACGATGACGACGACCTTGCCCATCTATGAAGCCCCCACCTGGACGCAGGCACTACTTAATGATCAGTCCTTGTACGTACCACAGACTAGCGTGGGTGTTGTTGCTCCATCCATGCACATCAGCCAACACGTCGATGCTTCATTATCAACATCATCGACTCCATTATTATCATCATCTCTATCGTCATCATCATCATTACCTTCATCATCCGCAAATACTGTCTCAACAACGCAGCCAGTCTCTGCTTTACCTGTCTTGCCTGCTTCCTCCTCCTCTACATCGACTTCTCTATTTTCTACGCTACGCAAGTGCGTACCTCTGCCCGTGTCCCAATCTTCGCATCCGCTCCAATCCCAATCTCATTCTTTGACCACAGCTTCCTCATCTGCCAATTGCTCCTCGGCCTTTATTCCGTCCCGACTGGCGAGCCCCTCCTCAAAGTCGTTCTCAATTAGAATGCCCACAAAGAAGCAGCATCTCTACAGCAACTTACATCATTATTTGCTGCTACAACAACAACAACAACAACCACAACAACAACAACAACAACAACAACAACAACAACAACAACAACAACAACAACAACAACAACAACAACAACAACAACAACAACAACAGAAACACAAACAACAACTACAACATATTCAACGCATACCACAGCGTCGTCATAATTCGGTCAAAGATAAATTAATTGGTTGCCCTACAATGATTTTTACGTATGTTTTGTTTTTCATTTATTATTTTTTATTTGTTCCCTGTTGCTGCTGCTGCGTCCTTGTTGCCGCCATCACAGCAACAGGTCTTGGGCAGAGAACGTGATTCAATCTCTTATGTGATCTTTCATTGAACATCTCATCTTATCGACATCTTCATTTTATCTCTCACCGATCACGTATTACAAGCAAAGATTACATTCCAAAATCAAATTAGAATCGCTCGAATGCGGAGGGTTTTTTTTTTTTACACTGCTTTGCTTTTTATTCCAAAGTTGTCAGTCGTCGTCGTCGATGTGCTCGGTAACTGTACATAATTTAACGCCAATTAAAAAATGGTAAAGAAAATTGCTTTCGTGCTTGTGAGCTGAGTTTGGACAATGAATCTGCATTGAAAACTTAACGCACGAATTAATCCACAAGTCGAGCAAAAAATTTAAAAACAAGCGAAAATTTCACCTGTAATGAAGTCAGTCTTTAAAGCTATTGGGGGGAATGCAATTTGCATTCATTTTATAACTTAAACACATGCCCATTATTTGTTAAGCTAACCCACTAATTTCCTAAAGTGAAGCCAGTGAAATGTTTGCGAATGTTAATTTAAACAAATTGGCATGACTGTTGTGAGTCAGTACACTCAGCAAAAAATCGCAATCGTTTTGGCGCCCTATTTTATAGAAAATATTTCTAAAGTAAAATACACCGTATTTTACTTAGGGCAAACCTTTCTAGTTTGCTAGAATTTTTTGTTATATTTAGGAATTTTTGTATTCAGTTCGATTCTTTATCTGAGTGTACTTAATTCCTTTCTGCCTGCATGTTGCCTGCCAACTGTTGTGCACAGATAAACTTCACTTTCGTTCCATGACATCGAATGCTAACTCGAACCGATCCAAACAAAATCAAGCCAAGTCAGCACGTTTGTTATATAAGGCCGCACAGCTGTGGATTTGCCCCGCCACACTTTGGCTACTCTACTTCCTCTTCTTCACTCATTGCTCGCTGTCTGAGCTCCATTTAAGTGCAAAACTAGTCTACTTTTGGCCAGGCGCAGTTGTTAGCCGCGAGAATTTTGCAGTAAGAAAAAATAAAAACTCGTTTTTTCCTTATATACTCTTCTAATGAGGGCATAGGAGGTATATTGGTTTTGTGCAATGAATGTAACTTTTTATTTGATACCCCTAAAACTAGAGTCTTGTAATTTCATAAGTTAGATATGAAATCGATAAGATCGATAAAATCACACAAGTCCCAAAATTTTTAAGCTACCTAGCCTAGAAGATAGGTTGCTCATAAAAAACAAACGATAGACTGACAAGACTGCGGGTACTCAACTCTTCGTACTTGTCGTCAATTTTCCACTCTTGTGCGTGTGTGTTTACTTTTCTCAGTATAATTGTCAATGCTGCTGTTGATATTGCAAAAAAAGAAAGAAAAGAAACATAAAAAAATGTTAAAGGTTGTGTAAAAGTTAATTAGAATTATTTAATCGGACTTCTGGCGATGATGACTGCGTGTGACAGGTGCGCACTTCTCTCAGGCGAGGATGAAAAGTAGGAGGAAGAGGGATAGGTTACTACAATGAACGCATTGCACTTCCTGATTAGCTTCAGATTCAGTATCAGACTCCAGCTCCAGCTAAGAGAGATCACTGCACTCGGAGTTAACCGTGTGAAACGTTGTGAGAAACGCGAAACATAGATGGGAAATCAAGTCAAGTGTACTTTTGTATCGATCATCTAATGGTTTTCTGATTGTGATGCGATTCTCGCTATTGTTGCTTTTCTTGGAATGTCTATGTCGCCTCTCCCTTTTCCGCCTCTAATTGTTGTCGCTCTTTTTTTGTCTCGGTTTGCAGTGAGCAAAGCATTATTGGCGCTCGCGCCTCAGTGATGGTGTACGATGATAACCAGAAGAAGTGGGTGCCATCGGGCAGTTCGTCGGGCCTCAGCAAAGTGCAGATCTACCATCATCAGCAGAATAACACATTCCGTGTGGTGGGTCGCAAGCTGCAGGATCATGAGGTCGTCATCAATTGCTCCATACTGAAGGGTCTCAAATATAATCAGGCAACGGCCACGTTTCATCAGTGGCGCGACTCCAAGTATGTTTATGGTCTCAACTTTTCCAGCCAAAGCGATGCCGAGAACTTTGCGCGCGCCATGATGCATGCCCTGGAGGTAAGCAGCTACTCTCTCCCTCTCTCCATTTTGACTTCACTCATGCTTGATATCTCTCCCAGGTGCTAAGCGGTCGCGTCGTCAACAATCCAGCCGGCCAGCCAACAAATGGCAATAGTTATGAGGAGGATATGGGTTATCGCACGATGACCAGCGAAGATGCGGCCATATTGCGACAGAATAACGGCATAGGTGGTCACATAACACCCTCGGCTCAAACGCCCACGTCGCAAACGAATCAAAATAATATTCCGCAGAGTCCGCCAACGCCACAGCAACAGGGACATCATCGCACCAGCAGGTGGGTCTTCGATTTAATTTTACTACTAGGGCATGATGCTGTCCATGTCATCATCAAATCAATCAGACAGTGTTTTGATTTTGTTCATTTTTCTTCTCTCTTTCACTATATAAACACTTATGTTTGTTGTCGTCATGCTCTCTAACACACACACACACGCACACTCACTCACTCACACATTCGTTCCTTCGATCTTCACAATTTGCTCACCAAATAAAGGAATTCCCTCAGCGCACCACCGGCGCCACAGCCACAGCAGCAGCAGCAACAGCAGCAATTGGCGCAACAGGCAACAGGTAATCACTACGGAACCACCGCCAGTGGGCCCCCGTCCAATGGCCTGCCTCAGCAGGTGAATCCACAAATGCAAATACCGCCAGCACCCGGTCAGACACAACAACAGCAGCAGCAGCAGTACCAACAACAGCAGCCCGTCTATGCCACACAACAACAGCAGCAACAGCAACAGCAGCAACAGTTGGTGCAAGCGGGCTATGCGCCTCCACAGGTATGTGTTGCTTTTGGGTCTGCTCTTTGAGCTTCAGCTTATGTTGCTACTTTTACCTCTGTTTCTGTTTTCTTCTGTTTCTGTTTCATTGCATTTCAAAAACATACGCACGTCCGCAAATTGGCTTGAATATTACCTCTCAAAAATAAAATAAAACCGTACCAACCCACTACCAACCACTACAACTACTTACCATCGCTACCAATCCGCCAGCAGTACCAGCAGCCCCATTATGTGCTCTCAAACTCTAATCCCAATCTCAATCTACATCAATACCCGTCACAGCCACCACCGGTGCATCAAAACGGAGGCGGTGGACCCATCTATGGGGCAACGCAACCCGCTCATATCCCGAGTTCGGCTAGCTCCAATAGTGTCGTGTACACCAGTCAGCCGCAGCTTATGCCACAGCCACCGCCTGCTCCTGGCTACGTTCAGCATAATGGCCAACAGCAACAACAGCAGGTGGAGAATCCATACAGCCAAGTGCCGCTGGCACCGCCCATGATACAGCAGCAGCCAGTTGGCGGCGGTGCCCCAATGCCGCCTCCACTAAACCGCATGAGCAGCACAGGGGGTCCAGGGCAAGTAGGTGCTCCAGTGCCGCCACCACCGCCACCTACATTTGTTGGTGCACAGCCAACACCGCCACAAATGTTTAACGGCGCACCAGCGCCGCCACAGCCGCCCGCACCACCGGCGCCACCTGCCATGGGTGGCGGCCCACCAGGTCCATCGGGCGTAGGCGGTCCAGGTGCACCACCACCGCCGCCACCGCCACCAGGCATGGGTGCAGGCGGCGTTGCCGGCAAAAAGGATGATCCACAGGCCGATCTTATGGGCTCGCTGGCCTCGCAGCTGCAACAGTTCAAACTCAAAAAGAACAAGGTGAGTAAAGGGACGCATAAAGTTGATAAGTATCTATCGAATCTCTGGATTGTTTCTCGTAGTCCACCACAGTCGCTCCGGAGAACAGCGGCAGCAGCACTTCCAGTGGTGGCAGTGGCAATTACGGCACCATTGGACGCAGCTCCAACGGCATGGCCTCCATGATGGATGAAATGGCCAAGACGCTCGCTCGACGTCGCGCACAAGCCGAGAAAAAGGAGGTGAGAGAAGCTTTTACATATAAGTTGCGTGTAATACCTACCTCCATTCACCGTTGGACAAATCCTTATTGGGAAATCCTTATTAGAGGTCAAAAGAATTCATACCACCAACACCGGTTGTGGAATACACATCTTGTGTATTCTCCACAATATTCGATTTACAAAAGCAGATAGAAATCTGTGCAAACAAACATGTTATTTTTTGGTTTTTCATCACTATAAGTGGGACTCATTAACTTTTTACATCGATATGTAATGCTTGGTGTTATGTTTATAGTTAAATTATTAAATAGTGAATCGATTCCAAATTTATTTTTCTGTCCCCCTTCAGTTCGTGCATAAAATTATCGCATATCAACTATTTTTTTTATTGGTCTGATTGTGCTTTTTCTGTGTCCATTTTCAGTTTAAATACGCCCAGAAATATTTTTAATTTAAATTCAAATAAAATATTTTATTTTTAATTTATTAATATTCATATGCAGCCCGATCCGGAACCCGAAGTCAAGCAGCGACCATGGGAAAAGTCAAATACTCTGCCACACAAGCTTAGCAGTGGCGGCGGCGGTGGCGCCACATCTAATTCGCAAGGAGGTGGTGCCAACGGTAGCGGCACAGGCAGTAACAACAACACAACGAATAGTGGCGGAGAATCGCCGCGTCCCATGCGAAAGCGTTTCGGCAGCGCCAGCGAGGAGACCATTCTCAAGGTGAGTTGTTCAACAACTGCTAACAACTAACTGTGATATTCTAACCAAATACTGCTTAGCAGGTTAATGGCGATGGCCTGTCGCTAGCACTCTCCAACAGCGATCTGGACACCCTGAAAGCGGAGATAGTGCGTGAGATGAGACTGGAGATACAAAAAGTAAAAAGCGAAATTATAGACGGTAATATAATATGATCTCATTTGGTCTATACCACATTTCTAATATGTATTTGTATTTATTGTGTTTGCAGCTATCAAATCAGAGTTCAATCGTAGATAGATCAAAATACTTAGTCTCTAACCAGCCTCTTACTGTCTGCCTAACTGCATGCCTGCCTATCCTCTCAACATAGAGTATAAAAAATAACATCAACAAAAGCCCACTGTCTCTTAAACATGTGTATACACCCATATGGGGGAAGTAGAGTGGGTGAGTCTACGGCAACCAGCACACAAATCACGACTGAGAAATCGCGTCAGATATATTTAAATGTGTAATTTTAAATATTTTAAAATGTGTATTTAAATTAAATATTTAAATGGCGCCCAATTGGGTATATATACAAGCATATATACATACATATACAAATTTATATATTCATATATATCTACAGGCATATATAGATTTATCTATATGTAATCATATAAATATTTATATGCTTTTTATATGTATGTGTAATTTACACAAATACACTGAAGTACGCAATTATGTATCAGCTTTTTAGAAAACAACAAAAACAACATGGAACTTTAGTCAAAATAACTGTAATTCTAATCTCGATTTTTAAGTTACACGCCACAACTCTGTTAACAAAAACACAAAAGTTGAGCGTGTAAATTGTAGCATGTAATTTTTATAAACGCTGTACAATATTTTTACATAAGTATAAACAAAATTTAAATGTGAACAAGAAATGCAACAATGAAGAGTTTCGCGTTGTCTTTTTTGGCCCTGATTTGCGTATACTTGGCTCCTTATCTGTATCCCTTTCACTTTCTTATTTGCATTTCACTTTCGCTTTCCTTAAATACCAAAAAACATAAAAAAAATCAAAATCTCGTATCTAATATAACATATAAATATAAGCCAAAAATAAAACCACATAAAAGGAGAAAAATTTAAAACAATTTTAACAAGCATCTATCTATTCTACACATACGTATATCAACAAAACACTCACACAGACAGACATATATGCGAATATACAAAATAGTTAATAAGCAGTATAGTATTATTAAAAAAAAATACTTACGTGAGTCACAATTACACATCTATAATAAATATATGTGTTGCTCTCCTTACGGTCAACATTAATTAATCAAAACTATGGATTTAATCGTTGCATTTGAGAATTCTTCAACATTTCCCTACATGAAATGAAAAAAAAACAAACATCGTTTTCCTAAGTCACGATCTCATTAAAACACAAAAGGTAGTTTCGAACGAGAAAAATAAATTTTGTGTTAACCAAACATTAAATAGAAAATTGACTCAAACAACAACAAGCAACAAACAAGTCTTCAAAACATTTCAAAGCGGAATTGAGTGTGGTGTGTTCAGCACATTTTTGAAAGCATTATATATATTTACAATTATACATAAATACATGCATACATACATATATAATTACTAATGACAGATATTGATAATCTATAAAAGCTCTAAATAACGAATAAAAGGGGAAGGCACAAATATTACCTACAGCGAAAATTCAAAAGTAAATATAAACAAATTGACTGCAGCATAAATAAACAAATACATTCATAGATACATGCATAAATAACTAAATAAATTAATAACGATTAGCAAGTTAAAATACACCTCTTCTCCATTTAGAGATCCAAATTGTTTTCCTAGTTGATTCTGAACACATATTGAGTACCAATTTCCAACTTCCATATACGATTAAGACAAAATAGTGAAATTTATAAAACTTGAACTTGCAACATGAAGCATTATAAAGCAAAAAAAATACGAATACGAGAATCGTTAGAGACGAGTTTAGTTATTAAGACATATACATAAATATATATATATATATATATATATGTATATACATATATATTTACATATATATATATATATATATAAATATTAACGAAGTGAAATTGTTTATTAAGTGTAACATTTATTTATACAACAAAACAACGCATGGACATTAATTTTAAATATATAATAATTTTTTATATTGATTGTGTGCAAGGTCGATTTATAGATATATATTTAATCCTAGTTCCATATATATATATATAAATATATACATATATATATATATATAGAAATATGAACGATGTATATGAAAATGTTATGATTTTTGTATTTTTATATATGATCTTTGCATTGGCTGCAACTGTAAACAGCTGCAAAAAGTTGGTAATATTAACAACAATACACAAACTATTTTAAGCACCAGATGATCAAGAAATTGAAAAAGAAACTGAAAAAGAAATAAGCTTGTGCAGTGGTCAGCGCGTAAATTGTATGTATTACATTAAATATATATAAAAACATTTATATTATACACTTATATACAACAAATATTCAATATACATGCATATAAAAAAGAAGTGGAAATAATAAGCCTCAGCGTCAAAAGCAGCAGCAGAATTAAAAACTTGATTAGAGATCAAAATAAAAATCAGCAACGGATTCATTTTAGACGTTTAAGTGGCATTAGATAAAAGCGGATGAAACGCAACGGAAGCGAACAGAATAGAGATGCATAATAAGTATATTTCAAAGAACGTAACGAGAAATAAACAACAAGCGTTTGTATGTAAAAAATAAAAAAAACAAAATTTTATTACCCCTATATAGTTAATGGGATTTTATATTGTAATGGGATTTGTAGTATAATGGGAGCTGTAATGTAATTGGTTTTTTTTTCATAGGGGCGATTTTATAATATAGCAAAATTTTATAATATGGAATTTTATAAAATGACATTTTATATTATATTGGAAACATTTGGCTTTCTTGACATTTCTTATTTGCACACTTCAAAACTGAACAGGTATATTTTTTAAATATGGTCCTAAATTATGGCAATGAAAAAATACTCATTAGCCGATAATTTTTTGAGTCGCACTAGTTCCACTCCGGCACACCTCTAGTTAGAACTGGAACTGGCTATCGTTATCGAAATCCAACTAATGAGCTGTTAGTCTTATTGGACAGCTGAGCGCGAGCGGGTGGTACGAGCGCTAAAACTAAATTAAAAACACTTCTAATTTTTACCCATAGCCCAAACGAAACGAAATTAAATAAAATAATTTGCTCGATTTGTGTTATGTGTGGTGCATAGCTTACACTCTTATTGGAACTCCGTTACACTGTGTGTGTGTCTGAATGTGTGTGTTAGTGTTGCTGGGGCAAGAAAAACAGCGGCAATGTTATTGCTTGCGTCTATTCGAAAGCAGATAGACGAAATCGAATGCAATAAGTAAAATCAAGAACAAACAGTAACAACAACAATTACAGAATGGATATGTATCTGTACATATGTGTATGAGTGTGTGAAATTTGGCAGCAACGACATGACAATATGTAGCAAACAAAAATAAATATAAAGGAATATACAAAACGAAAATATAATTTGCACTTGGCTTGCAATGTAAACCACAAATGTTTTTGTTCATAAATACTGACTTTTAACATCAAATATAAAGCGATTAAATTTAATGTTATGCTTAGACGCATATATATTTACAAAATGTTATTTTCAATGATGAAGCTCCTGCTAATGTTGTAGTTCCTGTTACACGCTAACAGTGGCTTAAAATACTTCGCTATGCATGTGAGTGTGTATGGATGTAGATATGTAACCCAAAACGTGGCTACCCATGTGTGCATGTGTGAGTGTTACTCAAAATGTCGATTGCAAAACCGAATTTGAATTTCGTCTGCTGACCGCCGAACTTATCAGTGCGACATTAAAAATATCAACAACAACAGCATGTTGGTTTGTTGGAACAATGCTAGTAAAACACAAAAAGGTTGTGTGCTTAACCGAAAAACAAATGTTTCTTTTTCACAGTTAATTTTACGACTTTTGTAAAGTTCATCACACGTCGAGTCGCCTAACTACTCCTCCTGCCCCTACCCACGCCACGTTCCTCTCAGTCATTGTTATTGAAAAGAACTTGTTTAAAAACAAATTGGAACACTAAACGGCGATATTTTTAAGTGACTCGAAAATAGGCGGCAACATTTGTAGTCACAAATTTGTGTTTGAAAGTTTTGGGGGTTTTTTTGTTGTTAATATTGTATTAACACAAAATTTTAAAGCTACTTTCAAGAAACTCAACAGATTTTTGGGCCGAAGTGTGAGTTGATATTTTATCTGTACTCATTTTTATTGTATTCATTCAATTATTGTCCACACTTGCCTTAAACTTCAGTTTTATTGCTTACACCCACAAAAAAAGGCGCTCTATACTTAATTTGAAAATTGTTGGCATACTCATATGCACACACACATACACACATACAAACACATACACAAACACACACACATACACAAACACACACACATACACAAACACACACACATACACAAACACACACACACACACACACACACATTCAGTTGTTTATTTTGCTTTACTGTCACTAACCAACACCCTAGAAGTTACACTCACACACGCACACACATATGAGGTTAATGAATATCACATAATCAGCAAATGTTCTATTTTTATATTCTTATGCTAACCCAAAAAAAACTCGTTTTAAATATTAAAATGGCCTTTTTGGTTTTTCTCCCTAAAACAAAATACGAAATAATTTATGGATATACAACAATAAATGCTAAAAATTCTACGCATCGTATAAAAAAACGTACCAAATATTGCAACGCATATCCTAAAAACAACAAACAATAAACAACAAATTACGGCGCTTTTTCTATTTGGAACGGTGAGTATATAGAGATAAGAATACCAACCCCCTTAAGGGGTAGAGAGAGAACTGTGCGAACTACCCTGCTGTTGGGAATGGGTTGGGCTGGGTTTAGGCTTAAACTAGCGGGTTTAAATACAATAAAAATAATAAATATGAATATATAAATATATAAATTAAATTATTGTACAGATTTTGCTGCAGCACCCTTATTAAGCGGCTTAACAACTACCCTTAAAACACCTTAGACGACATTATATTGCACAATTGCCACATTTTTAGTTGACAACTGGAGTTCAAAATCTACCCATCAACCGTCAAAGTGTGTCACGGCTTTCAAAAGTGCACAGCAGCTCCCCACCCTGTCAGTCTTTTTGCCCCACCCTGTCTGTCGGTCTGTTAACCTAATAACCGAGTTGCGTTCGCAACCCCCAAAACGCAACGGAATCGTTTTCTCGTTTTGTTCTCAGCTCTTACTCTCTCTATCTACCAGAGAGCAGCAACATTATATTTGTATGGAAATTTGCTTCGGATTTGTGCACCTCCTTAAACTAAGAATATTTAATAAATCAATTCAAGGTTTCCTTGACAACAGAAAACAAACAAAAAAAGCAGTTAAAATATTTGTACAGAGTTCAAATACCTTAACACAGAGCAGTCTTTGTTGCTGTTAAGATCACAGTGTATATGAAGAGTAGACTGAGCTGAAAGCAAATTGTCGGTCATACAATTACAGATAGAAAGAGAGAGAGAGAGTTGGAGAGAGGAAGAAAGAGACGCACTCCGAGACGCGTCAGCTGTTTACAAAGTTAATTTGAGCTGATGTCAGCAGCCCTTTGTTTAAAAAAATAAAAGAAAAACAAAAATCAATATTAATAAAAAAAAAAAAATCAAAGTCTATGTTTTTGTGTGTGTGTGTATGAGTGGGATATAAGCTGTGAGGACATAGCACAATGTACATTGCTCAAAATTTATATCCACCTTAATATTTAGAGCGGTTCCCAGATAAGATAATCGATAGAAGCCACAGCAGTTAACTAGTCGCCTCAGTCAGCCAAGTCGAATGGTCTGTTAGCTTTTGCAGATGAACTTTGCTCGCAACAAACACCAGCAGCAACAATATTTACAATAGAAGCAGCAGTAACTTAATTTGAACTGAAATCACTGTAAGCCAGACAAACTTTCGGTGCTCTGTTAGCCACAGGATAACATGATTTTAACAGGCGCCTATGTCAAAACTTAGTATCTTAATCGGAATTAATGCCTAAATTAACCTGTAGAGTGCATTTTTTATACTTAATATATTTCTTTTATTTTTTGTTCTGTACGGTGCCAAGGATTTCCTGCATTAGTTTTGTAAAGCGTGCGTGAAATGCCATCGTCATTATTTGGCATACATGGCGTATGTTTAATAGTGCATGATAATACGCCACGTACTTGCTTCGCACACAAATATTATTTCCGCCATATAATCATATAATAATACTTAATGATGATGAGAGCCACACAAGGTAGAGCGTCGTCGATCTCAAATTCGAACTTGAGACCTGACCCGGACTTGTCTGAGGGGGTCTGGGTCTGTTTACAATATAAAAAAATTAGCTGCTTTGATTAACTTCGGAAAAATCAAAAAGCAAATCTTTGCGTGACTTTTTAAAACGCTAGATTATACTGCAATATGATCAATTTTTATTTTTTTATGTCTTTTAGTGCAAGTTGCAAATTTTGCCGATAAGACGTTTTTCGAGTTGTCACAACCAGCATTCTAAAGCCCAACGTATAGAAAGATAAATCCAAATATGTTTATCATGATGCATATCGATTTTAATATTGTATTCATATTGTATTCACGGTGTATTCATTTATGTTTTTGTAAGTTTCGCACAAATTAGTGACCCATTAATTAAAGTATTTCGCTTACATAAATGTGTAAGCTATAAATGAATAAGTAACTAAATCTGCTTTTTAGACTTGCACTGATAAGTCCATCTTAGCTCAAAATTCAGTGAATGAATCAGCTGACACTGCGAATTAAATTTTTTTTTTTCTTCGGCGTTAAACATTATAAGCAATTAACATTCATATCAAGTGCAAATATTCGCATATCAATCAAAAAAATTACTGTTGTTCATTTTAGTGGTTTTCCAGAATTTTATTTGCATTACGAAAGTTATATTTTTAGCTGAATTTCAATTGCACAAACAAAGGGCCGTAATTATAATATTGTATTCTACTTCGTTCTTCTTCTTATGCTGTTCTCATTCTCAATATGATTTGTTTAGCTAACGGTAAATGGACTGCATTAAAAACGCCACCTGTTGCAAGGTTATCGGCCCAAGCTTTGTTATCGGTTATCGGCATAAGCTTTGTGACTAATTTCATTCAAATTAAATCTGCTCTTACTTTAATTAAACTACATTGTAAAATAAATGTTATGTTTTTTTAACAAAACATACATTTTACATATATATGTATAGCTAAATATTTGGCTTACAACCCACGTCAGCGCTGAAATAAATTAACATTTGTTCGATTGCTAACATTTAACATTTTGATAGTCTGCCAGCTGCCGCTTGGCAAGCCAAAGCAGAGGCAGAAACATATTTTCATCAGTGGTTTTTCTTTTTTTCTATGTTCTATGCTTAAAAATACCCACGAATACTTGTTGCTGTCGCGTTCCTACCTTCCCTCCCCCATCGAGAGAGTGGCGGGTCAATAGACGCGCCAGCGAATACACAGCAAAGCAGAGGTGCAAAGGGTATGACGTTGCCAAATGATCTAACCAAGCAAAGCCAAGTCGTTAGCCAAAGTCAAAGTCAACGGCGCAAGACTAAGCCCAAATGGATCGCTCTGTTCATAACACATATTCGCAATGTGTATTCAGAGGCGAATTTGTTTAATACATAATGTTTGTGGCTGTTTTTTAAAAACAAGTGGCTTATGGGCCAATAGCCAATACCAAATGGCCAATAGCAATGCGCTCAGTTTGCCAAAATCTAATGAAATTTAATTTAAAAAAATACGATTTTTGAGAAAATGTTTAAATTTTAACTAAAGCGAGTGCTAAACAGGGGTAGGTGTTCTTTGTGTATATGTATTTATTTGTTTAAGTACACGGCTATACTAAATTATATACAATAAATATAACTCTGAAATTTAATGATTTCTTCAAGCAGTCTATGAAAATAAAAACCACGTTGTGCAAATAAAAAGGGCAAGCTTCCGAATACAATTCCCGATACGAATTCTGACTGCGTCTTACGTCATTTCTTTTTCAGTGTGTGGGAATGATGTGAATTCATATATGTATGTGTGTGAGTGCCTGTGTTTATGTGTATATGTATTTATTTATTTACATAGTATAGATACATGCCTCATTATATGCCGTAGCAGAGGATATTTCAGCGGTGATATGCTATTTGTAACAAGTTGACATGAACTATTCTACAGGTTATTCAATTTATTTATTTAATGTCGCCATTTTAAAAAGTAGAAAGAAATTAAATTAAATTAGTAATACAATTTAATATTTAAAATTTATTTAATAAAATAATAATAATTTATCAGATTTGTGAAGGTTTTCATTTGGTTTTAATCACAGAATTGTGCAAAGTTTTGGGGCATGAATTGAGTGATAGAAATAAAGCAATTAAATTCGATTCGTTTCTTCCATTTTTTATGTTTTGTTTTTTGATTCCTTGGAGTGCTCTTTTTTTGGCTTGTTCTTCACACACGATGCGACCTCAAAATGTAATGACGTCAATACTTGGTTGCCTTAGACTCCAGCGAAACTCTCCCCTGCCTCTGTCACACCGTACGCCCCTTTCTTTTTATCTGCATCTGCCTCTCTCACTTGGAGCATTAAACACAGTTGAGATAAATAGTGTAGCAAGCTCTGTGCTTCGGCGCATTAATGCTATAGCTTAGTTCAACAGATGCAGCAAATAGATAGATAGAATGAATATACATATACGATGTGAGAACCGTTTCTCATTTTGGGATA
The DNA here is from genome assembly GCA_035042365.1 of Drosophila dives. Classification (NCBI taxonomy): domain Eukaryota; kingdom Metazoa; phylum Arthropoda; class Insecta; order Diptera; family Drosophilidae; genus Drosophila; species Drosophila dives. The sequence goes on along the minus strand of JAWNLJ010000456.1, from coordinate 1,495,747 downwards.
CACACGGTCGATGGGCCTGCAAAAAATTGTGTTCAGTTTCATTTCGGTTTTGTTTTTGAGCATAGCACAATATTTTTTTTGAGTTTTTCTTCTTCGGTTTTCCTTTTTGTCGTCTTTTTTATTGGGTTTTAAGCACATTATTATTTAATATTAATATAATATTGATTTGTATAGTTTTAAAAACGATTAATCAAACTAAATTTAATGACTTTGTGAACAGTTTTTCTTTGTGAGTGCAAAGCTTTTACCCAGTGAAAAAATCATTTTTTTTAAATATCTATAAATAGACGTGGGACTTTGTTAGCCGAGAGAGAGATCGCAGAGCCATACACAGATTTTGACTACTTACACACACACACACACGCTCACACTTGCATGTAAATGTGGCCTATATGTGTTAAACTGTTTCGATATCGATTTCGAAGTTATTCAGATTAACTGTTTCTCCTTTTCACTTTCAGTGCGATACGATTATAATGATGATGGTGTAATGATGTTGAACAATGGATCTAGCAGATCAAATCGATGACTATATTTGTTCATTCGAGGGACTTGGTGACTTAACAATGGACTCCCTAGCGATGTTCATATTCCTCTGGGCCGTTCTGGCCCTTTTCTCCGTCTGGCTGTGCAAGTTGCTCTACAACAAGTATCTCACCAACAAGGGCTCCACAGCCAGTGGCAGCAACAGTCGCCAAACCAGTGTTGCACCCGGCGGTGGCGCCTCCCTGGCAACCAGTGGCGCTAAGTCAGAGAAACGTTCTTCCGAACCACGCGAAATGATGGCCACCAAGAGCAAAATCGATGATTTGTGCAAGCCACTCACAGGCGGTGGTTCAGCGGGACGGGGACGTTCCACAGCATCGCCCATGGGTGGAGGAGGAAGTGGTGCTGCTGCGGGGGGACCACGACGTCGAGTGGTGCGTCAGAGTTCGACGGGACCCGAGAATCGCAAGAAACGCTACGTGCCACCGCCCTCAAATGTGGTCGGGCCAGAAACGGTGAGTAATTTTTGCATTCTATTTGTTAAGCTATTTATTTGATTATATACTAATTAAAATATCTATCCCAAATGCCTGACATCTATTACTATTTACTGATCTATAAATATACAGAATTTACATCCCAAATGCCTGCTATCTATTGTCATATATTATTTATTTATTTATTAATATTTTACTATTCATTTTATCTCTATCCCGGCGATCTTGTACTATTTATATTATCTATTCCAAATGTCTTCTTTCTATTGTTAAATATTAGTGTTTATTTATTTTCCGATTTATTGTGCAACTACTAATTGTATTACCTGCCTGCTATCTATCTCATAGTTATTTATATATTTATAAATCTATCTATCTCCCATCCCATTTAGAGCTCCGTTACGTGGACGAGTCAAGTGTTTCGCTGGCTGTACAGCGATCTGGTTATTGTCAACGAGCTACTCATGTCCTGGGTGATAGCCATAAACGATACCCTGCGCAAATCGGCAGAAGAAGTAAGTAAATTAATGTATGACATCAGCTTTGACATCATCATCGTCGACAATCTACCCACTCAGTTAACTGACTTTATTATGCGTAAAGTAAGTGTCTAAAAATGAGAGCTTCCATTTCAACCTGTTGGAAATAGATTTTTTATATCAGAAAATTTTTCGGAAAAATAAGAACACCATATATTTAGATTGTCGATTTATGACTAGTCTTTCTAATTTTTTAAAAAAATGTTTCTTATATTTCTAAATTAACTTATAGTATCCAAGGCGATTTAACAAAAAAAGCGATTATTATTATTATTATTAAGTGCGAGTGAGACTCATCCACATACATAAATAGTTGTGATGTCATGGGGATGTTCTCATACAATGCAGTGCATTGAACTTGGCTCTCTTAGAGCAGCCTCGACTTTCAATTTGAGCGGCCTTTTAGTACCATCAAGACTTAATTGGGTAGACAGTTGCTCAGCGGCTCGGCAACTCAGCCATGACCGGTGTGGAAAACGCGTTTCGAGCAGCACTTTTTAGTCGCTCTCCCCGAACGTAGGCCAAGGTCAGAGTTTTAGTTGTGTGACTACACTAAAAAAAATCATCTTGAATTTTAGAAAATCACCCAAAAAATATTTGTAAAAACAGCGTTATTATTTTCTTATTTATGTAATTTTTCATATGTTTAGATTAATTTGGCTAGTTTGTGTCAAACTTAATAAAACAGAAAATACGAAGAAAATTTTTACTGTTTTCAGCGCTGTTCTCAATTCTCGAAAACACAATGATTTTTTTGAGTGCACTGGTTTTGCTGCTGAAATGTAGTTTGTTAGTCATTCTCGCATTTTGTCACAATTTTACGGCTTGTTATGTGGCATATTCCGCATCACTAAACATACAAATATGAGCTACTTCTTTATAATTGCCACTTACGTAATGCCCCCGAAAAACTTGAATCTAGCAAACAGGTTTAGCTCCACGAAGTAACCCCAAATTTACCCTTGATTTTGCAGCATGGTGTGGCTGTGGAAGTGGTCCGTGTTCTGCCCGACAGCCCGGCACCGGGCCTCAACAACATCTTCTGCAACTGCGAGGAGCACAATCCCGCCGAAATGGTGAGCAAGCGAATATAAATATATACATTTATTATCTAAATGGTGACTAAATTTTTTGCAGCTCATCACATTCGACTGTGACGCAATGCCCGTGCTGCAGGTGAAGACGTTCCGTCAGAAGTCTGGCAAGGTGGAGACCTCGCATTATAAGGTCACCGTATCGCGATTCCGTGCACGCATGTCCATACCCATAAACTACAATACACTCAAGGGTGAGATGCGTGTCGATGGCTATCCAGACGTAAGTACAATGATGTCTGCAGTTATGTCATATAATAGAGCATAACCAGGATTTACTCCTTATTTCCTTATTTGACACAGGTGCGCATTGCCATGAACAGCGTGGGTGCCATCAAGGCTATGGATCAGGATGAGCAGCATCTGCAGACTGTCATCAGTGATATACTGACCACGGCACTCCGTGAAACCATCTATCCGGTTGATTTCTCCATTTATTCGACCTGCCCCCGTGCCGAAGTGGAGCCACTGGATTTGCCTGTAATCTATCCCGTCCATTATGAATCGCTGGCGGTGAGCGTGTGGAGCATTGAGAAGCAGTTGGTGTTCCCTTGTGTGTTGTGTTGTGTGATGACTGTCTTTTTCAATTGCTTCACTGTCAATCATCCCTCCAACTCGAAGATTGCCCAGTGTTCTATTGGTTACCCCTCACCTTGTCTCTCCCTCTTTCTCTCTCTGTCTCCTTCTCTATAAATTTCCATATCGCCACAAAAACACACACGCCTAAAAAACGACAACACTTCTCATTGTTCTTACGACGTCACAGCCTAAATACTCCTCTTCACTTGTTGGATTTTTTTGTTGTTTCGTTTATGAAATTCGCCTTTTGTCCTTTCATGAATTGTGCAACATTTTAGCATATGCGTGTTTGAGTTAAAATGTTCTACTTTGCGCTCTCTCTTTTCAGGGCAATCAATATTTTCAATATTATTACAATTACTAATTAAATTAACCCATTCTCTTACCCCTTATTTTAATATATACCACCCCAAAATCTAAAGGCGAATTTCATAAGCTACTCCGACTACTAGATCTAAGTGTTCTCTCCATCTCTCTCTAAGCTTTTAGCTGGTCTTTTGATTTAATTCATTCATTTGTCATTGTCGCTCATTGCATGCTCGCTCGGCCCAACAAAAAAAAAAACACAGTACAACATGGAACACGGCCTGGGATTGGGCGTTATGCGTGATGCTCAGCACATGGTCTCCGGTCGTCGACTGCTGGTAAAGATCGTCAAGGGAGATGGCTTGCGCGATGCTCACGACCCGTATGTGGTCATCGAGATGGATGAGCCGGCACAGAAGAATCAGACGGGCATCCAACGCGGCAGCAAACCGTTCTGGGACGAGCACTTCCTTTTGTAGGTCACCTTTGCCCCCAGTAGCTGAATCCCTCTCATTAATCTATTACACTTTGTGAACTTCTTAGCGAACTCTCCCCACAATCAGCTGAGATACTCTTTGAGGTCTACGACCGTCCAATAATTGCATCCGATCCGCCCAAGTTCCTTGGCCTCGGCCTCGTCGGCATCGACGAGCTGGCCGTGGGTCCCGCCTCCACCCAGCTTTTGCAGTTGCAACCGCGTCCCTACGAGACCCAACCGGTTGCGGGCGCCATTACCGTTGATTTTGTGTTCATCGATGGTGCCGAGATACCGGCCGGTTCTCGGCCGAATCGCCTGAAGGAGGCACTGCGTCTCAGCACGCCCGCTATCAACGAGCACATACGCAACGGTGCCGACCTGGCCGATGCGGCTGTGCGTGCCCTTCACGACGGTGCACTTTCTGGTGGCGCCTCCAACGGTGGCCAGACCCAGAAGAGCACCCTCATCATTCACAGTGTGCAGCGGGTAAGTGTGAGGATTGAAAATGCACCTCCTACGCCATCTTCCCCTTAAAGATCGGTTTTCACTTTCTTTGATTTTATTATTTTGTTATTTGCAAATTTTTTTTTCTTCCATTTCCCCTGCACACAGAACTCGAGCAATCCAAACACATTCAAGGTAATTTTTTTAACCACATAACAATTCAGTTTCTAAGTTATCAGTTTCTTTTAGTTGACAGTCACGTAACTAATCCCAAAGCCATTAGTCATAATGATTATATAGAAGCTAATCACAAAATGTTTCTCGTTCTGTTTATTGATCGTTTATTTGCTTAACCCTGCGCTTCTCTAACCAAACAACACAACTCAACATCATCCACCTATGCCAGGTTGGGTTGAACAAAGATGGTCACATCGAGGTCATCGAATCTCCCACAGAACTCGATCAAGCCGTTGCCCAGGCATTCGAGCGTGCCGCCAACGAGGCTGCCAGCTCCCAAATCGAGCCACGGGCCGAAAGCCCGACCGACAGCCCGACGGGCGACACAACAACAGGTAACGAGGAGAGCACAGCCGAGGTGAGTACAACTACACTCAGAGAAAAATTGCTCTGAATTTAAAAATCTCGTCAAGACCAAATTACTTTAATAATCAGTAAATAATTTTAGGGACTTTGTAAAAACCAGCGTAATTTTTGGGGGGGATTTTTATTAAACTTCGAGAAAATATATCTAATTTCCTCTGTTTTGTACAATTATTTTAATATTATTCTTTTTGCTACGGACTCGGGCGACTTTCTTAAATTCAGCTCGATTTGTTTTGCTGAGCTCCGCATGGCTCTATGAGTTCTATGATTTATACAAGCATGGCATGCAATTATTAATATGTATATATTTATATATATATGTATATCAATAACAAACTTTGACTCCTTTCAGTTTGGACAGCCGAATGCTGCCTCCTCGCCGAACGGCAGTGGCTACCACAACGACTACAGTTTGAATGGCAGCAGTCAGCTCGCCGGCCACAACACGAACAGTTTGCAACGGAATGGCGCCATGCAACAGCAGCAGCCACAGCAGCTATCTGGTCTAGAACTGGTCGATCGTGGTCGCAGTAAAAAACGTAATTTCTTTGGCACCCTCAAGAAGCGGCTCAGCCGCTCCAAGACACGTACCCTATCGGCAGATCAGCCGAATAACAACCATAAATCACAATCAGTCACCAATCCAACAACAACAGCAGGCACAGGACTCACAAGAACAGCCCAAGGAACCCTCAATGGTGAATCTTCCCGTTCATTATCTGTCGATCGTGCAACTCTGTCTAAAAGCAATTCACTTGGTAATTACCCAATCAGTCCATTCACAATCCCCCTTTAACCCCAAAACACACACCCGCTGCATTTATTTGAAGCTCACTAAATCTCTTATAAGAACTTGTATTGGATAGTTTAACTTCTGGCACACATTTATCCGAGACATACGAAGATAGCATAGAAAATTGGATGATGTAGCTCATGTCGGTGGAAAAAACAGAGCTTGGGGGTAAAAATGTTCCTTCTTAGTCATGACTTTAATCTTAGCATAATACTACATTCAAAGTTAAAATCGCGATTCTCACTCTAAAATCAGGTAAAGTCAAAATTTTCCCAAGCTATAACATTGTCAATTGTATAGCTTAAAACACAGCTCTGGCTTGATATCTATTTTTAAAATATATATATTGTTTCAGGTTGATATTCGACAAGCTCACAGTATTTTTTCGAAATATTTTTCGGAATTTTTTATAAGCTAGGTGTATAGTTAAGGCACCTATTAAATTGTTATGATCGCGTTTTATTCTGTTAACTATATTTGGTGTCTTATAGGAGTCGTTTCGTATCACACTCAATACATGTTTCTATTAATGTTTAGATATATTGGTGCATATTATTACAAACGTACATACAGAAATGCATACATACATTACATATCGAGAGCATTTGTTGAGTCCATTTATTTAAGTTGTTGTTTGTACTTCTTTTTCTCCTTCTTTCTATATAACATTTCCCCCAATTTTAACGCCAACAAAACTGTTTCCTCCACAAACACAAATACTAACTTGTATGTACACAACTTTTCTTGAAATCTACTGTATTTTCTCTATATATGCTGCTTTTACGTATTGCTTCACATTTAACATTGAACACACACCTTTTAAATTTATTTCCAAATATATATAAGCACACTTAAATTCTAATTTATTGAAATTTTTTATTTTCTGTTTATTTATTTTCATATGTGCCATAATTTATTTTATGCAAATAACTATTTGATTGGTTGTCACAAAAATTGGTCAATTTTGGTGTTTTGTTGTGTGCTACGCCACGCTTTACGGCTATGGATGCATTCTTTACATACTATGAACAAAACATACTTCTATACTGTTTATAACTGCATAAATAACTACTGTTTCAATGACAACAATACAACAATATCTCAATAAAAATGAAGGACCCCGCATGGGCATCGGCTCGTCCATCACCGATCACCACTCACGACGCTCTTCAATTTCAGAATCCTCAGCCATCTCAGGCTTCTCTTCGGCTAGCAACAAAACTTATGTCCATGAGGCATCCACACTGGTACTGGAGACAATCGAGAATGGCGTCAAGAGGTGAGTAATCCTCTGCCAGGAAATATAAGAAAACGATGTTGTACTTAAGCAATGGAACTCTTACTTATCTGTGCCCGCGTCAAAGTGTAAAAATTGTGTTGCTGCTTCTGCTAGGAGTCTAAAAAATCGATATAATCGCAGATCGATAAAATAATAATTCTCCCACAGTTTTAAAGTGACAGTCATACAATTAAAATGGTGGGTTGTAAGTGATACTCTTCGGCATCGGCCATGCTGACCTTTAGTCAAAAACTAAAATTGCAAAACTTGAAGAGCCTCCTTCACAGATTGGTAATAACATTTGTTTTTGCTGTTGGCATTAGCTGGTATTTGATTGGAATCAGAATATTTTAGAATCAATACCCACTGTTTAAAGCATCCATTTGTTGCAGGCATTTCATTGTGCCACTGGCGATTGCACAGAGGCCACGCTGGCGCCGCAAGGGCACCAAGTTGCACATTTACAACGACCACACGTTCATCGCCAAGCATTTGAGCGGGTAAGTCAGAGGGCAAGGGCACACCTGAGGATTTCACCTAACTGACTCCCTCTATTTGCAACTTGCAGTAGCGGATTACAGTGCTCGATTTGCATGAAGTCCATACCGCGGAGGCCGGGCAAGCAGGGCTACGAGTGCCGTGACTGCCAGCTGATCTGTCACAAGCAATGCCACATACGGGCGCCGCAGGCGTGTCCCAATCCCACTGTACTCTCCATGGAACTGTAAGTTGGGCTCCTCACCCTTTCCTTGCTTAGACCATATTCCTCTTACACCTGTTGTTCCTTTCATCTTAACTTGATTAGCTGTTTGGTCCTTCCTATATTTGTAAAACTAATTTATTTATTTTTTTTTTTTCAATTTTTTCTCTTTTTAAACACACACACAAAAACACTCCCAAACTCTTCCTTACTGCTCTTTGGCACCATTTAGGACCTCATTTCCGGTACTATCTGAGCGAGATTTGAACATAGTTAACTGATGCAAAAAACATATATATATTTATATAAGCTTGCAACTTAATATTGAATACTATATATTTATATAAGCTTGCAACTTAATATTGAATACAATATAATATTCTTGAATACAATTCTAGTCTGCTGTTGAACACTTTTTACTTAAAGCAATTATTTGTGTGCTACCTCCTTTGCCTCATTTGCTTAACGAGCTTGCAACATTTGCATATATTGGCGTCAGAATTACAAAAAATATTCGGCATTCATTTTGAATATTAATTTGAGATTTTGCTATTTAAATGCTTTTTCTAACTAAATATATCTGTCTATATTAACATATACACACACACTTACAAATATAAACATAAAAACCTTCACGATTTCTAACAATTATTGATGTTTTTCTATTTCACTCAACTCATATAAAAAACAAACTTTAAACGGTTTGCCATTCTCAAAACCCACAAACATATATACTTAAATCATGGACACAGGATGCCTAGTGATTAGTAAAAGAAAAAAAGTTTTCTAACAAGTTGAACAAAGGTAACAACAACAGTTTAAGTGAATTTAGTTTGAGCCAAGATGTAATTTTGACGCCAAGTACAAAGTGTGCTAAGAATTGAAAAATATTCAGAAAAAGAGTTTTAGCTTCAAATCGTGATGAAGGCATAATATTTCTTGAGTATTGTTTGTCGAATATAGGAAAATGGGTAAGCTTTTAATCTGCATGGAGTTAAAACTAGTTTTTTTTTTGCTACCTTAGCCAAATTAATACATAATTCTCTGCACAGGTTTATTTAACAATTTAAAACTACCCTTTTTTTTTGTATTAAGTTCGATTGCTCTGAATTTATTTATACCACCTTTTCTAAATTTTGTTTTTTTATGTGTTAACTTTCAATGATTGCTTTATAGGTTATTCTTTTTGTATTTAACTGTGTGTTTGATAATTTTATATTCTTAATATATCTCTTTTTTCTTTTCACAGAACGAAACTTAACTCTGTTGCGGCGGATCGTAGCATTAGGAAATTGTAAAAATCTACAATCTATATTTATTAATACCAATTGAAATAATTATTTTACATATTAACACCAAAACCATAAACAAATGAAGTCGAAAAGAAAAGAAAAATGTCGTAAACTCACAAAAACAGAAACCTGTCTACGCTATCTTTAATTATGTTATTTATTTTATATACGAGTGCAATATTTTTTTTATAAAATTGTAATGCGTCAAGCCGAAATTTTTACCTTCACGAATAACAATTGTACAAAACAAAACAAACATTTTTAAATAAAACTTAGTGGTGAAGTAATTTGTTATTGTGATTTGAATTTTCGCTCGCTAGTGGCAGCACATGGCTCGCCAATAAGTGGCAACGCTCACTACACCGATTCATATCTATAGTTATCGATAGCTCTAAAATATACCACTTGTGTACAATTTTTTAGCAGCAGTTTTTGTATCCTAATGAACTGTTTAACACTTTTGTAATGGAAAATATATTTGATTTAATGTATTTGAATAATAAATTTATGCTTATATGGGTTATTATATAAAGATAAGAATATATTTGATTTGCAATTGCAGGTATAGTTTAAGGGTATTCAAGCTTCAGCTAAGTGTTATTTTTTTTTGTCAGTTCTTCTTCTTCGATTTCGTTCTCTGCTGCCGGTTTTGTAATCATATAATTTTTTTTGTTGGTTGGTTCGTTTTTTTGACATTTTGCAATAAGAATGACTATAGTATTGAAACGGGTGGCAAAGCTAATTCTGCGCAATATAGCAGGAGCCAGTAGATGCCGCTATGCAACCGATGCGATTTTAGGCGATGGCAATGAGGTGCTTGTGGAGCGACTCGATGGCAAACAGTCAGGCATTACAGTGCTCGGGCTGAATAGACCGGCAGCAAAAAACGCATTCAGTCGCGGCCTGGTCAACACGTTCAGCGATATCCTCGAGGAGATCAAACGCGACAACGATTCCCGTGTGGTCGTGTTACGCAGTCTGACGCCAGACATCTTTTGTGCTGGCGCTGATTTGAAGGAGAGAAAAGGTAGACGGGGATGTAGCTCAGTGGTAGAGCGTTCGCTTTGCATGTGAAAGGCCCCGGGTTCAATCCCCGGCATCTCCAGCGTGCTTACTTTTATTTATATTTTTTTATTTCTATATACATTTATTTAAATTATAAATTTTTTTTAGGCATGACCACCGAGGAGACTAAGGAATTTGTGAACCAACTGCGTGGGCTGCTCGTCTCCATTGAGCAGCTGCCAATGCCAGTGATTGCGGCCCTCGATGGCGCCGCTTTGGGTGGTGGCTTGGAAATGGCTCTCGCCTGCGATTTACGCACAGCAGCAGCGAATACAAAAATGGGTTTGGTAGAGACGCGTCTTGCCATTATACCCGGCGCCGGCGGTACTCAACGACTGCCTCGCATACTCTCACCAGCCCTGGCCAAGGAGTTGATTTTTACTGCACGTGTTTTCAATGGCACAGAAGCCAAGGACTTGGGCCTCGTAAATCATGTGGTGCCGCAGAATGAAATGAAAGATGCTGCCTATCAGCAGGCCTTAAAGCTTGCCGAGGAAATTCTACCCAACGGACCGGTTGGTGTGAGAATGGCTAAACTGGCTATAGACAAGGGCATGCAGGTTGATCTAAGCACAGGCTATTCCATCGAGGAGGTCTGCTATGATCAGGTTATACCCACAAAGGATCGACTGGAGGGCTTGGCAGCATTTGCTGAAAAACGCAAGCCGATTTACAAGGGTGAATAAAGATGAACAGGCGAATTATAATTATACGCCAAAGTGCATTTATTGTTGTAGTTACAAAAATACAATTTTAAAATATAAAAAAATATTCAACAACTAATTCAATTGTCAATTTGGACGTTAACTCTGTAAGACTAATATTTGAGTAATGTTGAATACTAATTGCTCAAATTAAATCAATATATATAATTTGCGTTCCAATAACAAAAAGCGTGCAAAAAATGCGGAAGTGTCAAGCGTTATTCTATAGAAATTCTGTTGAGAATTTGTTTAGAAATCGACTACATGCATCATACTGTAAATAAAAAATCTATACATGTTGGATCTGGCATATAAATGTGCATATATGCATATACATAAGTCATAGGTTTAAATCAGCGTATTAGCAATTTTGTTGCTTTCATTTTAAGAGTGTCACTGAACGAAGAGCTTTTGTTCAGAGCGTTAAGTAAACACGCTTCATTATAAAATATATTTAATAATAATCATAAAAAGGGCGTTAATTCGATGTTTAAACAAAACTGCGATGCGGGTGCGTTTTTTTTCTTTTGTCGGCGAAGTAATCTCAAGAAAACGACTAGCAAAAAAATCAGATGTGATGCTTCTCCCTACACAGCTGCTGACCCACTTGCAAAATGTGTGCCACGCCCTTGTATGCCATAAGGCGGCCTCCCCAAATATATATAAATATATCTTAAATATTAATGTTTACAGACATCATACGCCCATTCAATTAACATGGTGTTTCACTGACACCAGGCAAGGTCACTGGACGGATCGCAGCGGAGTTTGTGTTGTGTTTGTTTTTTTTTCGATTTGACATAGTAAATCGGTTGCTTGACTTACTCAGCAAATCGGATGCGACAATCTGAAAAGTCGACTTCAACGACGACTAATGTCACAGCGCACTTTGCATACTAATCAATTAATTAATTTTTTACCAAATAGACTTAACTCTTGAAGCTAGACTGAAATCCGATACCAAAAAAAGGTGAGAATTTTGTAGTCGAGGGTAACCCCGATTACTATATACCCTGAGCCAAGCCGTTAAATTTGTGTTTTTTATTTTTTATACATGTAAGTAGATGTAGAAGATCTCTTACTTTCTTATGATGAATACGTTTTCGACTATAATTTGGATATATCTTATCAAAGTTTATTATGCATTAGAAAGCAGCTTTCTTGCTACCGTGAACGATGTTTCGCTATGGAAGGCAATTGTCGATTAAATGTAACTAATATGATCAGAGCCGGGTATGCGAAATTATATGTTAGATGACTAGCTTTTATAGTCTCTGAGATACACTTGTCCATGAAGACAAACAAACGGATATGGCTATTAATTTTGACCACGAGTATATATGGGGTCGGAGGTGCCTCCATCTACACACATAAACACTCAGTCATTATCCCCTTCTTAAGTATATTAAATAGGTTTAGGGTATATTGTACAATGCGGAACCACTGTGCGGAAGCATTTCGATTATTATTTATAAAACAATAAGGCACAGAAAATACATATTACGTGCTAAACGAGTTTCGTGAATTTTAATTGATCTTTACTCAACTTGAATATTATGTTTGGATGTCGCGATTTGCATTGCAATGAGGGTGGCAACACTCGATTGTGAGGGGGGAAGTACATAGCCTATATAACAGTTGACAATGATACAATACATTTTCCAGGTAAATTGTGAGACATGCCTTGAGTGTGTTTCAAATTGCAAAGACGAAAAAATTATAAAAAACTACAAGTGATTTAATATATATATATATATATATATAGATAAATAAATCTGCCAGATCTGTGCCAACAAATTCTTGACCTTTGACTCATCTTGAGCTGATAAAGCATTGCTTCGTACATGAATGACTTCATGTATTTATTATCTATATCTCAGCCTTCGTCACGAGTTGCGTATACGCCATGTCTTACGCATATCTAACGGGTATCTTAATGTACGAAAGATATATAGGTTGTTGTACAAATTAAAAATATACCAGCTAACCAACGAACAAGCAATTAATTTAGACAATTGCCTTAAAAAAAATCCAGTTCAAGCGAAATAAAACCTAAATTACACAACTCGATATTGTAAAATATAAAATTGTCCATAGATCAATATACTGACTACTATCTACTAATCTATTTAACAGTGTTCATTAATTAAGTTTCAAACTGAACTCAAAACTAATTTTAAAAAGGCGCAGCACGTGAAAAAGTTGCATTTACAATATATGCGTTCCAAAATTTTCCACTGCCCCACTGAATGTAACAGACACACAAACAACAATAACAGCAACAGCAATCGAGCTTTTCATATTTTATGGACAGACAACAAAATCGAGTGCAACAATAGCAACAACAACAAAAACAATGGTCACTTGAAACAAGTTAATCATAAAACTCCATCATTTGACTTAAAGAGACACCTCAAGGCGACAAAAAAATACTATCTACACGAGCACTAAGTAATTGCCATGTTTTACAGTACTCTTAACCCCCTCCCCACACTCCAGCACTCACTGAATCTCTTTAAGGCTCCTAAGCAAATTCTTAAGTTTTAAATGTACAATGCACTCTAACATCACCCCCAGCTCTCCATAAACAACAACAGACAATGTGTCTCTTGTGCATACAGGGTGGATTAACTGTCAAGATGAAATAATGAAATAATCAAGCAGCTAAAAGCAGAAAAGCTCGTGATAAATAAATTTAATTTTGGAAATCTTTGTTCAAGAAAACAGTTTTATTGCAGATCAGTAATAAATATTTATATTTTTTTTATAAAATCGAAGTAATTTTTTTCAAAGTCCTTCTTGATTCCTTATACAAAACTGATTAGATTAAGTCCAGTGCAACTGTAAATGCTAAAAAATTTAAATGATACAAAAAGCGCAAGATTATGGCGAGTTTTTTTTTAGTACCTGTTGCAGCGGTTGCATTAAACGCACTGGCACCCTGTGAGAAACAGAGTAGACTTGTCTCGCTCATCAATGCCCAAAAATCAAACTTGACATAGAAAGTACAAAGAGAGTGTAAGAGAAAGAGAGAGGGAGATGGTAAGAGAGGCCAATTTCGATTCACCTGCGTCACGGTGTCTTTTTTGTTGTACATTTGCGCTAATTGCTGCCCCTCATCAGACGACAATTGTAAGAGTGGTGTGTGTGAGTATGCTGCGAGCTGCGCTGCTCTGCTCTGTCGTTGGCAGCAGCGTAGCAACAAATTCAAACACAAACATTGGCTTAATATCAGTCACTAACTGATCGCCAGAGTGTGAACTACACAACAACAGTTTTCAAGCCACAGAACGAAAAGCGCGCGCTGTTCAAATTAAAAATAGTGACTAATTTTAAACAAACAATTCCTTTTGTGTCCATAACAATGGCAGTTTAATAACTGAGTGTTGTGTAAATTAAAATTAGCTTTTGCTAATTACCGCTGACAAAGACTCTTTCTCAAGAGATTTCGTCCTAGCGATTTGAGGGCGTTAATTAATGCACGCAAAAGTTGGGCACAGTGCAAAAAATTAATAAAAATAATTGGTGTTAATGTGGAGGACAAACAAATTTTTGTATTTACAAGCAAATACGTAGAGCATTGTGTCAAATTTAATATTAAATATTAACATAGACAGATTATTTACAAAAGGTAATAGTAGTAATGCATTATAATAAACTAGGCTTAAATGGCAAACGTCAAACATTTGTAATTAATTAGGACGGGATAAATTCGATCGTTTGCTTATGTGAAGAGTTCTTTATATTTATTTTGAGTTTTTATTTACCCTACATTTCAAGTGAACTTATTACGTTAATCTGTCATTCGAATTTAAATAACAATTTAGGCTCGGTTAGATATTTTTTTAATTTATTAAGCTAAACAAAAAATTGCACCCAAATTGTGTACTATATTTGTTGATTTTCAGTGATAGCAATTTTATAGATATCGATTTGCGATCCCTAGATCTGCAGATAAGACAACAATATAGTTGAGTATTATCTGCTACAGTGTGGACTTTCAAATAAGGTTTAATGTCTGCAAAAATTCATACCAATGATGCAAAAATCGCATTTGCGTATTTCGTCATACAAGTTCAAGTTATTATTATTGAGCACGTTGGCTGTTTCACTTATTCAAATGCGATGAATGTTTTTACATAACGAAAGTGAAGTGTCCATCGGGGTTGCGAGGTGTATTAGATCACTTTTGACACTGAACATTCAGGCTCAAGTGCGAATAGTGATGCATTAAAAATCCAACGAGTTTCAAAGAGCAACAACACCAACAAAATCAACAACAAGTAAGCTCGACTACGATATTCCCAGAGCAAAGCCGTTATAAATTGGCCATTTTTCTCTTACATGAATTCCACACTTAAATTTAAGCAGCCGAGGAAGCGCTTTTATTTTTTATGGGGAAAACGATTTCGAATATAACTTCATAATCTTAATGAATTTCGGCAGTTGATCAAGAATATGTCAATATTAATTATACATCAACAAGAAGACACTACCTTTTATTGCTACCGAAAATCGACATCTATCCATATTTGCGAAGCAAAGGCAATTATGGATTAAGTGAAACAAATTTGATCTACGTCGGGTATAATTTATATTATATATTTATATTTATATGTATATTTATATTAATTTATACTTCGCATATAAGCTTTATAGATTCGGTTGTGTTATAGGTTGCTTTCTTCTGCCTGTGACATACACAAGCAGAAAACCATTATACCCTTTTTCCCATATTCATATATTGATGCTATTGAAAACAACAACGTATCCAAAGCACTTGAATGGAACCAAAACAAAAAGCGAAAGAAAAAGGAAAAGCAAAAAGATAACGCCGAAACAAGAAATGAGAAACTCTCGCAAAACAAAAGCACCAAAATAAAAAAAGCGGCTTTGCTTAATTTGGTTTTAATGCAATGCATTGACCCAAAATCCGAAGCGCCTCTGACAGATCTTAATTGATAATGTACTCAACATTTAACGGTAAATCAGCAAAGGGCGTTGCTCAAGATGTTCAAAAAAAAAAAACGTTGATCAACAAAAAATATTTTTTTATGCGCCCATTTATGTTTCCCACCATTGCAAGTGCAAGTTTACCATAAGATTATTTACCTTCTGCTAGGTGCAGGTTAGCGGCAATGATTTTAAAACGAGTATCTTATGATGAATATAAAAAAATGAAAATATCGGAGAAATTTACATAAAGACTCAATCCTGTTGCGCGTTTTGGTGCAAGGAATTATCTGGCACCTATAATCAATTATTAAATTACTACTTTAATATTTTTTATTTAATAATGCTTATAATAATACTTATTTCCATATGTTGTTTTTTTTAAGTAGATTCAATATTAGCGATATCCTGGTGCCTAATACCAAATGTCATTCGCAGTTTAGCATAATCATAAAACGAGTGACGCAAATGTTTAATTAATTTATATTCGGTCTACGCTGTATCGCGATTATAATGCCAGTCTAACGCCTATAAACGCATGTCATACATCTAATTAAGTCGAACAGTGATATGACATCGAAAACTAATCAAATGCCAGTTAAGATTCACGATCCTGTCCGATCCGCGTGGTGTCGTAAAAATACAATAAATAAAAAAAATTATTTATAATAGCCCGTCAACTGATCAAGATTAGCCGGGCCGTAAATATATAATTCCCATCGATTAAAAGGTTGTGACTACCCGACAGAGTTTTCTAAGCAAATTGTTACTGGATGATAAAGATACTATATATAAATACTATATACATATATATATACTATAGCATTTGAGAAGGATGTCAATGCCGCACAATTGTGACACTTTCTTCGGTAATCTTATCAGCTGTAAATAAATGTAATATTTGGAACTATTTGTTAATCGTATCTTTTGTTGAATATGTACTCAAAAAAAATTGTTAAAAATAATTTGTTATTATTGGAAAATAGAAAATTATGTTAAAATGATAGCATTTAAATTAATACTCAGATGTTTTAATTTTATTAATGCAGAGTTCTCCATCATTCGGGGGACGTTGCCATATTTTCAGCTTATCAGCGTTTACAGTAATCAGTAATTGATATAGGTAGCGTTAAATAATTCTGACGCGCTTTATTAATGACCGCTTCTTGGTTTTTGCCATTGGTTCCGATGTTAACCTTATCATTGGGGACTTGCTACCTCACACTTTTTCTTTTGACGCCGGCACAAATTTCAGTTGCATTTGGCCCGAGGCCGCGTTCGGTTTAAACGAGTTAGTTGTTCTTTATTATAATACATAAAAACAACAGTTAAATCGTAAGTTCTTGTCCCGTTTAAGATTAATTCGATTTAATATTATATTACATAAATAAGGAATACAAATACATACAAAAAGTGTTTTGAATTTCTAAGTGAAAAGTAAAATTAAATTAAACCAGTTTACATTAATATATGAAGATACGTAAACAGTCCGTATAAGAATACATTTAATTAAGTAAATTTAACCCCTTTTTCGAGGATAATTGCAACATTTTTACTAGTTTATATTTTTCTCAAAACCTGGTCAAGCGTAAAAATAATAAATAATAGTTAACATTACAGGTTTTCATTATATACTAATATTAGAACAATTTAATTAGTGTTATAAATATATATATAGTATATTAAAAAAAAGCAGATCAGATCAAAATGTCCCGTTTATACTTTCGTTTTTACACAAACCTTTTTTGTATATTTACTATAAGACTATGGTTAAGTATTTGGTTATACTTTTAACTAAAAAATTATTTTATAATTTTTAAATGAAATGCTTAAGTTAGGACGTATTATTAATCAAAAACTAAAAGCACGTGAAACTTAGTCATGATGTTGCACTTAAGTGGAGTCATAAAAACATTTACGATCGACTATCTGTACTTAAGCTATTTGTAATGATAAGATATGCCTGGCATAAGGCTGGACAATCTATCGAGTGGATAAGCCGTGATCAGCAACCTGAATCAAAACAACCAATCATATCAAGAATTCTCAATCACTAGTTTTTCATTTCATGTGACCTTTTCAGATGGCAGATAATAAGGCATATACTCCCGATCCGTTGCCAAGCAGATCGGACTCGGTCACCAAGACGGAATCAGTCCAATCTCCACCATCTTACAGTACTGCACTTTCGGTGAATGAATTCAATTCTAAGTAAGCAAATCATTACACCTAAAATGTGAACTTTATTAAAATAATTACCCAATTGGAGCTGAAACAGATCCAGCTATGTGTGAATTCTAAATCTATAACTAAGTTGGATTTGAAATTTAGTGCGCTGTGTAAATCTTCAGTATATTTCGGATTTTTTTTTTTTCTTTATTGTATTTAGCATTTATATATTATAATTTAAGAGAGATCGAAGAATACCAGCAACTTAAAATCAATTTTAAGCCATAATAAATGTAAAAAATAATTTTTTCTCAAATTATTAAAAAGTTGGGAAGCAAACATGCCGTCAGTGGAATTTAATACCGCGAATGCATTAATATATAATATTTTATATTGATAGATTCTAAAAAGGTAATTTGTCTCATTATCCAATTTAAATAAGGGAAGTTCTGATTTAGTCAACCATATTAATTTTCTTTGTTGTACGGGATCTCAATAGGGCTCTTCTTATTAATCTTCTATCATCTTGGTTACCCGTAGTTAGTTATGTTATTTATGTTTATTTCGGCGCTTTTCTATTAGATTGTCTAAACTTTGCAATGCCGAGTAACATTTTCTACTATCATATCTCCGAGAAATTCCTAAGCATACATTAGTGTGGCCAATGTCCACGGGATCAGAGATTTGTATATCTCTTCTCAAATTTCCTATTAATTCATAATCTATTTATATTCCTCCCTTTTAATGTTTTACTTTGTTACTACTAACTATTTTTTCTGTAATTTTTAAATTTGTTATAATTATTTGTGCTTGCAGGGTCAACTTGACGGAAAAGGATCAATTGTCGCTCAATGAGGCCGCCTACAGTCCCTTTGAGCATCGTGATCCAAATGGAGCCAGTGCTGGCGGTGCTCTGGCCCATCTGCTCAAGAGTTCACTTGGCTCTGGTATTCTGGCCATGCCGATGGCCTTTCACAATGCCGGTTTGCTGTTTGGCGGTGTAATGACACTGATCGTTGGCTTTCTGTGCACCCACTGTGTGCACATTTTGGTTAGTAGTGCCAATCAAGCAGAAAACTTTTTAACAATAATAAATAAATCTAAAGAAACATACGTACGAACATATATAAAACTAGTTGAGGTACAGATTTAAGATAACATTTTGATTAACAATCAACAAAAGTGCAAGTAAGCAATATACTTGCGTGCAGATTGAGATATCAGTTGCCTTATCTAAACCTAGCGACAGTTGCCGATTGCTTTACTTTAGTGGTCGATGTCATGTTCAGTTGCACCTTGTAGAAATACTTATATCTAAGATAATTTAAAGGATTAGGTACGGCAAGTGCGCAATTTCCATTGGTAAACATTCAGCTATTCCAACGGAGTTCAAATAAGTATAACTTATAGAACTGACTAAGTGGATTATAAATAATATATGCTCTAAGAACTTACTGAAAAGTAAATAATGCCCTTCTTCAACCATTTCAAAATGGCTCGAATGGAATATCGAAATTAAGTTCAATACTAACTGTAAAGACTTCATCAATGACCTTTATATGGAACAAACTATTATCACCAAATTAATTATGTATTTAATAGTAGCTTTTAGGCAAGTTCTGTCTACTAGAGTATTCTAAATGGTTTTTTATTTTGTATTCTTATTTTCTTGTTCACTTTTAAGGTAAAAACTTCACACAACATATGCCATGATGCCAAAGTTCCTGCATTGGGTTTTGCAGAAACCGCTGAGAAGGTCTTCGAGTACGGGCCCAAAAAGTTGCGACCATATTCCAATTTTGCCAAGTTAGTGTTAACAGAACAAATATTGTTTTTTAGAAATAGACTACATAAGTGATGAGATACTTGTTGAAGCTTATATTCACATCAATATCATATTATTCAAATTAAGATAAGATAACTCTGTTTAAGCAACGCAAAAAAACCAAAATTTTATCAACAATATTCGGGATACTTGAGGACTGGGGACTTAAGAGTACTTCCGGGTCCAATGCTGATAACAACATTGTGTTCATTGCAGGCAATTTGTGGATATTGGACTGATGGCAACATATTTTGCAGCCGCCTGTGTCTATATGGTGTTCATAGCAACCTCGTTCCACGATGTCATCAACTATGATGTGGGCCTTAAATGGGATGTTCGAATCTATATTGCAATGACAGTCATACCTTGTCTATTCATCGGTCAGATCAGGAGTCTCAAGATTCTGGTGCCCTTCTCCCTCATGGCGAACATCTTTATTCTGGTCACATTTGCCATTACACTCTACTATATGTTTGATAGGCCGCTTGTCTTCTCCAACAAACCACTGATTGCCCCCGCTACCCAAATTCCGCTCTTCTTCGCCACGGTGATCTTTGCCATGGAGGGCATTGGGGCCGTTATGCCTGTGGAGAACTCGATGAAGAAACCGCAACAGTTCTTGGGCTGCCCGGGCGTCCTTAATACGGCAATGATTACTGTCGTCTTACTCTATACTATCATTGGATTCTTTGGATATGTAAGTACACCGGCTAATCCTAATAAATTCTTATTATACTTTGTTTTGATAAGGAGAAAAGAGTTAAAGCCCCTAATGTTTTTAGGGCTTGCTTCTTAACATGAATTTCAAGCCAGAATCTCGAATTTAACTTAAATTGTAGCATTTATCTAAAGTTCAAAACATAATTAAAAAATAGGCACTTTTTGGGCTCAATCCATCAAGCTCTTTTTGAGTTTTGAATTTTAACATTATGCGCAGGTTTTTCAATATTTCAACCCAAGATCAAGAGCTTTGAATTTTAAAAGTAGTGTCACTTCTATAAAGTTATGGAATTTCAAATTCGATGGTAAAATAAAATTATTTTTTGGAAAACTAGAAAAGGGTCACATTTAATGCTTGGTTTTAGTTAAGTCAGCTAAGTTTCATAACTAATAACGAATAAGCGGCAGTTGTAAAATTCCCTATTTAAAATTTTTACCTTTTTTAATTGGCCGATCTATTATACCATTTTAAGGTCAGCTTTGGAGATGAAGTGCGTGGCAGCATTACGCTCAATCTGCCCGACGGGCACTGGCTGGCAGACACAGCCAAACTGCTGATGGCTTTGGCAATTCTCTTCACTTACGGTCTGCAATTCTATGTGTAAGTTTTTTAGAGCTTATTATTTTTGTTAATTAAGAATTAATGGGTTCATTTGCACTGTAGTCCCAATGAGGTGTTGTGGCGCAAGATTCAGCACCACTTCCGGCCGGAGAGGCACAATATTACGCAGATTCTATTACGCACTGGAATCATACTGGTAAGTGGTGGGATTGCAGCTGGCATTCCCAACCTGGAGCCGTTTATCAGTTTGGTGGGTGCCGTGTTCTTCTCGCTGCTGGGAATATTTGTGCCCAGCTTCATTGAAACAGTGTACCTTTGGCCCGATCGCCTCGGCTGGTGCAATTGGAAGCTGATCAAGAACGTTCTTTTGTGCATCTTTTCGATACTGGCGCTTATTGCCGGCGCCGCTGCCAGCATTGATGAGATGATCCATCCAAAAGAAACCTAGGTCGCAGTGGACACTTAGAGTATTATTAAATGAGATGCACGTGTTCCTCCTAACCCTACCTTTAGCCATGTTGAACATGACTAAAGGTAGCAGCTGCTGCTGCTGCTGCTAAATTCTAGGCTGCATTGCAAAGTTGATATTACTTCTTAAGCTTTAAACACCGATTATATATGCACATATATGTTTGTCTTATGTGTGTCTAGTAAGTACCTGTTGTATCTGTACATATACATATCTATGTATACACATAAATACCTATGCATGTATTTGAATTTGTATTAAAAACTAAACCGCAATTTATAGAATTTATAATCATATACATTAAGCTAAAGCTACTTCTTTTATACGCGTTGAATTAATAAAAATATTAAATATTTCAAATGTTGCAATCTAAATAAGTTTCTGCTGCTTTTACTTTTTATTTGTGCGCAATGTTTTCTTTTGCAGCTGGTTTCTGTATAGGATAGCAAGTATTATTCGGTTGGTGTATTGACTAAATTGAAGCATACTTTGAGCGATCGATAAGGCAGTTGAGAAATGGCAGTAACTAACATTTTTGTAGCACATGGAGCATTAGTATCATAAAAACCAGTTCCATCGAATCGCATTAAAGGATGAAAAGATATATTGTTTGCCAACACCTCGTCAAGGTGTCTGACCAAAAACCGATTTTCTATAATAATAAAATTCCTTTTTTAATTTGTGGTCCATTGAACGTCCTTACGCCTACAATTCAAAATTTTGTGTGCTTCCAGGTATCTTATATTAGAATAAGTAATGAATTATTTCAGTTTGTAGGTTTTTTTCCATAAACATACGTCTCTAAATACAAATGAATTGAAACTTAAAACGAAATACAGTTAAGTGGAATAGAATACAGCGGCGCTCATTTATAAGTATATTAATAGGTAGATAATAAAATTAAATCATTAAATTTTAGTCTGTGGGTGTGTGGCATGTGTGTATATTGTGTATGGAGTTTGTGTAACTGGATGAACTAAAAACTATAGTCATACTTCAATGCATATGAATGCGATTATATGTCGAATCGAATCGAATTTTTCCATTTCGACTACAAACTAATGCTATGCGGTGCTTTGATTACTTTAGAATAGTAATAATGAATATATAATATTGTTATCAACTGAATAATGATCTCATTATTGATTACTTCTTCTTCTTTTTAGCATTTGAACTGGTGGCGGCTACTTCGCTTTTCCGTTTCTGATTCGACTTTGCCTGTGGCATTGGAGCCGGAGTGCTTGTGCTGCTGCTCCCCCCTCCGCCACCTGGCGTCTTCGGTGTCTTCTTCTTCTTCTCGGCACGCTCCTTCTCCTCGAGCTCGAGATTCTCCCGCTCAATGAGCGTAATCAGCGTATTACAGCGTCGCTGTAACTCCAGCGCAGTGCGCGACTTAATAAACCAATCGAAGCGAAATTGGGGAGAGGCGCTGTAATATATATATAAATATAGATATGTTATTTAAAGAAGGATGCATTCCAACTCACCGTATGGCTGCACGGAGCTCCTCGTAAACGTTCTCCTTGTCAAAGCCGAGCTTGTGCAGCATGCAGACCAAAAATCTATCCTCAATTTCTGTATAATTTTTGCCCTTGTTGTTACCATACTGCAGACGCAGTTGATGAAATGGAGCACGATAGCGGGCCATCTATTTAAAAAAGGAAATTGATAGGAATAAAAATAAAGATACATATATATATGTATGAATATAAAATATAAATATAATATCAAAAATAAAAAACGCACCTTCTGATCGAGGGCCTTTTTGATAGAGAGGCGTCGTTGGATTTTGCCCTCGCCACGCTCAATTTGTCCCATGATGCGCTCAATATCCTGGAGTTCGGTGCATCGTTCCCAGAACACAGCATTGTATTCGATGACCTCTTCGGGCGTTTTACCCTCAACATCCTTTGCAATGTTTTCGATGTCGTCCCGTCCATATTTCTCATTGGCCTTGATAAACTGATTGAAGTCACGCTTCGTCCACGCCGTGAATCCCTGCGAGAGGAGCGACTCCTTCTCGAGCATCTCATCATCGCTAAGCGGCTCGGCCTCGTCGATTTTGCGCTGCTCCTCGCGCTGTACTTTGCTCGCCTCCGATCCGAGCTCCGTGTTCTTGGGCACCTTGTAGCCGACGGTCTTTCGGAAATAATAAATCTCTTGATCCAACAGCTCGAAAAGGCGCGGCGGAAAGAATTGAAAATCCTGCACAATCGGTTGCTTAGGCGGACGTGGTGCTTTGGGTGCCTTTGGCTCGGAGACACGTAGCGCCTCCCGGAAATAAGCATCGACAGCATAATTCGCTTTACGCTCACGCTTCGGTGGCTCAATCCAATTGCCCAGCGCATTTAGCTTCTGCTTCTCGCGCCAATCCTCGCCCTCGAACTGATAGACGGATGAACTGCCGGCCTCGCCGTTTGTGTCCATGGTGAAGGTGCGCAATGATGACTCGCCCATGCTGTCCAGCTGTGCCTTCTGTTCGGCCGTCTTCGCCTCACCACGCTCCAAAATGACATCGATGTCCTCGTCCGTGATGTCCGTCTCCTTGGAGCTAAACACGTTATTAGCTCCAAAGCGAATTATGTTCAGCATCTCATCCTTGTTGAGCTGAGCACGATTGTCAACGAGACGACCTCCCTGAATGACCATCTTATCCAGTCGCAACTTTACCTCGGCCCGTTCTACAATCTTCTCCTCGACAGTGCTCTCGGTGATCAGCCGGAAGACACGCACTTGTTTCTTCTGGCCAATGCGATGGGCACGATCCATCGCCTGCAGATCCATCTGTGGATTCCAATCCGAATCATAAATGATGACCACATCGGCAGTGGCTAAATTAATGCCCAACCCCCCGGCACGCGTAGACAGCATGAACAAGAATTTGGTGCTATTGTCCATGTTGAACTCTTGGATCTGTCGATTGCGATCTTCGTGCGGCGTCTGTCCGTCCAAGCGGCAATAGTTGTAGTTGCGCCAGTGGCAATAATCTTCCAGAATGTCAAGCATACGTGTCATCTGTGAGAAGATCAGGACTCGCGATCCCTGCTCCTGTAGCTTGGGCAAGAGCTTGTCCAGAATTGCCATCTTGCCCGAGTTGTACACCAGATGGGAATCTGTCGTATATGGTGGACCCGGTTCGGCTCCATCGAATAGATACGGATGATTGGTGCATTTGCGCAACTGCATTAGAATATTTTGAAGTCGCATCTTTTCCACTTTGCCAGCTCCGTTCACAATATCAATGTCCTTGAGCAGCACTTTGGTGTACCAATCGCGCTGCATCTTGGAGAGACCCACAAAGATCTTCATTTCCTTCTTAGGCTTCAGTCGTTTCTCCACTTCAGCCTTGAGGCGACGCAATAGAAATGGTTTGAGGACCGCATGGAGACGTGTGACAAGCGCATCATCGCCCAGGCAGGTGTTCGTGTTGAACCATTCATCGAAATCCTCCGACGAGTTAAAGACATCCGGCAGCAGAAAGTTGAGCAGCGCCCACAGCTCATGGAGATTATTTTGGAGTGGGGTGCCCGTTATAAGCAGACGATTGGCAGTCTTAAATTCGCGCAAGATCTCAGACAACTTCGACTTTTCGTTCTTGATACGATGCGCCTCATCGATGACCATGTAGCGCCAGTTAAACTTCTTGAACACGGACTTCTCGCGTATGCACATCTCATACGAAGTGACACATACATCCCATTCGCCCGGCAACAGGACGTCCCGTATGAACGTATTACGCGTATCCTGATCCCCAATCAGGCAGACGGCGTGCAACGATGGACACCACTTTTTGAACTCATTTACCCAATTCTGCAAAGTTGACTTGGGCACGATGACAATATGCGGACCAGCTTGATTTCTACAAGGAATTTCAAGTAAGTCATTGATAAGAATTGTTGAGCCTCCATTCGACTCACTTAAAGTGCTTTAGGTAGCCCAAGAGCGAGATGGTCTGTAGTGTTTTTCCCAGACCCATTTCGTCAGCGAGGATGCCGTTGATGCCGTTCTCATAAAGCGAGATCATCCAGTTCAAGCCACGCACCTGATAATCCCGCATCTCCCCGCCTTTAATGTAAGCGGGCGAGGCGTCGAAACGAAACAGTTCCTTCGTTGCTGAATCCTCAGCGAGCAGTTCCTCATCCTCCTCCTGCTCCGTTTTGCGGTGTCGGTGGCTGAAGCAGAAATAATAATTATTATTATAATTATAAGTAAGTAAAGTTAAAAAGTTACTCGGCGACATCTTTGTCCTTGTCCTTGTCTTTGTTCTTTTTTGGTCGTCCCTTTGGCTTTGTGGGGCTCTTGGCGCTGTTTGTCATAAAGTGCGTGAAAATCTCCGTTTGTTTCAACAGATAATCGAAGCGTCGGCTGCGATCCGATTCGATTTTATTGTCAAACTCGGCCTCTTTTTCGCCCGAACTGCTTGTTGCCGCCTCCGACGTGGTTTCATTCTAACATAATAAAAAAATAAAAAGTCAAATGCAACGAATTTTAATAAAATATAAGTGTTTCCTTAAGCGGCATGCGGCGTCTTTTTCTCCCTCTTCTCATTTTCTCTTTCGTGTGGCGAAAATTTTTGCAAGCGTTGCTTGGTTGGGTTAAATTACACGTACCGAGTTTTCCTCGCTGGCTTCCACTGTGGCTGTCTCTGGTTTTGACATGTTTACACTGTTGCAATTTGCTTTTCCCTGATTGTATTTGTTAATTATTGAGTTTTCGAAATTATTTCGATTTGCCGAGAGCGTTGCACAGTTCTGCGTCTGTATGAGTGAACAGCAGCGGGAAAAGTAGCGTTTGACGGGGTTGCCTTGAACTCGATTTATCGATGATTGTGTTATCTCAAACGAGGGCTGCAAATGCGAACACGAATTTTAAAATCACTTTGAAAATAATTTGGACGCAAATTTCAAATGTCAGCATGTTATTTAAATTATTAAAATAAAAAAAATAATAACAACGTGATTGGGGCTCCTGACGTCTGGCCCTGGCTCGTATTCCTGACTATACATGATTCTTGTTATTTATTTATATGTAGTTATACACCGATTTTTTTTTAATGGGTCAGTTAACTTTTGCAAAAAAACTAAATTGTAACCAATTCCCTTCGAGGAATCATATCATATTAACTTGCCCTGACCCCTATCATAACTTGGCCGTTACTATGTGTTGAGTGCTATCTATCTATTCGTCGCCCATTACAAAAACTTACGATTTTAGTTGATTCTCAGCATTTGTTCTTTTTTAACCTATTCATTTATTTTCTACAAAATATGTATGTACAGTATTAAAGTTTTATATTACATAAAAGTCCGCTTTCTTACAAAAAAAAATGATTGTTTTCCAGCTAGCGAGGCTGCCCTTAAGATCAAAGATGCTTTGATGTAAAAGAGTTAGTGTGTGTGTGTAGCATTCTCCTTCTCTGTCGCTTACACACACTCGGAATGAATTGCAGCAAATATTTCTGTATGTGTTTGTTTGGAATACATGTGTGCATGCATATACATGTGTGTGTTAAATGTATATGCTGCTGCGTTAGTCTACTCTCGTTCCGTCATCTCGTTCCGGTTCCGCCGTTCCAGCTGCGTCGTTTCAATCTCAGTTACGCACCGAAAGCAATTGGGCAATTTTGCTCGCCTGACTTTTGCAGAACTCGTAGCCAACTTTGGCTGTTCTTTTTAGACCATCCGATTTGCTGCTGTGGTTGGTTGTTGTTGCCAAGGCCAAATCAGCTGTGCTCTGTTGTTGATGTGAATTTACCGCTGCCGCTGCTGCCTGCAGTTGGTGCTGGGGAAACATTCGACGCAGAACATAATTAAATCCACTTGATGCCTTGTTGCCGTTCAATTTGAAGCGCTCAATGCCAAAAGCGCGTATCGCACGCGAGAATCCAAACACCTGTGAGCTGATAAAAGCACGACGCACGGCCAAAGTGCGACCATCTTTCTGCTCGGTATAAATAACAATTTCGTCCACTTTCTGCAAGAGCAAATCAATCAGTTTCACTTGTATAACCCTGTTTAAGGGGGGCAAAGTTCAAACTCACCATTATCTTCTTCATGCCCAGATTACGGGTAAACGTGGTGAATGTCTTTTTCACCGGATCCAACACAGAATCCTCAACAATCTTGACCGGCACATTGTTGTAGAAACGTGCACCCCACTTAGGCACCGGATTCGTTTTCGAAAGCAGTCGACGAGAATACAATTTACCATCGCGCACCTCGCGCCTAATTGTGTCCTCGGTAAGCACATGAGAACTGCAGCAGCAGATGAAATGTAAGTGTAAATTTTACTCGACAGACCTGTAAAATGTAAGCGGAGTAGTTCGCACCTGGATGGATTGGGGTAACGGTTCCAATAGGCAGAGACTACATGCTTCCAGCTGTAGTCGAAAACCGTTTCCGTGCGGCAAGTGGACGCAGTGAGAACCATGATGACTGCAATAATTTGACAACAGCTGAGCGACAGCAAACGGATTTTAGAGGGCGCTGTCACGCTACGAAAGCGAAAATCTCGTCCGTGAACTAAAGAACTGAGCGAAGAAGAAAGATAAGCAGAGAGCATAAGATATATTGTTCTTGTTGCTGCTATAGCTATAAATAAAGACCGGGTGGCCCGAGCAAACTACATACCTTTCCCTTCACACTCGCACTCGAGTGAGTGGGCAGTGCTGTGTGCAATTCTTATTTGTATTTGTGCCGCCCGAGGCCTACTCGTCCAGAGACTGATAATTTTGGGATTTCTCTTGCTTTGGCGTTGTGTAACTGCGTCACACACAAGCACACAGGGTGCTTCCCTCCAGCCCTCTCTATGGTGTTGTAGTAGTTAGCAATGGAAGGGCTATTTTGAAATATCAAATGCAGTTTTTGCTGTGATGTGTTCGCAACTGCAGGTTTGGTGAAATTTTTTAATATATTGAAAACAAGTTTTGATTAATATAATTTAAACTAGGCCAATTAAACAACCGAACAGCAGAGCCAACCGGAAGCAGCTGATCAAAACAGTACTGCATTGAGTTCTGTATTATATCGATTATTGACATTAATCGATAGTTTGCTTAAAGTATCGTTTAGCTTGCACATCCCTCGCTCTTTTGCACACACGCTCGCAAACGGCGCACGGTACGAATTCTTTTAGACGCGAGCCTAAACTAAATTTAAACGCATTTAAAATGGCTTTCGGTGATGTTAAGACGCCTCAGGGCCTCAAAGAGCTGAACAACTACCTTTCCGACAACAGCTACATCAACGGGTAAGCATAGGAATGAAAAACCGAAAGTTAGGTTAAACACGGCAAACACGTCGGCAAATAAATGTAATATAATTTTGTATTGCAGATACACCGCCAGCAAAGCCGATTTGTCCGTGTTTGATGCGCTGGGCAAGGCACCAGCTGGCGAATATACACATGTTGCACGTTGGTATCGCCACATTGCCTCCTTCGAGGCCGGCGAACGTGCCGCTTGGAGCGGTGCTCCTCTGCCGCAATTGTCGGGTGGCAAGCCAACTGTTACTGCCCCAGCTGCCGATGATGATGATGATGTGGATCTGTTTGGTTCCGATGATGAGGATGATGCTGAGGCTGAGCGCATCAAGGCGGAACGTGTTGCTGCCTACGCAGCGAAGAAGTCAAAGAAACCCGCCCTTATTGCCAAGTCATCGGTGCTGTTGGATGTGAAGCCATGGGATGATGAGACCGATATGAAGCAGATGGAGGAACAAGTGCGTACTATCGAAATGGATGGTTTGCTGTGGGGCGCATCGAAATTGATGCCAGTTGGCTATGGTATCAACAAGCTGCAGATTATGTGCGTCATCGAGGACGACAAGGTGTCTATTGATCTGCTCCAGGAGAAGATCGAGGAGTTCGAGGACTTTGTGCAGTCCGTCGACATCGCGGCTTTCAACAAGATCTAAACAACGATCCTTTCACGATTGGGTTTATAGTTATCTTTTCTTACTCAAAACACACATAATAAAACTCGAGCACAGTTAAACAAAATTTTTAGTTTTGTTATATTTTTTGAGAGTAAAGATATATATATATATATATATATATATATAACTATATAATTATATATAATTATATAAATTTGTTTGTCAATTTATATCTGAAACTGGGTGTTTTCTCTTCGACTCCTTAATACATTCTAACGAAGCCATGAGGTGTACATATATAATTCAAAACATACTTCTAAATAACTATAACAGCTAGAGAAGAACGTAGAATTTATGACGATAAAACACTAATTTTTGTTTTAAGTCTATAAGTTGTCAACACACATTTGACTACAGGGTGCTCTCTCTTTTGTATGCTACTTGCTGCCGTTGTGCTTTTGTCGCCATTGCCTTGCTCGTCAAGTTCGTGCTCAAAGTTATTAATTTCTGAGCCAGCATCAAAAGCTTTTTTTTGGAGTGCACAAAAGACCGCAGCATGGTCAAATCGTAGCTTAGTTAAACGCACAGCTCAAACGCGACCGGTTTACTCAGTGCGCGCTGTAAGAATAAATCTTCAGCGTCTTTTTTCGAGCTTTTTTGCATAATTAATTGGTGTCGATTTTCGGTGGAAAAACAATCTGCGAATATTATTATTATAATAATAATGGCTGGAAACAAATTGTGCTGCACTTTGGCAATTGGTGCCTTATTGTGTTTAGGATTGTCAGTGCTTATCCAAGCACAGGGTGAGTCAAAAAATTTTGTATTGGGATACCATCAAATAGACATAGAGATGGACAGACATGTTTGTTATTAGCATTATGGAAATACTTAATATACTTTGACACTGGATTCGTGTATTTCATTAACACTAATTAGCATTCATAAAAATTCAAGATTTTTTGTTATTGTCTCATTGTGGGTTTCTTTTCTTCTTTTTTCTATATAAAAAATATATTTCATATATTTAGCTAATTTTTAGTGTTTTATTAATAAGCTGAGGCAACTGATCGTCATTAGGGGGCATTGACAGGGGATTCCAATTACGTGGCATTATGGCCAAGTACTTCCGACGTTACATAAAGCGGAGCTAAATATATTGATTGCGTTTGAATGCATTTAAAATAGTTCAGTAACTAGTTGCTCTATTATAATCATAATAGTATATTACTGTAAACATTATTCACAGTTATAATTACCAAAGATACAGCCATAAAAATGTTATTAAAATAAGCAATTAAGATAACTAATATATTCAGTTGGTTGAATGAGATTTGGCTTATTAATATTATATAAATACCTATTGGACCTCCTTCAAGCATCTTTAGAGCACTTTTTCAATAACATAATACAATTAGGTACTTTACACATTGAAGAATTTCTCAATAATTTCCGGTCACAATTCTACATTCATTGTTATTGCTGCATCCGAGGGGAAAACATTTGATTTGATTTTGTCATTTTGTCTAAGCATTGTTAGGTACCTGCACATACCCTATGACGTACATATCTATATATATGTAAATATATATATATATATATATTTATCCCTTCGTGTAAGATATTCTGCGCAATTTCCAGATAATATGTGTATTATGTAATTAACAATGCTTAGATAAAATTTCATATCGCAAAAGTAATTGTTTTCCCCCGAACGCAGCTATAACAATATACGCAGAAGTCATTGGGAAATTCTTTAAAGTGTAAAGTACCTAATTTTATTATTTTATTGCGTGCTAGTTTTATAATTTTGAGATCATTTTAAAAAGTGTTCGTTTACTCGTCGCACTAAGTTAGAACTGCATCAAAATTAATAAATAAAAAGAGTCCATTTAATAATTATATGAAAACAAAAATTAATTTACATTTACTGTAAGTTTATTCATATTTCGACCTAAATTCATAAATTTTTTATGTTGGTTCGTTGAACCCCAAAATGATTAATCTAAGAAGTAAAAATAAGTAAATTCGTTAGCTGGAAAGTGTCGCCAAATCAGACACATTAAGCATATATTTTCTCTGAGTACAGCAAGAGTGCTTTCAAATGTAACATTTATAAATTTCAAGTAATAACAATCCCAAAAAAAAAAAAAATAAAATTATGACTTCGGGTTTCTTCTTGCATACAAAATAAGTACTAAAAAAATGTAATGAAAATTTAGTTTATAAAAATATAAATATGAAGGAAAAAATGCACTTAGCAAGAAAATCATCTACAATACGCGTTGAAGAGCTGTAACCTTGTATAGCCCACAACAATGTCAGAAGCAGTAAAATATTGAAAAGAATATCGCCATTTGCTTGGATCGTGCTTCGTTGATAAGCCAAATTGACTCTTGCCCGCCAACAAGTTCGAACTTTTCACTAAAAAAATAAAGTAAAAATGAGAAAAAAATCATAAAATAAAAAAATATATACAATAAAATCTTTATGCTTTAGTGGATGCCTCAATGCCTGCCTTTGAAAGTTGCAAAACTAGTTCGGCAATGTATGAGAGAAACAGAGTAATAATAATAATACACCGGAATCTTTCGGTTCATGGACGTACACAAATTTATAATGATTCGCCTGATGTACATCATATTTCCAATATATGTAGGTATATATATATACATATATATAAATATGTATATATACACATACTGTAACGATCAAGTATATTTTATTAAGGCTCAGGCTTAGCCTCATCTTTTGTTGCATGCTTGTTTACAGTCAAATCCGAGTGAAACAGTGAGAGTGAGTACGACGATGACATGTTCGTGCAAAAATGTAACAGATATTTCCAGTTTCTCGATTCGGGTTTGTCCCAAGTATTTAAAAATGCTTCTCGTAATACGCAATACAATACTATTTGTTTTATAGGTCATTTGTATAGAAGGAAGCTGATAAGACGTCCCAGATAATAGTAAAATAATCAACATAAACTCTGCACTTTTAATATTATTCATAGATAAGCCCGTTACTGATGTTTGCCTGGGTTGCATCTGCGAGGCTGTCAGCGGTTGCAATCAGACACGTTTTTGTGGCGGTGGGGTCTGTGGTCTATTCCGGATTACCTGGCCCTATTGGGCTGATGGCGGCAAGCTGACACTAAACTATGACAATCCCGAATCCGAGGAAGGTTAGTTTTCTGCTTTACTTATTTACCTTAATATCTTATTAACTCTCTACATCATTCCCTCCAGGCTTTGCGAACTGTGTTAATGATCCTTATTGCGCTGCAAACACCATACAGAATTACATGACTAAGTTTGGACAGGATTGCAATGGAGATGGCGGTATCGATTGCTACGATTATGCAGCTATCCATAAGCTGGGTGGATATGGCTGCAAGGGTGAGCTGAGCTACCAATATCAGAGTGCTCTCGATAAATGCCTGGTCACGTACTCGCCCCTCGATGTGCGCTCCTCGAAGTAATCGCTCGAACAGCTAATCTACTAATCTACGAGTATATATATATAATTTTAATTATTTATGTTTCGAATTGGAATGTGAACTGTGCAAAACCGTTACGATAACTTCACATAAAGGGTGTGTTTTTATTTTAATAAATGACAATTAAATCTTCAATATAAGCGATTTCATTACAGATTAAAGTTTAAGAGTGATATCTAAGAATTTTGCGCTTTTAAATATAACGTGTGTTTTTAAGCTTTGGGTTTTAGGCTCGACTTAAAGCTTTAAGTGGAAAATCTTGAATATGGATGCCGCAAGCTTCGAATAAGTTTTATTTCAAGCGCTTGCTTAAGTTGCACTGCTATGAAATAGCCTGGCTGTACAAAATACTAAACATCGCAAAGTATATAAAAAAAATATTATAATAACCAAAGCAATTTTATTTTTATTATTATTTAATACTGTTTAAAATATAGGAGAGATTTATATAAAAATAATTATTACATTTCGTTTAGTATTATTTAATGCCTAACTGATATGGGCCGCCCTCTGAAATCTGTATTGGGCTTAATTTCTGTGAACTATAAATCATTCCCACAAGCTTATTTCATTCAAATGTGGCCCAAACTCATGGCATAGTTTACGTGTTTTTTCGCTGCTTTCCTATCGATGTTAGACAAAATGTAGTATTTTTCATTACTTAAAGAGAGCTGCACTCTAACCTCAAGAATTTCTTATAAGTACATATCAGATGCGACTTAGACACTCCACGCCGCCCTAAAAACCTGTATTGACACTACCAATAGTAAGTAATAGTAATAGTAGTGATTTGCCGTTGAAGCTCAGTGCATTTACGTCCCAGTTGCGGAAGTGTTAGAACGTGCTTCAAACATCTCTCCCCCTCTTTATATAGTATATTGAAAAATGCAAATCGTACAGCTATTATGCTTGTTAATTTTCTGCCTTTTATCGCCTAGTTTTGTGCGTGGACAGGGTAAGTTTTAGAAACGGATATATACTCGCAGTTATACATATATATATTCAACTGATTGATTGCAGGTCATGTGCTGGATAAGCCTGTTACCGAACTCTGCCTCACCTGTCTTTGTGAGGCAATGTCTGGCTGCAATGCAACTGCAATTTGCACCAGCCAGGAGAAGGGCATCTGTGGCATTTTTAGAATTACGTGGGCCTATTGGGTCGACGCTGGCAAATTGACGGTGGGTGGCGCACATCCCGATTCGGAGGATGCCTTCATCAATTGTGCAAATGATCCGCACTGTGCGGCAGATAGTGTCCAGAACTACATGAAGAAGTTCAATCAGGATTGTAATGGGGATGGTGAAATGGATTGCCATGATTATGCCAGAATACATAGACTGGGCGCCTATGGCTGCACCGGAGAGATGCCCTACAAATATCAGAGCACCTTCGATGACTGTATCGAGAAATATGAGGATCAAGGATTGGGGGATGAGTGACGATGGGATTTCTAATGAAGTGTATAAAAGGATTAAGGATTTTTTTCTGTTGTTTTTTTTTATATGTATAAATGTAAATGATGTTTTTCTTTGGTTAAATTAGATTTTTATATGTTTTTAAACACTATACACTATACTATATATTTAATACTAAAATCCCGAAATTTAGCCATATTTATATAACGGGTATATTTGCGCTGCGACACACAAATAAAACCGGACAACAAATCGACAAACAACATCAGTTACTCGCCAGCCGTGGAACGTATCGGAAATCGAAAAACGTGAATAGAAAATTATGTTGATAAAAAGTGTCAGTTTGTTTTTGTTGCTGTCGCTACTGTGTATTGTGGGTGTGGCCCGAATAAGGGCGCAGACAAAAACGGAGCGACCCATTACGGAGACGTGTTTGTTTTGCATGTGTGAGGCACTAAGTGGTTGCAATGCGACGAATATCTGTGTGAATGGGGCTTGTGGCATCTTTCGCATAACCTGGGCTCTTTGGGTGGACTCGGGACGTCTAACAGTGGCAGGGGACTCACCCCTATCAGATAAATGTAAGTATAAAGTTTCATGTTTGTCGCAGATCGATTCAAATTATTATCCCATCAGCAAATATATTAAAAATTAATATAAATTTATATATATATAAATGCATATTTATCACAGCATTCACAAACTGCGCTGCTGATCCACATTGTGCGGCGGATACGTTACAAAGCTATATGTCAAAATACGGGCAGGATTGCAATGAGGATAAACAGGAGGATTGCTACGACTATGCAGCCGTACTCTACAAGGGTCCGTACAATTGCAAAGCCGAAATGCCCTACACCTTCGAGAGTATATTCAAAAACTGTCTCAAACGAGCCAAGCGACAAGAACAACAAAACTAAACAAAATTATTAGCATATAATTATTTATTCTGGAAAAAGTACAGTCGATTATATATATCCATATACATGTGGGATTTTCCAGCTAATAAAATTCACAATTGTTTCCAGTTTTAAATTTGATCTTATTTTAATGAAATCAATGCTAGCAAAGTGACTGCTCAGTCGTGGTCAAAGCGTGGCGGAGTCAACACAGCTCAACAGCTCCGAGAACAATCGAGACGGAGACTGAAAAGTTGGATTAATTGCAGCAATAAATCAGAAATAATAATATACAAATAATTAAAATGTTTAACATTTGCCATTATTTGCCGAGCTTTGTGCTTATTCCGTGGATATTCCTAGGCCTATGGCACGTTGGAGTTGGTGATGATGGTAAGCAATTACCATAGAGTCAGCCTACCTCTGAAAGTTTTTGTAAAAAAGGACTATGATTCATTAGAACTTTCATAGAAACATTTTATCGGCAAGAATATTTAACTTCATCATTTCTAGCTCAGTTTATAGAAGAAACAAACTCTGTTTTTCAGTAGGTTTGTCATGCTGGAAGCACTGTCGGATCCGAATATTTGTTAATTGAAATTGAAATTCAGAGCCCGAATCGAAATTCTACATTATTTTAAGCATCAGTTACAGGAAACGAAATACAAAGTTGAATCATATTCTTGAGTCTAACCGATTTGAAATCGGATAAAATTCTCTATCTCGGATAATTTTGTTTTATCCAGTAGTAAGATTTTTAAAATCATTTCATCGCTTTTCGCTTTTCGCTTTTCACTGTGCAGCTGTAGTGCGAGGCAATTATCTGCATATAGTATATGTAGCAATTGTTCTGTTATTATGCGTTCGCAAACCGGCTACACTTTAATATCAGCTAACTAAGTACCGAATCGTATATATTAAACGAAAGTCAAGTGAATTAAATGCTAATCAACTTGTACTACAGCAATTCCTCTCCGCTTAACAAACACTTCATCTCTCTTTCTCCCTCCCCTCTGTCTCTCTCTCTTTCTCATGGAGGTTTGATTGTTGACAAACCCGTTACGGAAAACTGCCTGGAATGTTTATGTGAGGCAAAGAGCAACTGCAACGCTACAAAGATATGTGTAAATGGCGCCTGCGGCATTTTTAGGATCACATGGGGCTACTGGAAGGAGGCAGGATCGCTAACGTTGCCTAATGACACCTCTTTGTCGGAGGAGGGTGAGAATTAAAATTCAATTTCTTAATCAAGAGGAATGAAAAAACAACCAAAAAATATGAATCAAATACTTTGTTAAACCAAGTAGCGCTATTTCATAATCATAATCAATAACCAGAATTGGAAACTTTGAATTTCTTACGTAGTGTCGGAGGAGGGTGAGAATTAAAATTCAATTTCTTAATCAAGAGGAATGAAAAAACAACCAAAAAATATGAATCAAATACTTTGTTAAACCAAGTAGCGCTATTTCATAATCATAATCAATAACCAGAATTGGAAACTTTGAATTTCTTACGTAGTGTTTTTTTGTGCTTTTCAGCGTTTACAAATTGTGTGAACGATCCGATTTGCGCCGCCGAAACGATCCAGAAATATATGTATAAATATGGACAGGATTGCAATGGAGATGGGCGCATCGATTGCTTGGACTTTGGGGCCATACACAAGATGGGCAATCTGAGGTGTCAGGACGAGTTGCCTTACACTTTTGGCCGGATCTTTCACAAGTGCCTAAAAAGAAAGGAGCGTGAAGCTAAATCAAAGGAAGCATCTATAACTAAATAACTTTTTTTTATTTGTTGTTTTTTTTTTGTTTTCTGGTTTTCATGTTTTTCGAAAACAATAAATTTTTAATACACATTGCTTTAGGTTTGCCATTTGAACAGTTTCCAATCTATATAGAACTATAGTTATAGTATAATATATAATACATTGTATATATATATGTATATATATAAATATACATATATATATATGTAAGTATATAAATAGTATTAGTAATTTTTTATTAGTATATAGTTTGTTATATATGAAAACTACTTTAGAATTCTTTTTCAACTTTGTCAACAATCTTTTCTCTTCTTCATCATGTTATTATTGATTTTATAGAGGTTCTTAAATTTATACTGATGTTTTCTGACTTTTTTCTGCTTTAGCTCTGCTTCTGCATTTGTTTTATTTCAATTTTTTTCGGTAATAAAATCTATTAGGCATAGAATTAAACTTTGAAACAAATGAATATTTTGTTTTTTGTTTGTTTTCGTTTTTATTTGTATAACTTGAACCTTAAGTTTAGAATTTCTTGAAATTGTTAGTGTTTATTATAAAACAATTGTTTCAAACAACCTTTCAACTTATGAGACAGATGAGTTTGTTAGGCTTGATTTAATAAAAGAAAGAGAGAAAGAAAAGCTGTTTTAAGAAAACGTAGTAAGTAAACGATTATTGATTCACATCTTTAAAATTGCTGCGCTAAAAAACAATTTTTTGTGTTTATAGTTTTTGATTTTTGTTTACTGGTGTTTGGTATAAAAATTAAGAAATATTTAATAAAAACGACTAAATTAAATAAATATCCTATAAATACAATCAAGCTCGTTTAATGTATGAAGTATGTGTGATGTGTGTGTGTGTGTATCAAGTCTACATTATGTCTTATATAATACAGATGCCAGTTATTTTATTTATTTCTTATTGTTGCCATCGTTGACCAATAATAGTTCCTTGGCCTCCTTCTTGCCCCGCTTCTTTTCCTCCTTGGCATGCAGCTTGGCCAATCGCTCCTCCTCCTTGGCCATTCTTTTCTCCTCCTTATGACATAAAATTAAATGAAATTAAATGCATAATATCAGTTATAATAATCCGCTTTATTTAACATTTAGCTGCACATTATTTTTTGTGAAAATATCTGTTCTATTCTATTTATATACGGTATATGCCTTGTTTAATATTGTGATCAGCATTAATTTATTGTTAGACAATATTTATATATCTTGTAAATTGTTTGAGTTTGCTTGACTTTATAGAGTATCTGCTAGTCGGCCAGTTCTATCAGTCTGACGCCTTTTTGCTTGTTTAACATGGAATAAATATAAAACAAAAAGAAAATGTATCAGATGCCAAAAAAAAGCGCATTATGAGCTACATTTTTTGTTGACTATTTTTATATGTTTTTAAACACTATACACTATACTATATATTTAATACTACAATCCGGAAATGTAGCCATATTTATATATCGGGTATATTTGCGCTGCGACACACAAATAAAACCGGACAACAAATCGACAAACAACATCAGTTACTCGCCAGCCGTGGAACGTATCGGAAATCGAAAAACGTGAGTAGAAAATTATGTTGATAAAAAGTGTCAGTTTGTTTTTGTTGCTGTCGCTACTGTGTATTGTGGGTGTGGCCCGAATAAGGGCGCAGACAGAAACGGAGCGACCCATTACGGAGACGTGTTTGCTTTGCATGTGTGAGGCACTGAGTGGTTGCAATGCGACGAATATCTGTGTGAATGGGGCTTGTGGCATCTTTCGCCTAACCTGGGATCAGTGGGTGGACTCGGGACGTCTAACAGTGGCAGGGGACTCACCCCTATCAGATAAATGTAAGTATAAAGTTTCATGTTTGTCGCAGATCGATTCAAATTATTATCCTATCAGCAAATATATTAAAAATTAATATAAATATATATATATAAATGCATATTTATCACAGCATTCACAAACTGCGCTGCTGATCCACATTGTGCGGCGGATACGCTACAAAACTATATGTCAAAATACGGGCAGGATTGCAATGAGGATGAGCAGGAGGATTGCTACGACTATGCAGCCGTACACTACATGGGTCCGTTCAATTGCAAAGCCGATATGCCCTACACCTTCGAGAGTATATTCAAAAACTGTCTCAAACGAGCCAAGCGACAAGAACAACAAAACTAAACAAAATTATTAGCATATAATTATTTATACTGGAAAAAGTACAGTCGATTATATATATCCATATACATGTGGGATTTTCCAGCTAATAAAATTCACAATTGTTTCCAGTTTTAAATTTGATCTTATTTTAATGAAATCAATGCTAGCAAAGTGACTGCTCAGTCGTGGTCAAAGCGTGGCGGAGTCAACACAGCTCAACAGCTCCGAGAACAATCGAGACGGAGACTGAAAAGTTGGATTAATTGCAGCAATAAATCAGAAATAATAATATACAAATAATTAAAATGTTTAACACTTGCCATTATTTGCCGAGCATTGTGCTTATTCCGTGAATATTCCTAGGCCTATGGCACGTTGGAGTTGGTGATGATGGTAAGCAATTACCATAGAGTCAGCCTACCTCTGAAAGTTTTTGTAAAAAAGGACTATGATTCATTAGAACTTTCATAGAAACATTTTATCGGCAAGAATATTTAACTTCATCATTTCTAGCTCAGTTTATAGAAGAAACAAACTCTGTTTTTCAGTAGGTTTGTCATGCTGGAAGCACAGTCGGATCCGAATATTTGTTAATTGAAATTGAAATTCAGAGCCCGAATCGAAATTCTACATTATTTTAAGCATCAGTTACAGGAAACGAAATACAAAGTTGAATCATATTCTTGAGTCTAACCGATTTGAAATCGGATAAAATTCTCTATCTCGGATAAATTTGTTTTATCCAGTAGTAAGATTTTTAAAATCATTTCATCGCTTTTCGCTTTTCGCTTTTCACTGTGCAGCTGTAGTGCGAGGCAATTATCTGCATATAGTATATGTAGCAATTGTTCTGTTATTATGCGTTCGCAAACCGGCTACACTTTAATATCAGCTAACTAAGTACCGAATCGTATATATTAAACGAAAGTCAAGTGAATTAAATGCTAATCAACTTGTACTACAGCAATTCCTCTCTAAATCAAAGGAAGCATCTATAACTAAATAACTTTTTTTTATTTGTTGTTTTTTTTTTGTTTTCTGGTTTTCATGTTTTTCGAAAACAATAAATTTTTAATACACATTGCTTTAGGTTTGCCATTTGAACAGTTTCCAATCTATATAGAACTATAGTTATAGTATAATATATAATACATTGTATATATATATGTATATATATAAATATACATATATATATATGTAAGTATATAAATAGTATTAGTAATTTTTTATTAGTATATAGTTTGTTATATATGAAAACTACTTTAGAATTCTTTTTCAACTTTGTCAACAATCTTTTCTCTTCTTCATCATGTTATTATTGATTTTATAGAGGTTCTTAAATTTATACTGATGTTTTCTGAATTTTTTCTGCTTTAGCTCTGCTTCTGCATTTGTTTTATTTCAATTTTTTTCGGTAATAAAATCTATTAGGCATAGAATTAAACTTTGAAACAAATGAATATTTTGTTTTTTGTTTGTTTTCGTTTTTGTTTGTATAACTTGAACCTTAAGTTTAGAATTTCTTGAAATTGTTAGTGTTTATTATAAAACAATTGTTTCAAACAACCTTTCAACTTATGAGACAGATGAGTTTGTTAGGCTTGATTTAATAAAAGAAAGAGAGAAAGAAAAGCTGTTTTAAGAAAACGTAGTAAGTAAACGATTATTGATTCACATCAACTTATTCCTATGCTCTGTTCCTAAGCCAGAGTCACATAAGTCGCTCAAAACAGACAAACAACTACGAATTAGAACAAACCAAAAAGTATTTTTTATAACAAAAAATTTGTTCTTTAAAATTGCTGCGCTAAAAAACAATTTTTTGTGTTTATAGTTTTTGATTTTTGTTTACTGGTGTTTGGTATAAAAATTAAGAAATATTTAATAAAAACGACTAAATTAAATAAATATCCTATAAATACAATCAAGCTCGTTTAATGTATGAGAAGTATGTGTGATGTGTGTGTGTATCAAGTCTATATTATGTCTTATATAATACAGATGCCAGTTATCGCTTGCATAATTTTCAATATTAACTCTGCGGGTTAATTAAATT
The DNA here is from genome assembly GCA_035042365.1 of Drosophila dives. Taxonomy (NCBI): domain Eukaryota; kingdom Metazoa; phylum Arthropoda; class Insecta; order Diptera; family Drosophilidae; genus Drosophila; species Drosophila dives. Next base: position 1,454,517 of record JAWNLJ010000456.1, on the reverse strand, counting down.
TATTTCTTATTGTTGCCATCGTTGACCAATAATAGTTCCTTGGCCTCCTTCTTGCCCCGCTTCTTTTCCTCCTTGGCATGCAGCTTGGCCAATCGCTCCTCCTCCTTGGCCATTCTTTTCTCCTCCTTATGACATAAAATTAAATGAAATTAAATGCATAATATCAGTTATAATAATCCGCTTTATTTAACATTTAGCTGCACATTATTTTTTGTGAAAATATCTGTTCATATTTAGCAGCTCTATTTATATACGGTATATGCCTTGTTTACTATTGTGATCAGCATTAATTTATTGTTAGACAATATTTATATATCTTGTAAATTGTTTGAGTTTGCTTGACTTTATAGAGTATCTGCTAGTTGGCCAGTTCTATCAGTCTGACGCCTTTTTGCTTGTTTAACATGCAATAAATATAAAACAAAAAGAAAATGTATCAGATGCAAAAAAAAGGCCATTATGAGCTACATTTTTTGTTGGCTACAACAGACCCATTCCCCACTTCACCTACCTCCCTCATAACTCCTAGCAGGGTTGTACAATTTATGCCTGCCTGCCACAAAAGGCGAGCGTTTAATGAAAACTTTTGCAGCAAACGAGGCCAATTACAAACAATATGGCGCCCCCTAGCGGCAAAACAATAAACTCGCACACGAATCAAGTACAGTGAAAGAGAGTGAGAGAGAGAAATAAAAATGGAGGGATATTCACCTTTCTGGCTTCCTTTTCAGCCTTCATCTTGAGTTTATCCTCCTTCTTTTTGCGCTCCATGGATTCGTTCTTCTTGTTGTCTGCTTTCTCCTCTATCCAAGCGGAACATAATTAATTTCTGTCGGCATCTATCGTGCGATCAGAACTTACTGTGATTGCTGTTGCTGCTATTGTTGCTGTTGTTGTTCTTATTGTTGTTGTTGTTGCTGCTGTTGTTGGAGAATATGGGAAAAGTGCGACTGGAACCGTTTGAAGAGTGCGGCCTACCGTTGCCTACACCACCCACGCCTGCCGCCGACGATGATGAGGATGTGGAGGATGAAGAAGCCTTGCCCGTAGTCGTTGTGACCTTGGTGGCGGTGCCTCGTCCACTTTGTCCCACCTTGCCCGCGGGCAGCCCAGCTGCGGCGGCACCATTTGATGTCTTTTTCTCCTTGGGCATAACATAGGCATTCTTGGGCTGCGAGTTCTTCGAGGTCACCGGACAAATCTTGGCACCGCCGGCCTTAAGGGGTGGCGGTGCCAGCACCGCTGCTGCCGTGCAGCTCAACTGTATATTCATCGGACTGGGACGACGTGGCGGTGGCGGCGACATCGCTTCACGCAGCAGCGGCGCCAGCTCATGGCTGCTTGACTTCGTGTAAGAGGCATAGCTGGAGGGGAAGAGAGAGAGAGACGGACAGAAAGAGACGCCGTGAGAAAGCGATTATAACATTTAAAATTTAATATAAATAACCTTTATTTTGATTTTGAAAATATTATTAAAATATATAAATAATTTTCAGGCAATCGCCTGAAATTTAAGTAGATTTTTTCCAATTGAAATTACACACCGAAAGCGCGGATTGCTGACATGCACCGGCGAGGGATGTGGCACTTTGGCTGGACTACGAAACTCCTTGATGGGTGGCAGTCGATTCTGAAGATCCAGCATACGGCTCTTCACATGCCGCCGACCCGGATACGTGTGCGTCGGAGTGGGTGTCATGGCTCCACTGCCATACCCGCTTCCACTACCACTGCCACTGCTGCTGGATGAGGATGCGGAATTGCTAAGCGTGTGCAGCGGCTTGCGGGGCACAGCGCCAGAGCAGCCGCTGGGACAGCCGCCATGATGGGAATGATGAATGCCCGTGTCACGTGGCGAGAGCGAACCAACGCTAGCCGATGAACAGGAGGAGGAGCCCGATGGCGAGATCAACTGGTGATGCTGTGGATGATGCTGCTGATGATGTTGATGATGATGATGATTGTGATGAGTGTTAGGTGAGGGCGGCGCCAAATGATGATGATTGGCAGCTGGCGAGCAGGGACCGCTGCTCGATATGGAAGACGTCTTGGAATAGTGCGAGTATCCTGAAATCGTTGAGCCCACCGAACCCGTCGATGAGCTCATTGAATAGAGGCTGTCTGATTGCGAAACGCCGCGTCCATGGGCGCCACGTGACGACGCCGCACGTCGCAACGTCGCCTGATGGAAGGCATGGTGCTGCTCACTGTGCGCATCATTCATCGAATAGGAGCTGGCGGAGGCGATGACGCCGCCAGCGTGCACCCCAGCGCTAGACCAGCTTTTGGCACCCATCGAATAGCTGCTTGCCGACTCCTGGATGCGCCAGCTGCCTGACGAGGATGTCAGCCGATTCACCCGTGCGCGACATATCACACAGCGCAGTGGCAATAGACGCTGGGCCACCGCACTCTGGATGGTCTTCACGAAGCAGCGGCGACAGACGACACGATGGCCACATGGAGAGGTTTGCATAGTTGCCCGTGCATTGATGCAGATCACGCACTCATCCTCCTGCGAGGTGGGTGGATCCGGTTCACTCTCCTCTTCCAGTTTGCTTAGCAGTTTGTCCTGTGTATCAAAAGAAAGTACATTTTATTACAGGAGAAATTCTCTAGTTCTGACATAAATATTTCATATTGCAGCCTAAAGATATGCAATATATTTCTTAAATTGTTGTACTAAAATCAATTCTGAACTCAACTAATTTCCAGTTGCAAGGCAAGTTTAATCATTAGTTTCAGTCTAATGAATTTCTGCTTTAAATTTTCAAATATTAATATTTAACACACATTGTATAAAATGACTTTAGTTAAAGTAGACCCAATATCAATTCTCATTCTATTAGCAGCATTCTCATTAACTTGATAATACTAATTAATTTTTCAATGCTAATGCAATTTTATTCTTCACTTATGCTCTAATTTAATTATATTTTTTAATTTAAAGCAACATTTGTTAAATTTTGTTTCAATTTAAATGTTAAAGCTCTCTTATTATTTTTTTAAATTCAAATTTTGTGTTAATTTCCTAAATATTTTAACGATATTTCTTTGTGGTTGGTCGGAAGTAAACAGTAAAAGTGTTTCGCTGTCGAAATGAAACTTTTGCCCATACTTAAATTATGCAACTACGCTTTATTTATTTGTGGTCATTAATTAACTGTAAATTATGTCAGCGTACGCTGCTGGCCAAGCCAAGGACGCTGCCAAAACCTATTTTTGACATTAAAAAAATCAAATTGTGTACAATAAAATAAAAAATATTTATTGAATCGGCGAATTTTCTAACTGTATTAAATTGAGCTATGTAAATTTATGAAATTGTCTTGACTTAATATGTTTGCTAACTGCTCATCAAATTGGCCAATAAGCTCTTCACACTTGATAGACGTCTTTGGTGTTTGTTTATATATATATATATATATATATTTTATTTGGGTAGGAGTTCGACTTCAGGCTGTTTATTATTATGCATTTATAAATAGTTTATTGTATAATTTTTAATCTGGAAATAATTGTTAAAATTCGCAATGATGCCTTTATAATTTTTTATTGTTGTCTTTTAATTGCATTTGTTGTTTGCTATCATTAATTTTGTGAGTCAGCAAGTTTCATTTGTAGTATTTTTATACGCCTTTTGAGAGTAGTAAACTTAAACTGTGGAAATGCGTTACGCATAAATTATATTCCGCACTTAAGCTCTAATGCGATTTGATTAAATAAGACATGGTCAAAGAAATGGGATTAAATGGAAACCTAGTCAAATTATAATTTTGAAGCTTATAAGAACGTTGTATTTTTTGAGAACCGTTTATAAATAATGATATTTTTTTTGGGTACACGATTTTCTTATGGACTATGTGGACTAATAATATTAGAGTTTTCTGTAACTGGTTCATAAAAAACATTGAATTGCTGTCGTGCTTTTATATACCCATTATAATGGTTCTGAAGAGTATTAACTCTTCGGCCAATCAAAGAATAAAATTGATAAAAGCTCTCATAACTTATTTCTCGCTGGAATTGATTATTGTCAGTTAATGGTTTTATATGACAAATTGAAAGGCTGTAGAATAGCTATCGGCTATTTTTAGTGCCCTTATTGTGAGCATAATATAAAAATAATAATTATTGTCGTACAATAAACCCCTTTTAAGACAGTTCTGAGAACTCAAGGCAATAGGAAGTCGTAAACGAATGTATTTTAACAAATAAAAGGCTGTTGAACAGCTCCGGCCTGGCCAATGGACTAGAACACTGCCTTGCACTTGGCGGCGTTCATGGCCAAAAGTAAACAAACACACACACACGCACACTCATGCTGAAGGCTAACTGAACTGCAATTGCCAATTATCCATTAAATTACTACAGCTAATAACAAACGGCGTGAAGATGCAAAGTAATAGAAGTTGTTTTCGCTGTAATAAGTCGTGCTTGAAGCTATCTATTTCTAGAAGTTGTGATCAGTGTCTGACCCTGACTACCGGTCTTCATAGTCAGATTACAATCTATGCATAAATCAAAGTCAGCAGACACCCGCAACTTGGGCAAAATGATTGCGTTTGATAAATGCTCTTATTATGAAAAGTTGGCGCCTCGCTAATTGACCGGCAACGCAAGCTGAGAAGATGTTTAAGAAGAGAATAGAAAAAGAGGCAGATGAATTGGGGTTGGTCAGAACTGGGCAAAGAAGAGCGATAAGAATCATCAAAATCATCAGCATTATTGCGGTTGTCAGCGGCGCAGACAACTGAGAGGGCATCTCATATTGGCATATTGAAGTGGAATGAAAACTTAAGCATTCGGTCAAGGTGAGCCGGCCGGTTATATTAATATACACTGTAATTAAAACTAATTTGGAATGCATCATGCAGTAATCATCACTTTAAACTCATCTTTCTATAAAATATCTTCCCTACTTTTTGTGGATATGAATTGTTTGTTTAATTAAATAATCTCTTTACTTTTCCCGAAGATTACAATCTACAATAATTTTTTTGTGGATTTAAAAATAACTGCTGCAAACCTACACATTTTTAAGCAGCAAAAGATTTCATATTATTATTATCATATATTAATAGTTTTTTAATTTCTCTCAGTGTCAACATTTACAAGTGATCGCCTTACATCAATGACAACAAATTTAATACCTAATTAACATAGTGACTGATCTACGACATGTTGTGCCTCAATTCTGGAGTAATTAGCAATTTTCTTTTTTTGAGATGATCTATGGCAACAAAATGCTTCAATTCTTATCAGTTTTGTTTTCTTATTTTTATGGACTAGCCACAAAGATGCTCAAGCGACGCAGCAAAAAGTTTTTAAGATGATCTTTGGCAATAGTTCTTAATCAGTTAGCAATTTTGTTTTATTATTTTTAAACAACCACCCATTAAGATGCTCAACCGAATCAACAAAAAGCTAATTTCGTATGCTTGCCGGTATTTGCGAGGGGCGTGCGACACATCAGGAAATAAAAAAAAAAAAAACAATTTAACGACTTTTCTACTCAAGCGTGTGGGTGTGAGTGAGTGTTTGTTGATTGGCATGCGCGATTAGCTAATCTAAATATTTGGCACACCGGCTGAGGCGGAACATGTTGATGATCAAGTTCGTTGCCTCAGTCTTTTGTTTTGGCACAGCGCCATGCGAATTTATTGAACTGACAGGCCGATAGAGAGACAGACAGACTCTCAGCTGATACCCCAATAAGCAATCAAACCAAGCAAAACCGACATCAACTTCTAGACAATGAAATGGTTCCCAGTCATCGTTGTTATCGTCATCGTCGCCGTCTTTAACGTCGTCGTCGATGTGCGTCTCAAGCAACGTTCAGTTCGTGAACGGATCTTGGTCAGAACAGAGCGTTGTTTGTGCCCAACAAAAAATTTAAGTTCGCATTCGTATTTTTGTTGAGTGTCGGTTTTATAGACGCGCCCAAAATAAGCCGTGCAATAAATGCGGAAGCAGTGTCTATCCAAATACAAATAGTTCTCAAAGTGTGAAATTCGACGAAAAGCCGTGTTAAATAAACATCTATTTATTTATTTTTGAAACATATATATCTATATGCTGATAAGCATGTCCCAAGTTCATTGAACGTTTCAATATCGACGATTTTAAGTATATAGCAAATAACACTTTTTGCAATGGTTTTGCCAGCTGCGTCCACATTATGCAATGTTTTTACATTTATATTGGGTGAGTTCTGTGTTCTCAACTTTTTAACACCCCCAAAAATAATCATAAATTCTCACATACTTGGTAAAAATGTTGACTAACGTCTTTAGTCAGATATGTGAAAAAGTTGTTGTTTATAAGTTCAAGGCGGTGTGCATTGTAAATACTAAAACTATGTAGGTACTGGTCTAAAAAAAATATGTATGTAGATAAGATTGGAAGTGCCAATTGTTGACATTTGATGCATGGGCCCAGCACTGACCAGCTAGCAGCTAGCAGTTAGCTTGTTTGAGGGTTTACTCAGCTGTGAAAGAAGGCCGACTGCCTTTTATTTTTTTTTGCATTTTGCCTCAGCGACCAATCGATAAATAACAATGGAACATCTGATCCGTGCTAACTTGTAAATGAAGTCAAGGTTTTTAGTCGATAAATTGTAGGAGCGAGATTTATATGTGAAATCTGGGCGGACTTATGAACACATATATACATATATATTGGAAATGTGCAAACACTTGTTGCAGCTGACTGCATTTTGGGATAAAGTTAAGAATTGGGAGTAAAGTTAAAATGTGTAATTAAGTCATTCAAGTTCAGTTGAATGTTAAAAGCTAACATAATAAATTTAATACGAATAATTACATTTCATATTGTGAATTCCCTTTTGACTATTTTTTAAAAAAGCCATGTACTTAAATTTAAATTGTACTTTAAATATTTATCACTGTCCATAAAAGTTTATTGCTGTCCGGAAAATGCAATATTTTGGACAAAATGATTACACACATATATCACAAGACCATTTTAATATGTTGCCACAGAAAAAATTACCAGAATTCTTAAATGAAAAGAAACCCCCAATTAGTTTGAGTTTTATGACTTCGGGGCATCCCTTGTTTTCGTTATATATACGACGAAATTTTAATGGCCAGTTCAGACTTTGTGACAAATGAATGGAGTCACAGAAAAATGGTTATATTATATCCAGAACTTAACCCATAAGTTCGCAATGTGATAATTAAAATAACAGCCAAAAACGGCAAATTAAGCATGAGGTTGATAATTAACGGAGAGTCAAATAAAAAAAACATTTAAAATAACAAAAGCAACAAGAAATACATGAAATAAAATGCACGGCGTAACGCTGATTAAAAAGCCGCGAAACGTGGAAGCAGAGCAAACAGAAGCAAAAACAAAACAAAGCGAGTTGTTAACAAAAAACAAAGTAAGACATTCAAAACTCTTCCGCTCTGCAGCGAAAAAAAGTATGCTGGTAATAAATTCACATAATTATTAGATATCCAAACTACATACATAAAGTTGGACATAAAGTGTTGGACGACATCAGAGTAGAGAAGAGAATGTCATAAAATGCTGCTCGCTTCAATTGACCTTGTCTCAGGTCATGATTATTTGTTAGTTCTGCATTTTATCGAAACGGAATCAATTCAGAAACAACGCTAAATTTCTGTAGCAAAACAAAAGCGACATAAAAACAATGCGATTTACTGCTTGCTGTTACGATACGACGCATAGCATTGTTGACCCAGTGCCACGCCTACAACAACAACGCCACCAGCACCCAACCTTTTGGATACCTGGCTGGTGATAAAATCCAACTCAATAAAAATTATTTTTGTGACAGCTAGTTGGATACACTGAATAATTGAAGGCAATATTAATGTAAAAATAACCACTGTTATGTAAATATTTGTATATCATTTTGAAATTTAAGATATTCCTACAAACTACAGTTTTTTTAATTATTATTATTATTATTAATTATTATTGTTATTATTTTATTTTTAAAGTCAAGGTGTTCCTCTGTATAACACTCTGACAGAGAACAATATCTTAATGTCAAAGCGTATATGTTTACTATGGTTTAAGAAACATCACATTTTCAACTTAATAAACGTAATGTCAAAAGTAAAACAAAGAGTATTCATTAGTTGCCAAGTTTCTTTAGCTATGTTTATATGCTTGTGCCAACATATATACACATGTAATCGTTATGAGCACAGAACATTTGTATATCTACATAGATGTAATAAGCGGGGTATGCGTCACGTGCAGTTGTTTGCTTTTATTCCCTGTACCAATTAGAAATGGCTAAAAGGGTATATTGAAATTTGGGTGTGATAGGTAGAAAAAGGTTTCTCAGATCCCAAAATGTATATATATATATACTTGATCAGCATCAACAGGCAAGTTCGTTCCTCACATTTGGAATACAAGTTAAGTTTATTTAATTTTTCGATAATTGAAATTGTATAATAAACCCCAAGATTTTATTTATTAAAATTTGCCATCATATAAGAAATATTGAACAAATAAAATGTGCTTTCATATTAAATTAAATAATAACAGCAAACTGACAATATATATATCACATCTGTATACAGGGTATCTGCTAGTCGTACTGCCTTTACTATATCATTTTAGCTGGCTTTGTTGTGGTTGTTGCTATTATTGTTGTTTGTGGTGTCAAAGTTGTTGTAATTGTTGTTTTTGGTTGATTGGTTAGTTTGTTATTATGGGTAGCTCGCCGCAATCGTCACAATCAGATTCAAGTTCACGGCAAACTTGAGCTGTGCCACGCTTCGCTGGATGGCTGCTTTGCAGCCAAGTTATGTGCCTCATTGTGGTTGCTGTTGTTGGCTTGTTGTTGTTACTTGCCTAATAAATCAATTAGCTATCAGGCAACATTTTTCACATGTCAAATTAGGAATTTGTAATGGAAAATCTCTTGCTTCCAGATTAATTATGATGTCTCTTTCTAACTCACTCTTTCTGTCTCTATTTTCTACGAAGCTGGCTCGCCAATCTTCTACAGTGCCGCACCGCGGGGAACCTGCAGTAGCTGCTGTGCGATACGCGAAAGCGAGGACATTAAGTTTCTGCTATACACGAGGTGAGTGGATTTGTCCTTGCTCCTTGACTCGTGCATATTAAAAGGTCAGTGCTTGGCATTTTTCAGGAAAAACCGCAACGCGTCCCAGCTGTTGCAATTGAGTGACGATGCTCGACTGAAGCGAAGCAATTTCAATTTCAATTACCCGCTGGCCATCTATCTGCACGGCTTCTCCGAGTCGGCCACTGGCGAGCAGCAGAGCAGCCAGCAAATGAAGGATGGTAAGCTAAATTATTTTTACCTTAATCTAAACCCGTCAGCATCGTTGCTCATCATCGCTATTTTTTTGATGTCTTGTAATCACCTGAACCTATTCGTATGCAGTTAAGTTGAACATGCTTAAACTGTGGAAAGTCATGACACATCCTCTGAAGGTGATGAATTTCGACATAGTAATGCGTAAAAGAGTAAAACAGAATAAAATTTTACTTGAGATTGACAGCAGAGCAGAGTGCAGCGTTCTCACTTATTTTTTCATATACCCTGCAGCATTTTTGCGTCGCGGCAGCTACAATGTAATACTGGTGGACTGGAGCGCGATGGTCTCTGTGCCCTGGTACTCGAGTTCCGTGGAGAATCTGCCTGTGGTTGCGAGATATTTGGCCCGATTTTTGCAGTATTTGGTGAGCAAGGGGTATGCGGTGAAGCACATACATCTGATTGGATTCAGCTTGGGCGCCGAGGTGGCCGGCTTTGCGGGCAAGCAGCTGCAAGAGTGGGGCATTAAGCTGACAAGGATAACGGCTTTGGATCCGGCCCTGCCGCTCTTTGAGGGCAACAGCTCCAATCGTCGACTGGGTCCCACAGATGCCCGCTTTGTAGATGTGATCCACACAGATGGGGGCATTCTGGGTAATCCCACAGCGATGGGACATGCAGACTTCTATCCGAATGGCGGACGACCCCTGCAGCCGGGCTGTGCAAGACAGGAAATCGCCAATAATCGCTGGCTGGGCATCATTAGTAAGTGATTGCAATTCCATTTGCGGCTTAAAGCTCGCCAGCTCTTAATGCTTTTGTTTGTATACCCTTTACCAATCATTTAATTTGGGATAGATGATTTTCCCTGGCAAATTGCTTTATTTACCCCAGTAAATATTGATATCGCTGAAAATATGGCAGCTAGTCATATTACTCCAATATTTGAGCAAATCTCGGAGATTATATTAAGAAGAGATATAAACTATGTTTTGTACATAAATTAAAGATAAAAGTATTTCTCTCTTTTTAAATATGTATATAAATTATTGATTGAAAAATATCAGAAAGGAACTATGCTTTAAGTTACGACTACAGGGTATATATGGTAGTCGAGTACACTCAAATAAAACAGGTTTTTGTTTTTTTTACGTGTTGCAGTTGGCTGCAGTCATCAGCGCGCCTGGGAGTACTTTGTGGAGAGCATCCGGCAACCGCTGGCTTTTGTCGCCGAGCGTTGCGAACCCTCGCAAAACTTTGGCATCTGTCGCAATGGCAACAAAGGCGTTGCCCACATGGGCTATGCCGCGGATCCGAGGTGAGCTAAATCCCAAACAGAAATACCACCAACACTTCTTAATTTATATTCTTCGCAGTCTGCGCGGCAAGTTCTATCTGGAGACGAATGGAGCGAAGCCATTTGGGCGGCATGTTCAATCCTCGTCAGTCTCAATAATACCTCAGCTACCCATCACCTATAAGATGCCAAAGAACACCACCGGGACATCGGCACAACTGAGACTCAAGGAGCGGCGGGAGCTGGGAGATGAAAACAACACGCTGGGCAACAACATCGACAACATTGTATTGACGTGACAAAATGTTGAATGTGCCCCCGATTCCACACTCGCTTTTCTTCTCTACCTCACGCGAGATTGAGGGAGAGAAACATTGAGATTTATGTGAGCTGCGTGATTTCGAAGCAATGCAAGGATGTTTTGTCCTCATCCTTTGTAGTAGTAGTTGTAGCTTGTAAGTTGTCTTGTGATCTGTCTTTTAAGTATTGTTAGCACGTAAGCTGTTTTATCTATCTCAAAAGAAAATACTACCATCCAAGTCGAAAAAAAGCATTTGCCGTTTGGTTTTAATAAGTTGTAGAGAGAATACTGAGGCCTTAAGTGGCTCTATGGGCCATTCACTTGGAATTTGGTCATTTATTAAGTGTATATTATTATAAATTGCTTACTTTATGCATTCATCCGGTTGGTTAGAATTGCATAAAGTAAGCTAAATGCTTCCGTTTAGTTTTAAGAAATAATTTTAACTTATTTCCCTGTTTCCCGCATTCATATTAAATGTAGTTGTAATTAAGAACTCATTTCAGGGATTCGGGGATAATTTTTGGTCGATTTGCAGTGAATATATTTTGATTTGTATCTTTTATCGATTCGCATAATTATTTACATCTTTCAAATAGTTGTTTTACCGACTTGCACCTCGTCCAACCTATCAAATATAAATTCGTGGCAGCAAGCAACCCAACAAATTCCCCTTCTTCTCCCCTGCGTCTATCCGCTCGAGTTTTGACCTAGTAAAATGGTAGTCAAGGAAATTCACAAATCGTTGGCTTACGAATATTTACCTAACGCAAATGTAAATGCAGCAGCGACAACAACATCAACTGGCAGCTTGCAGTTGGCAACTAGCAGCTGCTGCTGGTTGCAGCCTGGTTGCAGCCGTACGTGCCACCAAGTCGCTGCTAAGTGGCACTGCAATAAAGCTGTCACGTTGCTTCTTGCTGCTTGCCTCGTTCAATGTTTTTGTGCAAATCTGCATCGAGGCAAAAAAGAAAAGCACTCATTAATAATGCAACACACACAATACACACCGACTCACAAACACCACACACACACACACCAGCACTTGCCACAACTTCCGCTCGTTAAGCGTTGGCCTATGAAATGAGTTGAAAATCGTTCGCCGCCGCAGCTCATTGCACATTATGGCGCACATCCTGCCGGTCCTGTTCCTGTTTCTCTTCCTCTTCTCCCTTTGCACACACAGGTTGCACAGTTTTAAATGCTGCAATTATTAAATGTAACTAGTTGTAACCTCAAACTGTATTATTAATTACATTTTAATTACGCCGGCAATTGCTCACACTATAATTACTATTATTACTATTATTATTATTATTATACAAATACTTATTAGTACAATTATTATATTTTTAGTCGTGTTCTGCCACCCAATTTTGTTCAGCTAAGTTATAATTTTGTGTGCTTTTTGCCTTGGTCGATTTTTATTATTTTTGCTCGCTGTCCTTGGGGGCGTACACTTAATATTTGATGTATATATCTTTTTGTTAATACTACTGCTGCTGTTTTTTTTTGTTCGCAGTTTTCTTAGTTGCTGCCTGCTGCCTGCTGCTTTCTAAGGTTTCCCGTTGCGTCATTGTCGAAGCCCAAAGCACTTCGCATGTCGAATTTTGTTTGTTTTCTTTCTCTTCTTTATATTTTTTGCCTTGGTCTACCCTAACTAAAAAGGTATTCTAATATAGTTAAGAGATGTTATATATATTGAAGTTGACAGTTCAGGTGCTATTTAAGTGAAGTTGTTTAGTTTAAGGGCTCGTTTGCGTATGCAAGAGTTGGGAAAGTATAAGAAAATTATTCAACAAAATTATAACTAGAATAAGAGCTGATATTTTATATTTTCTGACTCCTTGACAAGGACTCAACGTTAAACCGCCCAGAGGCACAACGAAAGGATGAAGAAAGTTAAAAAACTATGTATAGAAATTTCCATACAACATTTGTTTGACAACAGAAATTATATGAACCAACTGAAATTCAATTAAAGTTTCTCACTTAGGGTATTTTCAGTGGATCATTTGGCATTTAGCTATTTTTTTTTAGTTTTATGAGCGACTAAAAAAAATTACTTAGGTTGCGTTCTCGTTTCCGCTTTTTTTTTTTGTTTGGCATGAGTCACGCCTAAAACGAAAACTAAACTGAAAAAAATGTAAACATAAAAAAAAATAAATAATAAATACAAACTGTCTGTGACGAGGGTCATCTAAAGGGAATTACGAAATCTAGTCTATGGTATGTATTATGTGGCAGAGAAAATTAAGGTAATATGCGTAAAGGCACTCAATGAAAAATGCATTACAACATGCCTACTTGATTGCTGAGCAAATGAAAGGACAATGTGCGTTATTGAGAAATCAAATTAATTAACTCAGCACAAGCAAATACACAAATAGAGAAATACATATACACAAGGGACATAAACTAAAAGACCTTGACTTAGCATATCAATAAAATGCGACAGTCGAGTAGCAGTTGTGCTTTGGGCCAATTAAGTATGAGTTTGATTATGATTATATCGTTATGGGGTACGTGTGTTTTTTTTTTTTACTTTTTTGCATAGCTGTTAGGCATAGCATATATGACAACGGGCACAGAACAAGTTGCAGACACGAGCAAAAGGAACTCAAACTTAATTCGAGCTACTCCCACGCAGGATACACTGAAAATGACTGAGTCAGGGGCGTGTTGTCTAATGAGCTGCTTTCGTTTTGAGGTGCCACTTTGCAATTGATTGATTGATTGACTGATGTTCATGTTGGATGTAGTTGTTGGTCGTTCGGCCTGTAGCCATATAACTTATTTCTAGCTCACAACTCATATATAATTTGGGACATTCTCACAAGTGTGCAGACATTTTGACACCACAAAAGTAGGCTAATACTCATAAACATGAGTTTGCATGTACTCACTCAATCACTCACTCACTCACTCACTCACCCAGTCACTCAATCAGTCAGTTAAGTTGACAACAGCTTGTTTTCATTTTGGCTGCACATCCTGAAGTTTAAACTCTCAAGTACTCGACAAAGGGGCACCTCCCCAACCAACAGAAAACGAAAAAAAAAATAATTAAATCGATAAGGTTTTTGCATTGGCAATTCTTGTTTTATGCGCCCTCGGCATGCCAGCGAAAATAGAGCTGAGGCCACCTCAGTAGTTGATATACCCTGTTCTAGTTTCAGTATACAATCAACTGTTAAATAAAAGTTATATCAAATAACAGTTGTTCAATATTGACGAGTGGAGAACTATAACAATGCAATGACAGTCGTTTCATGTTACACATACAAATAAGAACAGGCACATGACTAAAAATAACTATAGATTCTAAAAACCGACCTATTTTGTATATAAAAGTAGAATCTGTGAGCTACAAATAAGCCTCAGAAATCGGCAGATATACAGACAGGCAGACATGTATATATATATATATATATATCTTTACCTTATTGAGTACTCTTTTTACATTGATTTTGATCGGCTCGGTAAGTGATGCTGATCAAGAATATACCTTAGGGGATATAGATTTTTATATATTGTAAAATATGTACTGAAACCTCTAACCCGAGCTGGATATTTATTAATAGAACACACGTACGACTTGGTGATAGGAAGAGGAGGCCGTCAGTTAGACAGAGAGACAATAGCCCATTCCTCAGGTAATACAATGACAGGGCGACTCACGTGAAAGCACGTGCCATATGAAACTACCATTTATGCTGTCAATGTATATGTGTGTGCGTGTTTTTTATTGTTGTTGCAGTCATTTTACAAGTGTGTGAATGGGTGTGTGTGTGTATTATGTATGTATCTCTTTTTATTGCTAAGTGAATTTATTGCATTTAATATGCTCATCATGTTAAGATTTTATACATTGTTATAGCAGGCAAACAAGCTAACTAAATCCACAACAAGATGGGGGCGAGATAGAGAGAGATAGAGCGAGAAAGAGAGAGAGAGAGGGAGCCAAAGATGGAGGGACCAGGTGAAACATTTTTTGGTATCTGTGCTGGGTGTTCTTATTGTCGCACACATTAAAATCCAATTAAAAGCGATAAAATCCATATAAGCAATACAAGTTTCATGAAGCCTGTCATCTGCAAAAGACTAAAACACAATCAGCCTGTCCGAGTTTCAAGCATTGACACTGAAACCTGACAAAATACATTTTAAGTACAATTTTGTTAGAAATAGTCAATGATATAAGAAATCAAATTAGAAAAGTAAACAGGACCTTAACATTTTGTGCAGCAGCATTGGATATTATAGCAAACAATTACGAATAAATCGCTTAAAGAACTGAAGTGTAGTAGATCATTTAACTTCGAAAACATAGATTACTTTTAGTCAAAAATATTTAGTAAACATTTTAAGCAATTCGTTTAATACGACTTTCGCTAATACAAAATGGACTACTTTAACGTCTAACGAGACCTCATTCAATTGGCTCAGCAGCTAATTGACTCTGAGTTGCCAATGAATAATAGTATAAATAATAAAAATGATGGTAATAACAATAGTAAGAATAATAACATCAGATCGTTGTGAGTATTATAAGCATTCTAACAATATGTTTGAACTAAGCACACTTCTAAAAAACACATCTGGCACAGAGCTGTGAGACTGTGTGCGTTGTTTATTGTCGCTCACTGTTGCTGTGGCTATTTATCAATAGACGCGCTGGCTAATTGCAAAACTTGAACAGGCAGATAGAAGTGGCAACAACAGTAACGACAATGGACAGCAATAACAATGAGTTGTAGCTAACCAGGAGACATGGGCAGAGGATGTGCACAAGTACACACACACAGTAAGAGGAAGAGAGAAGGAGACAGAAAGCGATAGAGAGCGATAGAGAGGGAGGCCTGTCTAAAGAGCAGCCATACAAATTGGTGACAAAAGTGTCAAATTTGCCAACTAAACAGTGCAGACACACACATATATATATAAACACATGTGCAAAGCAGAGCCTCATCAGAAGTAATTATGGCTTTTAACACACACACACACACACATAGGAAAGCAAAGTGAAAAGTTGAAATTGCCGCTGCGATGCCATTTTTGGTTTATTCATTGAAAGCCAGTTGACAGCGCGCAAAAACAGTGAATAAGAGAGTACGAAGAGGTGTGGTGAGCGGGATATCGGGGGCGGGTGGGGGTGTGTGTGTGTGTGTAAGTGTAAATAATATACCAGTTAAGTTAGTTAGCCCTTAGTTAGTTGACAGCATGAGTCAGTCAAATGGCATATTTGAAAGTTGCAACAGGCCAAGTGTGGAGGAAGGAGGGGCAAGGAACATGTATGTGTGTGTGTGTGTGTAAGTGTGTGTGTGTACTGCGAGCACTTTCCTTTCTACTGTTCCTATTTGTAAATGTGCAAAATGCCATGAATTATGCTGGTAGAAGAAAAGGGGAAAGGCCAAAGCAGGGTGTAGCCGGCGCAGACGTGGAGTGTTGGTTAGAGTGGGGGGAAGGGGGTTGTTGGCTAAAAATCGACTCAATTGCAATAGTGCTGCAAGTGCTGCACTTTGGTGTGACGAGTACGCGCCACAAAATAATTTACACACTAGCACTTAACGCAAATGGCTTTTAAATGAGCTGTGAATGAAAAACAAGAAAAAAAAAACATTGTTTTTCAGTGCAGCACAAATTGAAAGGAGTGGGGGTGGTGAAAGGATGAGGCTGTTGCATAAAACGCTGATTTAAAACAATTGTCGCTGCTGGCAAATTTGATTCAATGCAACTGCCAGAGATAAAAACAATAAATTTAATTGTAGCGCGGCCTTGAGCAAAACCAAAGCAAAAGAAATTCTAAAAGAGCAGCATACTCATTCCCAATACTCTTACTTTATCGGAGGGTATTTCAGTTTTGTTGGGATAAAGTATATATATCTGTTAATATGTTTCCAATCAGCATTAGTCAAGTCCAAGTCTGTTTCAATTAGTCAATGTTATTATGCTTCTTCTATCAACTTTGGATTAATATAATTAATAACATATAGCTGTCATCGGAATAATCAGTTGTTTTCGCTTGTTTGTAATTTCTAGTAAAAGGGTATGTTAAATTCAGCATGCCGCAAATAGAACCCATTTCTGTTTGCTGTGTCTTTTTTTATTGCTATTTCAGCTAAAAGTTGTGTGTGCGCATTGTGTGTGCGTGTGTGTGTGTGTGCTGATGGTGTAGATTTTGCGGGCGCTTTTCCAATTTTGCGTTTGGCGTTTCCTGCACTGTGGCGGCGTACATTACAAAATTTATGACATTGTTCTTTATAGATTTCAATTTTTTTTTTGTGTTTTTGCGAGACAAGCTTTTAGTTTTGCATAAAGTTTTTGCTACCGTTTCCAGATACCCTGCAGCAGATAGCAGCCGCAAATGGGTAGCTGGACAGGTAGATAAAGACTGAAAAGATAAATCGCCCGTACCTTAAAAGGGTATCTTAAAGTTGAGCTGGTTTTCAAGTGTAAACTATTCTGTTGGTATTGAGTTATGGTCAATTTTTCCCCTTAACTGAATGCTGCAACTTTTGTGGCTTTCACTTTGAAACGCATAATGAAAAGGAACCAATGACACAAAAGAGGGAAAATATATAGGGAAAGAGATAGAGAGAGGGGAGAGTGCGAGTAAGAGATAGTATGTGTTTTGTTTTCATTGACAACTGCATTGATTTCTTTAGGAAAGATGAATATGAAATTTAAGCCTGGTAAAACATCCAATGCATTGTTTAAAATTGTTGTTGATAAAAGTTTCTATTCCTGACAGATATTTAAGAAATATGATAATCAAACTAAAACTATTTATATAGACTCGGATATGTCGATAATGATTGTTCCTATGGCAGCAATATATTACAGCAAGCCGATGTTGATGATTATATTGCTTTTTAAGAGCACAATAAATAGCATAGCTTATGAGTTTCCTAGGCAAAGCTTGTAAAAGAGGATTAATAGATGGACATGGTTAAATCGACTCTGTTACTGATGCCGAACGAGAAAATTAATACTCCAAAGTCTCAACTTATACAGCTAACCTTTAAATTACTATTCACACCGTTTTTGCTTAAACCAGAGCCAGAGCGTATAAAAATTTATACGATCTCCAATGGCCAATGGATAAAAAGGACTCCGCCAGGACTCGGTTAGCTCAGCTCCTAAACGCTTCAATCAATGCAATTAAAGTAAATGCACAACAACAACAGCAATCTGATTTTCCCTGCAGTACTTTCTATATATATATATATATATATATACATGTACGAACAGCAACGGTCAACATTATAAGTTTTGGAAAAGTGA
This sequence comes from Drosophila dives, assembly GCA_035042365.1. NCBI lineage: Eukaryota > Metazoa > Arthropoda > Insecta > Diptera > Drosophilidae > Drosophila > Drosophila dives. The sequence goes on along the minus strand of JAWNLJ010000456.1, from coordinate 1,436,337 downwards.
TATATAAGTAAAATATAGTTACAAAAATTGTGAAAACTTGATTTGAACACTATATATTTATACTACAGATAAGTAAACATGTGAAGATGCAACACCTATAAAATTATGTGGAATAAAATAAGTCTTTAATTTACTCACAAATAAGTCGGAAAAATAATAGTAGTGGAGCTATATTCTTTCTAGAAATTCCATATGAGGTGTGGGTATATATTATAAATTAATTTGCATTTTTTGAAGCAACGTTTCTATTATTTTGTTCGCAATTGTAAGTAACGTATACTATATGCGATATAATGGCGCAGACATCGCGTGAGTTGCGCTAATGCATATTGCCACACCCACGTTGCACACAATCCTTTCTGCTTTGCTTTTGGGTTGTGGCAGCTACGTCGAGTGCAGCACGTGAGCAAACAGAAGCAGCTGAAGCAAACACCTGACATTCTTGTAAAATCAAAAACCTTGGCAACAACAACAATGACTTGAACTCAATGCGTAAACAGTAAAGTTTAATGCACTCTAATTGCACGAGGCAAAGACAGCGCTTTTATGTGTCGACTCAAAGGGCGTGCAACTTGCCTCGGAGTTGGAGTGAGACGGAGTTGTAGTTGGTAGTTGTCGCGATGACAAAGCAATTGTTACTACAACTCCCCAAGGAATCGTTAAAATAGCTACACTGCGAAAAAATAACAGGAATATAGTGGAACCGAGAGGGAGAGCAACTTAGCTACGCCCAGTCTACACCTATACATACAAATTAATAAAATTAACTCACGATAGTAAAACTGATCTGTATAGTAATAAATGTTTGTGTGTATTATATGAATAAAATTACAAATGTTTAAATAAACAATTGTTTGTCCAGCTATAAATATACTTGGTAAGCAAAATATATTCTTAATTGATTTTGATACATATTTAGTAACGGTTATGAATTTTTATCAAATGGGATATAAAAAAATATATGAACACTTGTTAGTCAATTCTATTTTATATACAATATACAAAAATATAGCACTTGATCTATACATTTCACGACTTTTCGCTCCGTGTAGCAGAATTAAAGTAAAGCAAAGTGCAGCGGCGAGGACGTTGCGTGTGAGTTGACTTTAGCAGTCGCTGTTGTGGCAAGGGACTCAAAAGTTCATCCACTTTACGATTGATTGTGCCAACAAAGCAACAAGAACAATTGTCGCTATGCGGATATCCGGTTAAGTGACACATATGTATGTGTGTGTGCGTGCATGCGTTGGTTGGTATGTACATGTTTAGCGCTCATCAAGTTGATTAATGTTTGATATTAATGATTTATTTATTCCCGTCTGCCGAGGCTGCCAACAGCAGCAGACGTCAAACACACTAATAAAACAGGTATAAACCAGAATGTGAACGCCAAAGTGCTGTATCAAAAGACCATTTATAATTTTGGACGACACTTAAAGGGGAAAGGCGAGGGGACTGAAATGTAAATGGGGGGCGAGGGTGTCTTTTCGTACACTAAAAACCAAATTATTTTCAACCGCTGTGTGTGATTTATTTGGTGGGCTGTCTGTGTCCACAAAAACAAAAATACGGTAGCAGAAAACGAAGCCAAGCCAAGCCAAGGCTCTGTTTCTGTTTCTGACCAAGTTCTGCCCATGTTCTGGCAATGTTTTGGCATTGGCCAGTTTTTTTGATGACTAAGCTGGTTTCAATTTTTTTCCTGCTGCTCAACTTGCCAACTCAAAGTTTGTGGTCAGTAGTAATACTATATACATATTTATATATATATATATATATATATATATGTATATATATAGCATCTGCAATTGTTGGGCCAAGCTGCAAATTGCATAGGACGACAAATATTGCATCGGCAAGCTAATGATAATCGGCAGCAGGCAGCAGGACTTCCAATTCATTTCATTTCGTATCGTTTCGAAGGTAAAGTCCATTAATTTGCAGGCCGCATTTCAATGCCAGGTTCTTGCGCCGTTTGTTCGACTTCCGCTCAACAAAATTATAAATTATTGCAGCTTGGCAAAAAATATTCGTGAACCTTATTTTTCCCATTTTTTTTTTTGCTCATACTCTATTGCATATAGTGGACATTTCTCTAGGCAGGAGTATAAAAAATCGATAGCATCGATAAGTGCTAATCGCTCATCAAATATTGTCTTGTATTCCCGTTACAGACACATACATATTACTGTTACGCTCATACGTTCTTTAATAGTCGTTCCACCCAAAAACAGTTTCTTTCTTATCCAGCTGATTTTTGTGCAGTGTATTCGTTAGTCGTTGCAAATTTCTTTCTCTGGTTTTCTATTACTTATTTAGTTATATTTTTATTTTCTCAATTCTGCTTTATCTGTTTTTATTTTTATTTTGCTTTGTCACGCGAGTTCTGAGCATAAAATTCGGTATTTTGGCCGCTTGTTAAATATTTGACAGCGTTTAGCTTTTAAGTAGGACTCAAAATGGGGCCGAAATTTCTCATTCTTCTCCCCCCCTCCGTACCATATTTTCCATTCACTAATCAACATTTAATGGCCTGGGACACCTAGGCCTATGCGTCATATTTAATGCCCGTTTACATGAATAACGAAATATCGCGCTAACGCCTCAAATGACACAGAACATATATATACTATATATAATATAAATATGAGTGTGCGTTCATATCTGCTATAGACATCAACATAATTAGACGCCATTAGTTCCGCTCAGTTGCCGACATTTGGAAAATGTGTACCAGACTGACTGACAGACAAACGAGAGACGCCTCCTGCATTGCTTGCCACATATGTCGTATGCGCAACTTGTGCCAACAGAGACAAAACATCAGAATTTCGCTTTGACATCTCTGAACTTGCTTTGACTTTGCAGAAGATATACTTTGTGGAGACTAATGTATAGATAGCAAACAGGAAGTAAAAATTATATAGTCTGTACACATACACTCTCTGCGAATGCCTTAGGCTTTTAAATTTAATTCATTGGAATAATGATAATATGGGATCGAGCCTTGCACATAATTTTTTCCTTGGATTATGGACAGGGAAGTGGGGTAGCTATTAGACTATGACTGAATAAATTGTCTACAAATTTGTGCAATAAGATTATGAATTCGATTTATTAATATATTTTATTATTTTGCCTTGCGATCTAGTTAATACAGACTCTATCTTAATTTCAGACTCTGCCCAAAATTATTGCTGCTTATGCCGCAGATGCTTCATTATACCCCTTCACTTTTTTTCAGAGCATAAATGGATTGGCATCTATGGGCTCTAGAAAAAGATTATAGAGATATAACTCTATATAGTTTATATTTCAATAATAAAATTGGAATTTATTTTTGACTGTTTTCAACGCACTTTCGACTCGATTGCTTAAAAAGCACGACAAGTTTTCGGATATCGCACGACAGACATTTCTGTAATGAGCTCATTGCGGGGCGCTCCCAACCACCTCCCCTATCGCTCCAACGTCGCTCCCGCCGTTTTCTCCGTTCCTCCCTGAGACTTGTCAGCTAATTTAAATGCCAGTTGGCTGTTGAACAAAACTGTTTTCAGATAGAAACCTAAGTTCTACTCGACTCTACTGTACTCTACACACTCCACTCTAGTCTCCTCTCCTCACCCTTCCCTTTTCACCTCTTTCCAAACCTTCCCTTTCAATTACTGCCTCATTTACGTTGTGCTTTGCGATGCGCATAAAATTCTTTATTTGGGGGGCATTCATTTGTACAGGTTTCCCCTGGCACATGGCTTTCGGCATTAGCCTAATTGTTGTTAGTGCCCATACATACACATACACACGCACACAGGTAAAAGGCACATATTTTTGGTTTTTTTTCATACATTTTGCTGGCCATTTAATTGTAAAAGCATTTTAATACGCAGCTTTTTTCTTACTTGCTTTCGCTAATGTTGCTTTAAAGCTTTTGTGTGTGTGTGTAAGTGTGTGTGCCGTTCTTCTCAAGGTCGCGTGCAGAAATTACAGTCACGCGTCAGATTTTTATGCAAAGCAGGCAAAACTCAGAACTGAGCCACTTTTTTAAAAGTATTTTTTTCTTTTTATTTTTTATGCATTTGCAATTTTTTATTGTTGTTTTTGTCATATGTAAATTCTAACATATGTAAATATCCAAGAGTGTGTGTGTGTGCTTTTGCCTGCCTTTTGAGCCGGTCATAAATTTCAAGCAAGTCTCGTTAAATCTCAAGTGAGCTTTGCCTTTTTTCTCACAGTGTTTCATTGCTCATTTTCAGAGATCGTTGTTGTTGTTGCTTAGCAAATGCAAATGAACAGAGAGAAATGTTTGTTTTTTGCCAGGCCAGTCGGCAAATTTCTTGATAACAAATGCTAGCTTAAAAGCTTTAACCGGTTGAAATTCAAGGAATTTTGTCAGAAATCATTCAGTTTAGTTTGGACAAAATTTGACTAATAAAATACAAAGCTGCAAAAAATTTAATGGCATTTATCAACTATTTAAAAAAGCAATGAAATTGGGTACAGGGTTACAATGAAAATATATATAACATATAATTGTAATGTAAGTAAAAAGTTTTAATAGGCATCTGCGACTTCAAATGGAGAATATATATTATTGATCAGCATCGACTACATTATTACTATTTAATTTTACTTTTTATTATTTAATTAAACTAATGCGTACAATTCCATTAAACACGGAACTATATCTACTTTTATTAAAATTATATTTGATACCAAAGTACTCTGTATGGTATTCTTAAAGCCGAAGAAAAACACTTGTAATTCCCCAAAGTTCACAGCCCATTTAATTTCAGTGGTTATGTTAATGTTCCCAATAGAGCTGAACCCATTTTTTTTTTTTTTGGAATTTAGACCCAAAAATGCAAATAGTTTCACGTGTTTCACACATTCGCACACATAAGCACGCACACATGAAAAATAATATTTGTATATATATGAAATGTCACACAAATTTACGACACTTTTTATGGACGAAATTTTATTGGGTTGACTTGACAAAAAAAACCTAAGGCTGGTTTCACCTTTGACGATTTATGCTCGCCATTTTCAAAAACTATTTGGCAAAGCTGAATGCGAGACGAAAGCAAACAAAAATAAGGAGAGAGAGGGACAGAGAAATGGCAAGAAGAAGAAGAACAGGAAGTACTTTAAAAATGTCAAAGGGATGTCAAAAGCAGCAGAAGCAGCAAAACACACAAGCAGCGCTGTCGCTGCGCAGCTGCTGCGCTGTCAACTCTCGCTTTTTTTTTGTGTTTAGACCCTCAAAGGCTTTTCTGATTGTTGTTGTTGTTTTTGTTGTAGCAGAGAGGCTAATGATGCCCGCAGCTTTGGTAAAGCAGCCAACAACAATTTTATTGCATGTGTTTTATGTGTGCGGAGCATGATGAAAGCCAACTCAATACTTTAAGCAAAAAGTTACTCGAACATGTAAAATGTAATCTCCTCGACCGAATTGTGGACGTGGGAAGTGACCAAATAACGGTGGAGAGGCAAGGAGAGATAGAGAGAGAAATAAGCTTGAGAATTAGTTAAATTCTTGGTATTGTTTTTGTGGACATAAGTGAAAGAACGACAGATATAATATAGACATACAGAGAGAGAGTGAGATTGAGAGAGGGAGAGAGAGTCATATATAAATTGATAGATATATAGATATATAAATATATAAGGAGAGATACTGATAAAAATTAATAGATAGACAGACATATAGATAAAGATAAACATAAGTAGTTGGAGAGATAGAGAGGAGAATTTCTTAAATTTGTAAGTTGCTTTCTAGAGTTGACGGATTAAAATGCTAGAAAAAAAGAAACAGAGTGAGACATATATAAATGGCCATTAACCATTAGGGATGTCAAATCTTATAACGCTTATCGATAGTGTTTGCTCATTAATCATAAACAATGCAAGCTTCCAGCACATACGGAAATCAATCAAACTTACTCGCATAATTCGAGTTAGATTAGATAATATTAAATAAGGTTGTTGGACTAATATTTAAATATAAATTATTTTTCAGTTATTTAACAAAGATATTATTGAGATGAACTTACGATTTTGTGATGGAGGGCGGAGAGTTCGCGTTCGGTGACCCGTCGACTGGCCGCCTCGCGTCTTCGCTGCCGGAACTGGCTGTACTTGTAGGCGAGCATTACGCCGGGCAAGGCAAGTGCCTCCAACGGAGACTTTCTTCCAAAGGGCATCTCTGCTTAATCTTTGTCCTCGGAGTCCTTTACGGGCGAGTGTTGAATTATTGCTTTAGGTGTTTTGATATATTCACAATTTAAGTTGAGAGGAGTTGCCTCGGCTAGTGTCTCATTATTATTGGTATTAGTGGTTTTATTATTACTATTGATTTTGTGTAAGCACAACACGATTTAAACATTGTGTTGTTGCCCGGGCAGTTTGCTTAAGCGACTACACACACAATTTTCCATAAAGGATTTTTCATTGAATTTTCCGTTTTCTTCGCATGCTGCAAATTCACACTTTGCACTCGTCGTCGGTTCACCTGTGTGTGGTCTGTGTGTGTATTTGTGTTGGGAATCAAATTTCTAATGAGCCACTTTTACCCTCTCTGTGCGATTTGCATCCACTTTTATTTCAAGAGTGTTGCAAGTGGTTTGTTTTTTGAGGAGGCGCAGGGTAAATTGTTCTTACAGCCACACACCTTGAGCCATAAGTTGTGTGTGTTTGTATAAACATAGCATACTCTTATATATGTTTTTATTTATGTTGTTTTTAATTATAGTTCAAATAATTTATTTTGAAAAGTGAAAAGCTGATATTATTAAGGATATTTACAAATGAAAAAAGCGCATGTCTAAATACCTAGAATTTCTTAATGTTTTAGTTTTATTTTACTGCCATGACAGTTTTTGAAGCCAGTTTAATTAACTATTTAACACATTTTTGAAACAGAAACCAGTTTCCAACTGGTAATGAAAAACAATTTATAATCTCGTAGATTATATTAAAAAAAAATACAGATTTTTAAAAATAATTTTGTGGTTTTATAATTAAAATTTTATAGCCTTGCAGCAGAAGTAAAAAGTGCTGCTGCCCAATTAGCCAGGCAAATAAATTGATGCCGTCGAAGGGGATGGGAGAGGTTCGGGGAAGAGATGGCTCTTATCATTATTTGTCAGAAACGTGGGCATTAAAAATGCTAAGAAATTTATGCTTTGACTTTTGGCCCTGCTATCAAATTACAAGGCGAAAGACGAACATTAATTTCAATTAGAAATCACACACACAAAGAAACACATACAGCAGCGCATAACTGTAAATCACAAGTGAATGCGGAGTTAGGAGTATAACGCGTGGGACGGTTGGGGGGGTACAGACTCGGGTTGTGTGTGGCTAACGAAACTGTCGCTGATTACACGCTGCGTTTAGTTTGACTTTTATTTGTATTCAAGTTAAGACTCACACACACATACACGAGTGCGCACCAGCGAAAGAGAGAAGGAGAGAGAGCGGTAGAGTGGGTGAGGTGAGTTTGGAATTGAAGGTGAATTCGCTGCTTGCACGTTTTGCTTATTTGTTTTGTTATGCGGTGACACGTGCGTCGGCGGCCAACGCAGAACGTCGAATGTCGCAGCTTCAGCTTCGCAAAATTCCCACGCAAAGTAAACGCTGGAAGCTGCTTATCTATCTGCCTGTGTGTGTTTGTGTGTGTGTCAGTGCGACGCACTTCCAGTGCAGGAGGTGGAGTCGTTTTCTTCTCTGTTTCCAATGCAGGTTGTTTATTTGCACGCGGTTTGCTTTTTTATTTGTTTTGCTTCCTCTTCCTCTTAATTCTTTTTTTTTTACTTGAAAAACGCGCAAATTTCTATTATATATTTTTACACTAGTTAAGGCGCAACGAATTTTTTGTTGTTGTTGGTTACAAGGCGTAAGGTGCACGAGCGTCGCGTAACGTATTCGTCGCGTGCGCACTTCTTTTCTCCTTGGCAACCTGCAGCGTGGCGCCTTCGCAAGCGACTGCTGTAAAAAGGATTTACGCTTGCTTCCAGCAACTGGCAGCTGACAGACCAACAATACTTGCCAACTGCGCAGTCGCCGTAAATTTACAGTTAGCCGGCTATATTGGGTATAACAGTTTTTGTGTGCTCTTTTGCCATCATTTTGGTGTCTCGTAAACAAAACGTCATCACATTTACTGTGTGTTTGTGTGTAAGTGAGAGTGTGGAAACAACTCACAAACAGTGGACAAAATTTACGTTTACTGTTGGCAAAGATTTTGCACATATCTCTTATTGATTTCACCTCAGAATCAACAAAGCTTTAAAATCAACACTTCGGCAATGGTATGATAAATTTAAATAAATGTTTTTCACAGAGGCGAATTACGAACGAAAGATAGATTAGTGATCAAAAGTAAATGTATAGGCGAAAATTTATTTAAGAATGTATGCAAAAATGTATGTCATTTTATAAGAAAAGCAAATATCTAAGAATATTAATATATAGACATAGAATATTTATCTAAGATTTCAAATTAATTTTTTTCACATTTTCAATGTGAATATATTTCGTTATATGTGCCAAAGTTTACTATTTAAATTTATGCAATTTTTGATGTTGTTGGCGAATGTTAAGAATTTGTACAATTCAATTTAACGAGCGCTTTTTCATTAACGCGTTTGGCATTGCTTGGTGCCGCTAATTGTTGCAACTTTTTTGTGGCCAGTAATAATAATAATTATAATAATAACAATTATAATAATCAAGGCCAGTTTGGTCAATAGCTATAGAATAGAATGCGGCTAATTATGGAGTTAATTGAGCTTCAAGCTAATTTTAATAAACACGAGCAACATGTTGCTACCTTTAAAGTTTTTGTGCAACATGTACACATCGTTGGCTTCGCTTACAAAGTATTTAAATAATTAATTTATGTTGCTATCGTTGACTACATGATCAAAATGTTGCTGGCGCTTTGTATTACATTACATTACACATATATTAAATATTTAAACTAACAGCTCACAAGACACACTCTCTGCTGCTTCTGATTGATATGCAGCTTTTAAGAGCTCAGCTCAAGTAACAACAAGAACATAAATAAATTGCCAAATTATCGAAACAAACGTGAAAGTGAAGAGAGCCCAAAAACACAAAAAATAATGCAAAGCAAATAACTGGAAATGCAGCAGACAACTGTGCTACAACTTTGCTAAGGCTGTTCTATGCGCTGAGCGCAAATTAAAAAAAAATGAGAGAGCTTGACAAAGTGATTGAGAGAGTGATGGCGAGGTGAGCAAGTGGTAACATTTCGCTCTCTCTTTCGTTTTCTCTCTCGCATGGCCTGCTTTGCTTGAGTGCAAAAACAATTTGAGTGGCAAAACAAAAAAAAAATAAACACGAACAAAGCGACGCCATGGAAATGATGACGTAAATTGAAAGCAAGCCAGCAACAACTACAATAACATCTATTTGCATTGTACCGTTATATGTCCTTAGATTTGTCTGTCTGTCTACGCCACGCAATCAGCTCAGGTGCGTTAGTGAGAGGGGAGGATAGTGGGGGTGAGTGCGAGATGAGTTCTGCATACGCTTGCCTGTCGAGCATTTGTCGAAATGAGAGCATCAATAAAAACTGCACTTCTCAGAAACGGATACATTTATGAGTAAAGCTTGCAGTTGTTGTTGTGTATGACATTGTTGTTGTAACTCTAATGACATTTTCCATTGTTTCCCGAGCATTTTTACGATTCGCTGACAACGCTTCCATTTCCGCCTCAACTTCAGCTTCAACTCTTGTGGTAGAGATGTGTACGCCTGGGCTTGAATTTACACTTCCGTGTTTTGATAAATAAATTTTTTAAAATTTGACATATTTTCCAACATTTTGACAGTCACAAATTTAGATATTTTAGTCACGAGCCCATCGCAATTCCCTTGCACCGCCGTCACGTCACGACACGTCAGGACACGTTAGGACACGTCACGGATTTATGTTTAGCTCGCCAGTTGGAGTTTCTATTTCAGTATAAGTTTTGGTTGACTTTGCAGCAGCAGCAGAAGCTGCATGTAACCTGCAGTTGGCTTTGTTTGTTTTGCCGCTTGTTTGCTGTGTATGTCCTTCACACACACACACACATGCACACTCAGACACACACACGCAGTTTCTCATATTTCGCTGTCCTTAAAAACTTTTGCACTCTGTGCTCAATTTGGTTTTTGTTATTTTTTTTTTTTTTTGGTTTAGTTGTGCGTTTCTATTTCTATTTTTAGGCAGCCACAAAGCTCGTTGCACACACACACACACACATAGACACGCTAAGGTTAATAGCTTTTCTGTTGGTGGAAGGGGGTAATAATGTTAGATATCAATCATACGCCATGTGTTTTTTCTTCTCAATATTTCTTTTGTTGTTACGAAAATTTCTGCTCATATTTCTCATGCTTGAAATACTTAAATAAATCATGAATAACTAAATGAATGACAATTATAAGAGAGAGTGGACAAGAGAGAGATAGATAGAGGGAGAGAGAGAGAGAGAGAGAGTGAGAGAGAGAGAGAGAAAAAAGAACAACACCTTCAAATTATTGTCTCTGACATTGTTCAAGTTTGTTGACGTTGTCTTCGTTGCACAGACAGACAGACAGACAGACAGACAGAGAAGATGTTCCATTGACGTCACAACATTACTGCACATAACACACACACACAGAGATACACACACAGACGCACACACACACAGAGACACTTACAACAGCAGCTGCTGATTGCCAGCCCTTCCTCACTCCTTCCCCGGCTTGCCGCATTGCAATGATACAACATGCCACAAGCAGCAGTCGCCAGTTACCAAATACTACATGCCACATGACACATGCCTCCCCTGACCTTAGCCAAATTGTTTACACTTATCACGCCAAATGTTTGCACAGAAGCAGAAACATTGGCGAATCATCAATTTGGACATTGTAAACAAGCTCTGAATACATATTATTTATTGTGTAGAAAATATAAAATAAAATAAAATAAGTAAGTAAAAGTTAAATATGTGCAATAAATTATTTTTTGTGTAGAAAATATAAAATAAAATAAAATAAGTAAGTAAAAATTAAATATTTGCAACAAAATTGTAATTAACAATTGGCAAATTATGATTAATAAACTATGAAAAAGAGGAATTTTATTTATTGGATTTTCTAAAAGTAAATTTCGATCTAAAATAGAGGGAAAGAAGATGTGCTAGAATTGGATTAGAGATGTATTCGATAGGTGTTCGATCAAGAGGAAGCTCTGGAACTGCTGTGGGCACCATCACCTGCCACTTGGACACTTGGCTGGCTTCCTCTTGACTCTGGCAGCATTTGACTGCTTGACGCTGTGGGTCAGTTGCTTCTGGCCCTTCAAAGTGTGCAGTTCTCAAGTCGAGTCCAAGAAACGGAAAACGGCTCGAATTTAATCAAATTTTTTGGATTTGTGCAAATCCTTTTGAGCAATGGCTGCCGCAGCAGTTGCCACACCAGGAGCCACCGTGCTGCCTTCTGCTCCTGCCGCAGGTCCCGCAGCGGCAACAACCGCTTCAACTCGCAAAGGTCCTGCCGGGGCAGCAGTAACAGCTGCCTCTGCTGGCAAAGGACCACAGAATCAGGTGGAAATCGCCGGCGAGGCGAATATCGTCAACTACATGAAGAACAGATTGCGCAAGGGGGCAATGAAGCGCAAGGGTCTCGAGGTGGTCAACGGACACAGATTTGTGGTGCGCTTCTTCAAGCAGCCCACCTACTGCGGTCACTGCAAGGACTTCATTTGGTAAGCTTACAATAGCCACAGGCGAAGGAAACGCAGCCACAAACAGAACACAACAACAACAGCAACAACAACAACAACAGTGAAAATAGAAACTGCAACTGTAACCTTATTTTTTAGCGTAACTTATTTTATTTTTATTTTTTGCTAGTTCTCATTCAAATACCCTGTTCTCATTGGTAGTAAGTTAGGAAGGATATCGACTGTGTTGTAAGAAAAGCAAACAACTCCGATGGAGACTCTTCTGTTTTTGGTATTTCCAATCTCTGAGATTAAAGTAGCTAAGCAGTTTTGTAAAAATCAGACAAGTTATATTTTATTTTATATATTTTATTTAAAATTTGTTATTACATTCACAAGCTCTTTTTATTTATGGCAACTATCTATAAATTGTAACCTGATCCTCAACGTATACTCTGAAATATCTTAGAGACATCTGATAGATATCCGCATGACTTAAGGGTCGATCTCTATTAGATCTCATTTAGAACAAAATGTTCTTCAGTTTCTTAGAGTATTTCGATCTGAAGTTGAGTTTATGCTTTTTACAGGATATCTACCTATCGACTACTCTCGACAAGAATATTGCTCTTTTTGTTGGTGTTTTATTTTCTGTTGCGTTGCCTAATTTAATTAGTGCTCTGTAAGTTGACACGTATTATTCTTGTTCTTGTTGTCTCTGTCACACTCTGCCTCACTCTTTCTCTTTCTCTCTCTTTCTCTTTCTCTTTGTCTCTTTCTTTTGCATTGTTGAATTGAATAATTCAGGGGCTTTGGAAAACAAGGTTTTCAGTGCGAGGGTAGGTTGAAGACTTTAACTCAAGCATGGACATGGACTAATTGCACACTTATTTCGCACAACAGAATGTCGCTTTAATATACATCAGAAGTGCTGCAAGTTTGTGGTCTTCAAGTGTCCTGGCAAGGACACTGACTTCGATGCCGACTGTGCGAAGGTGAAGCATTCTTGGATCTCGACCACCTACACCACGCCCACCTTCTGCGATGAGTGCGGCATGTTGTTGCACGGCGTTGCCCATCAGGGCCTCAAGTGTGAGAGTAAGTGTTTCCTGAGCAACATACACTCAGAAAAAAATGGTTTTAAGTTTTTTAAAATAGTTTTTAGCCATTATGATAATTTATTATTTATAAAACTCACGGAAGCTAATTAACAGCTATTTTTTAAAACAGCTCAACTGTAAATTTAAGAATTTACTTTCTGAATAACAGGATGACAAACCATTCTTAAATCTGTGTTTTTTAGTGTAGTCCTCAATTAATATTTGTTTCATGCAGATTGCAATCTGAATGTGCATCCAAAGTGCCAGGAGTGTGTGCCCCCAATGTGTGGCGCCGATATCAGCGAGGTGCGTGGCAAGCTTCTCCTTTTCGTGGAGCTCAAAGGCAACAATTTAAAAGTGGAGAGTGAGTAAACCCCAAATGGAGTTCTCTGATTAATGATTACCATGAATTTATCGTGTTATCAAATCAGAGACAATTCGTCGGAAATTTTATAAATATGTCTTCTTTTTATTTAAATATTAATTTTAATATTATATTTTATTTTAATTTAATTTGTATTTTACTTTTTGTATTAGTACATTAAATGACTAACGATGAAATCCATCTATTCTTTAGTTAAGGAGGCAGCTAACCTGATACCCATGGATACCAATGGCTTCAGCGATCCCTATATAGCCGTCCAAATGCATCCCGATCGCTCGGGACGCACCAAGAAAAAGACAAAAACCATACAGAAGAATCTGAATCCGGCCTTCAATGAGACTTTTACATTGTAATTAATTAATTTAAGATATGCTTGAAACTTGAAACATGCCAAAAATGGATTTCAATTCACAGCGAGCTGCAGCCACAGGATAGGGATAAGCGTCTGTTGATTGAGGTCTGGGATTGGGATCGCACCTCACGCAACGATTTCATGGGCTCGTTCTCGTTCAGCTTGGAGGAGCTGCAAAAGGAGCCCATCGATGGCTGGTACAAGTTTCTGTCGCAAGTCGAGGGGGAACACTACAACATACCCTGTGTGGATGTCATCAATGATATGGCCCGACTGCGCGACGAGGTGCAAGTGAGTAAAGCCAGCCGCAACTGCTCCCATTTATCCGAAATCCTGAGTCGAATATCTGCAATCTCAGCACGACCGTCGTCCCAACGAGAAGCGGCGCATGGACAACAAGGATATGCCGCATAATATGAACAAGAGAGACATGATTCGCGCAGCAGACTTTAATTTTGTGAAGACCATTGGCAAAGGATCGTTTGGCAAGGTCCTTTTGGCCGAGCGCCGTGGCACCAATGAGCTGTATGCGGTAAAAGTGCTGCGCAAGGATGTCATCATTCAAACGGATGACATGGAGTTGCCCATGAACGAAAAACGCATTCTGGCGTTGTCGGGTCGTCCACCCTTCCTTGTCGCTATGCACTCCTGTTTCCAGACCATGGACCGCCTGTTCTTTGTCATGGAGTATTGCAAGGGTGGGGATCTTATGTACCACATGCAGCAATACGGACGCTTCAAAGAATCAGTTGCCGTGTGAGTATTTCCGGCTACTATTCCTATATCTTCTATATATATTCTGTTTTCGCTTTTAGTTTTTATGCTGCGGAAATTGCAATAGCTTTGTTTTTTCTGCACGATCATGAAATCATCTATCGCGATCTGAAGCTGGATAATGTTCTGCTGGATGGTGAGGGACATGTCAAACTTGTGGACTTTGGCCTGAGCAAGGCGGGCGTCTCAGATCGGCAGACAACTCGCACCTTCTGCGGCACACCCAACTATATGGCTCCGGAGGTGAGATCAGAAAAATAAGAATAAAGATATAGTTTGTAGGATGAAGAAATTTGTATAATCCATTATGAGGAGGAAATGAGTAGCAATTACCAATTACCTTTTTGTCAGATTGTCAGCTTGGATCCGTATTCGACTTCGGCTGATTGGTGGTCTTATGGCGTATTGCTATACGAACTGATGGCCGGTCAGGCGCCATTCGATGGCGAAGATGAGAGCTCCGTTTTCCGCAACATCAAGGACAAGAAGGCCATCTTTCCCAAGCACTTCACCCAGGAGGCCATGGATATTATAACGAGCGTAGGTAGAATATATATTTAGTGTAATAATAATTCATTTCCTACTTTTTCCCATATAGTTTCTGGCAAAGAAGCCAAACAATCGTTTAGGGGCGGGTCGCTATGCCCGCCAGGAGATCACCACACATCCCTTCTTCTGCAATGTGGACTGGGACACGGCGGAGGCTTGCGAAATGCAACCCCCAATTGTGCCTAGGATTGTAAGTCCCTTTTCCCAGCTATAGTCCAAACTTTTGATTTGATTATTATTTTTCGTTTGTAGAAACATCGCAAGGATATCAGCAATTTTGATGAAGCGTTTACCAAGGAGAAAACAGATCTAACTCCTACTGACAAATTGTTCATGATGAATTTGGATCAAAATGATTTCATTGGCTTCTCATTTATGAATCCCGAGTTTATAACCATTATTTAAGCTTTGCGACTATTGTGACTAATGTTAAAAGCTCAGGTTGCGGTAATCAATAAAGGATGTCAACGGAAGCTTTGACAAACTTATTCGTATAACACATGTGTTGAGCGAAAGCTTTTAAAATTCAATTAACAGTGAACGGCGGGCTTTACTCTCTTCAACATTCGATTTACAGTTAAAAACGAAATGTTACTCCTCTTTTTTTACGACTACTAAGAGCCCAGATAGTAATTGACAACGAGCCAGGCAGTCTCTGGCTAGAATCGAGCCCGGTCGGAGCTGTTTACCCTGTTTATGAGGTCAGGTGAACCAAAAAAAAATTAACAGATGGGGAGGGGAAGGGTGGGCTAGCTCCTTGCCTGCTTGGGCCATGAACACTGAACTTTAACCTTCAAAAGGGGAAACAAGCAAAACTCGCATGCGAGATTTGCCAGGGGAATTGCAGAAACAGAAACTCACCACGCAAGCTAAAGAGATGCATGGATGAAAGGGTAGATTAAGATGAAGATGATCAAATAAAGCAGGAGGAGGAGACAACTCTGTCTGTTAATTAACTGGCTGACAATCTGAGATCTGTCAAGCGACCCTGTCAAATTTCATCAGTTTGGAGCAACTAAATGTTAACTTGTTGCTGCCTCCAGCTCTGGGCATATTGAACGTTGCACGTTCGCAGACAGAAATTAGCTGTTTCAAATTCAATTTATTTCGCACTCTCATTGTCCTTTTTTCTGTCACTCTAAATTTGTCCGCCGAGCCTTGCGTGCTTTCAGCTGTAAAATTCTTCGCAAATTGTTTTCGGCTGACAAACACATACGCATATACACACACACGCACACACACAGGTTAGAGGGCAAATGCCTTTTGCTTTATTGTGGCCTGTTTTTTTAATGAAAAGTGTGGCTTTTTTTTGTGTTGGAAAACCCTCAACTGTTCTCTGTGCCTTGGGTCATGACCGCAAAAATAGTTTCGGGCATACCAAAAATATTTCTTGGCTCGTCTCTTTGCAGACATTCTAATACAATAAATTCCTTGGCCAGTATATCACCCACCCCCTAGACATGGATTTCGTTCTGGCCGTGAATGGCCAGTTGCAGAGAACACTTGAAATTGCGCCAAAATCTATTCAAGGTACTGGCTTTGTCCAACAAATAACCCAATTCAGGGCCACACATTTGACAAGCAGTTAGTTACCCTACCTCAAAAGCGATTGCTTTGATTTCCTTCAAAAATAATCAATGTGAATTTATATAAATTATCTGCATCCTTTTGATGTTTTTTTTTTTTTTAAATATTTCATTTATTTATATCCATTTAATATTTTTTAAAATTGTATATTTTATGATTTGTTGGTATGTTTACTGTTATTTTAAGGAAACCAATCTGAAAAATAATTTTCACCCCAAATGGTTAAGAAACCTTCTCTTGAAGCCATCAGCAACTTATGGTATCAAAGTTTTTATTTGGAAAGTAAACGGTTTTCATTTTCCTTACATTTTCTAGGGCCTTAAGCCCCCTGTTTGCACTCTATTAGTGGCTGCAATTTGCAGTTTTACGTGGACTTTGCTGTGGCAGCCACAAGCGATGCGTTGCAGTGTCCTTGCTGTTGCTGCTACCTTAACCGCAACATGTGACGCTCTCCCCGAGCTGAAGTGGGATGTGGCAGGAACAGGAGCAAAGACAACACTTCGCATTAGGATGTACCAAAGTGCTTAACACAGTATAAATAATAGCTCCTCGCATGTGTGCTTGTGGGTGTGTGTGTGGGTGTGCATGTGGGTGTGTGTTGTATAATGTACGTGTACAGGAAAACTATCTTCCTGGCTGAGCATCAAAAGAGCTGAGCACACCTCGCTGTAAAACCGGCGAAGGCATCCCTTGAAGGCCTCAGCTGCAAAGGCTAATTAAGCCTTGGCCTGGCAGCAGATAAGTGTGTAAATAAATGAATTTACTCCAAGTTTAAATCCAAGTTAAACTCCAATTCCAATTTCAAGTCGGAGACCGCAACTTCAGAAATATTTTCAACTCAGGACGCATAAACCACAATTACGAGTTGAAAGGTTCTGTGACAAGAGACAATTTTAACGCCAAAAGAGTTTGGTTTGGGAGTGAACGAACTTTTGATACTCTAGCTAAAAGCGTATAGTCAATATAGAAGTAGTATATTATATAAATAATAAGCTTAAGATAAACAACAAATATCTTGACTGATTTTACGATGCATCAATATTAACAAAAGCAATATTCGAATAAAAAAGGACATAAAATTCAAATCATTTCTAATTGCTATGAATAACATTTATTGGAAATTGGAAATAAAAATATGCAAGTCTTCTTCCCTTATTTTATACTTTACCGCAATTTAAAAAATATAATTTTGAGCTCAGCATTAAAACTTTTACACCGAAAGATTTTCGTAGCTCTTGGAAAACAAAAAGAAAAGGACTGCTTGAAGGACATTAAAATAGGAATACGTAAAACGCAGACTTATTTATTTTTGTAGCTTTTCCCTTCTTTTATTATGCACGTGTAGAGAGTGTTTTGAATTTGTCGTGCAGTTTGTAATGCTGTGAAGGAGACTTCTCCGAGAGCATACCGTAAATATGTATATTGCTTCTAACATTTTGAGAAAATCATCAACATCTGACTAAACCATATCATATAAATTCAGCCACCATTCCCATAATTGGGAGGTGCTTGACTTTTCTCCGCAAGCGTATTTCAACTGAAAGCTGTTCGCTCTTATTTTCTTGGTTATATAATAAATAAATATGCGCATTTTTATGCGAATCCAACATAAATATAAATATATATATTATGTACATATATATTTATTTATTTATCTGTGCTTTTGACAGTCGCAGCGGGATATGCAAATCGCTGTGCTCCATTTGGCGGTCACTGAAGCCTGTCTGACTGCATGGCTGGCTCACTGGCTGACTGCCTGTTAGCCTGTCTGATAGAACTTGGCTTAAACAGAAAGTGGTTGAAACGCTGCACTCAACAAATTGTCGAATGCAACTGTAGATGACAACATGCAGCAGGGGAGGGGGAAGGCAAGCAGTCAAGTGAGCAAGAACCGTTAAAGGATGAAGGCAAACAAGGACACACGGCAACAGTTTGTTTGTCAAAGTGTTGAAAGCGTGAAACGTGCCCGAAAGGAAGTGCTTGGCTAAGGGAGGAAGGGTGTAGGGGATGGTAGACAAATCCAGAGAGCGCCATGTTTGCATAGCCACATTGTATGCGGGGGACGTGGGCGTGGCACCAGTTTAAATATTTAGGCAGCACTTACAATGTCAGTCCCAAAACAACAACAACAACAGCAAAAAGAACAACCACGGTTAATAGCTGGAATAAGTTAGAGAGTGTTCGACTAGCAGATACCCCGTAGACAGCCCTAAAAACTCAACAGTTACTTCAATATGACAAATACGTTTTAATTGCACTCACAAAAATAAACCATATTATTCAGAAATAGAAGGGCCTGTGAATTTTATATATATCAAAATTCTTAAAATTGGTGCAGTTATTGATAAAATGAAATCTACAGTTTATATGTATTCAATAATTTATATTCTAAGTATGAATTTTCCGGCTCTTCTAGTCTTCAAGATCGGCTTGTTCACACAGATGAACATGACTTAATCGGCTAATAAAGAATATATATATGTATATATATATATGTCCCATACTTCTTCAAATGCACTACCAAATTACACCCGGCTTTCTCCTCTTTTGATGGGTACTATAAAGTACGTCCAATAAAATTAATACACTAGGATCAAGGATTGTCATTGCCACCAAGGACACATTCAATAGCAGTGGCTAATTCCAGGCAACATGTTGTGACTTTTGTGGGCCCACAAAGGGAAACAGAAAGATAAAGAGAGAAAGAGAGAGAGAGCGAGAGAGAAAGAGAGAGTCTGCAAAGTAGTTACGCTTGTTATGGCCAGCACATTAGAGAGAAAACGAGAGAGGAAGTTGGGGAAAGGGAGAAGGCAACTTAACAGCCTCGTCGTGTGCTGAAGCGGAAACGGAAGTGACAGTATATAAAAAAAAGATGGACGGCAGGACACGCAGCTTTCAGTTTGCCTTCAGAGTGCTGCCTGAGGCACCACATGAATAAGAAACAATTCTTATCGTTCTCGTTGCCTCACACAAATTGTATGCATAAATATCTAAATTATCATATAGGGGCAGCATACACTGCGAGAAAAGCTAGCGGCTTTTATCTAAACTATTGCCAACAACTTTAAGTACAAAACTCTATCTTGTCCCAAATTTTCAGCATGTGACTGCTGGACAAGAACATTAAATTCTGGGAGATGGCCATAAAATACTTTTGCACACCGACTCGTTAAAAAGCGATTTGAAATTTGTTTTTATGCTTGCCACTTTTTCACTTGTTTGTTTTTACGACGCGGGGTGCCACAACTGCTGACACGTGCCCCAAAAAACGAGAGAAAAGAGAACTAAAATATGCAAATAGAGAAAACATTTCAAGCGAAATTATTTGTAGCCATTATTTTTATTTTGTTGGGTATTTGATTTGCAGATTTAAGATGTAGGCGAGGGAAATGAATGTGGCAACAAATTGTAGTGGGCGTGGTGTTTTCTAAGGATACCTTTGATTTTTACATGAAAACATTGTTCTGAATAGTTTCACTTAAAGTTGTTTCCAGTAAAGCAACGCAGAAATCATCAATTCAGACACTCAAGCGAGTCGTAAATGAATTCGATTGCGACAAGTGAATGTGAATGTGAATGTAAATGTGAATGTAAATGTGAGTGTGCTTCTGGGCCAGGGGCTTAGAGAGTGAAAGATATGAAGGATAAATACCTACATGATATAGTAGTCCGCTGTTGATCATTTTTATTTCATATGTATAAATAACGCCTTTTATTTAATAATATTTTTTTTACTTTATTAAACTTGTCCTCTTTTCGGTTAATCAAAAATAAAACATTCCGATTATTTATATGTATTTTTAATTATTTATTTTATCTTTCTATTACAATTTAATTTACACATTATTTCTATTGTTTTAACCAACAGATGATTTCTTTTCTTCCCTCTTTATTTAAACATTTCAGTGCGCCACTGCTCAGTCACACACACACACACACACACATGTGCTGTATAGATTTATATGCACATATAGTTGAATGTGACGAGCATGTCCCATCAGTCACCTAGGGTTTCTCTGCCCCTCAATTATTTGCAATCCCAATGCAAACAGCGCTCATGAAATAATTATGCAGACTTTACGTTAGCTTACGTTGCGTTGCGTTACGTTACGCTACTACGTACATTCCGTTATGTTTTGTTATGCGCAACGCATAGAAAGTTACGCATTTTAGTGCCAGTCCCAATTCCGGTTTCACAGTCCCCAAAGGTAGAAGCTGTTAAATCAACACACACACACACACAGACAACTATGGTATGCGTGTTTCTGGTGTTTTCTACCTCTTTCCCCAAGTTGTTAAAAATTTAAGTCGCCAGCAAGTTTAATGCTATGAATTGGTCAATATATAGCTGATATATCCTGTATATTTACTGGACAATCGTGTGCTTAATTGAAGCGATTCAAGCGATGCTTTGAGCGATTTTATGACACGCTTGCTTCATAAACTTATAAACTGTAATAAAAATACTCTGAAACACTAGCAATAACGGAACGCAATGCGAAGAAAGAGAAAGACAAACAGAAAGAGAAAGAGAAATGGGAAAAATGTCACCCGTTTGGTAAAAGAATCCGTCAATATTGAATAGACAAAGTAACTTGGCCAAGTTGTTCGGTCGTTGCGCTCGTTACGCTTCACTGCCCTTTAAAAGCGCAACGAACCTCCTATTTATGTGTGTGTGTGTGTGTGTGTGTGTGTGGGTGTTGGTGTGTGTGGGTGTGTATGTGTGTGTGCAACACAATGTGCGACTTGCTTGGTTGCATCAAAGTAAATGTCCTCGGAGCTATTTGGCTCACTTTCATATCATTTGATTGCCAGGCACGCGGCGGAAGTGGCGAATGCGTGCATTTTATTTTACTATTACACACGAAGAGCCCAAGTTTAATAGTAAATAGTATATTAAGTATACGACGGGGATCGTGTTCAGTAAATTATGCAAGGATAAATCGGACGAACGGGAGAAATAAAGATAGGGAGAGAGAGATAGAGTGAGAGATGGAGTGAAAAAGAAAGATAAGCGATAAAAGCAAGAGAAGAAGTACGAGAAATAAATATGAAGTGAGACCAAAAGAAAGATGAATATAGAAAAGTGAGTAATTAAAAGAGTAAATAAATAAAATTCAGGGAGAAAGATGAGAGAACAAACACAACGAGATTAAGAGAGATAGAAATGGAAAGAAAACCAAAGAAAAATAAATCTGAAGGAAATAAACGATCTGACAGATTAGGAAATTAAGATAGAACTGGAAATAATGAAGAGTCAAATATTTAATAGAAGACAGATTAGAAAAAAAAGAAAGACAAGCATAAATAAAGACAGTTAAATTAAGAGAAAAGCTTTTCCTATAATTTATTTTTGTTGTTGTTGTATTTAACTATAATTACTTATTATACAATTTGTTTTTATCCTATAGATATTTTTATATTATTTTATTTTTTATATATTTACAATTTCTTTCTAAATTTTTCTCTCTGTGTACAATAGCTAGTTGTGGGCTGGCAAAGGAGATATTTTCATTGCGTATTCAAGCGTTGAATTTTCATGTATTTTCAATTTGTGCAACTGGTTGCCAATGCATGCTTGTATGTGTTTGTGTGTGTGTGTTAGCCTACATGTTGCCATGCTTAATTGAGTGCATATAAGTGGACTATTTTTGCTACGCGGCCCAAAAAAAACCGTTTCCTGTTCCTGTTCCTTTTCCTGTTCCTGTACCATACTTTCAATGGAAAGCGGATTTCTTCATTACCCAAAAAATATTCACTGGAGAAGTGGGAAATATTTATGGCATTACGTGTGCGTTAACATTTAAGCAGAATCAGATGAAGAAGGAACTGATGAGGAAGAAGAAGAGAAAGAGGATGAGGAAGAAGCACTCAATGGGCATTTAATATAAATGCACATAAATTGTTTGTCGGCGAAGGCATCGCAAGAAACTGGCAGGGGCCAGAGGAATGGGAAAGAGGTGGGAGGGGAAGGACGCAGAGGCGAGTTTTTTTTTTGGCAACGGGCAAATAATTGGCACTGCCTGTCCCGTTAACTTAAGTGCCAAATTATAGGCGTTTATTGGGGCTTAACTTTTTTATTTTTTTATTGTTTTTTGGCAGCACATAAATTTTTTGTTATTGCAAATGTTATTCTGAACCCATTCGAAAAAGGTCGAAGATTATACATTGCAGCTTTGTATACAAGAACTTGTAAGAATAAAGAACGATCTGAAAGTTACGAAAATTGTCAGTATTTTAGAAATAATATCAAAAAATTAAATGGATTTTGGATTTTGTTTAAGCAATCTGAATTTAAAATATATTCCAGTTGAGCCTTTTAGCTAATTATTTTTGCAACTACTGCAATATGCGGTTCCTTCCATCGCTTACATAATTAATCCCTACTGTGCACTTGAATCTCTCTGTCTCTCTCTCTCTCTCTCACTGTCTGTCTTTCTGAGTGGCAATCAGCTAAGCAGCATTTCAGTTAAAACGAGCTGCCAATTTGAATTTGACAAAACGACGACTTGCTAAAGACAGTTTCTCTGTTTTTCTGTACTTATTTTTATATATATATTACTTTTTCAATTACGCGATTACAGCTTTACCCAGGAGAGCAGCATCTGCTATAGAGGATGCCCCATTTAGGGGATGTGCTACGGGGCGGGGGCTTAGTTCAGTTTGGAGATAGGCAAAGAGTGATTCAGTGTTGCGTGTGTTGCATACCAATGGGACAGAGATATACAAGCAGCGCTGCTAGGCTGACAGACAGACACAATACACGATAAGATAATACAACAACATTAATAAACCAGAGACAGACAGAGAGAGAGAGAGAGAGAGAAAGAGAGAGGGAGAGGGGGCTTAAAAAGTAGTTCTGTATGAGAAGGGGAAGCAAAACAGATGCTGACCACCACCAATATTGGGAAAGAGAAGCTGCTAACATAACTAAGGAATTATTTTTTTTCCTAATAGTCACTATTAAAAATTGGGCAAAAACAGTCGAGCAAAGGGAGCAGATGCTGCTGCTCGTCAATATCAATATTTTTGCATCAAATTTCTTTCTATTAAGATTCGACTTGTGATGCAGCTCCCTATTCGAGCTAGTGAAGAATAAGTGAGAAGTTTTTCTTTCAGTTTTCATTCACATGCATTTTACTCAACCACTTTATGCATTTTACTTGTTGTAAGATGATCCAACATGAGATGTACATAAATAATAGCACCTTCCAAATGTGTATAAATTATTTATATATACCCAATATACAAAAATATTTATAAATGTATATAGAAAAATATATATACAATCTGGAACACGTTTCACTCTATTCAATAAGCCACCTGTCATCAACTTTTTGCTTATGTCGAGCATCTACCGTTAACCACCCACGCACAAACAAACACACACAAGCAGAGAGTTTTCTTTGATTAAAAATTCATGTCGTATACGCAACTCAAGAAGTGGCAAGCGTATTTAGATGCGTCTTGATGAGGCAAGAAAAATAACGCATTTTTTTCCAGCTCAAACAGACAAATGAAGCCGATTTTGTTGTTGTTGTTGCTGTTGTTTTTGCTAATGCTAATTTTGCGTGTAAATAATGTAGGGCATATCAAAGTAAAAGTATATTTGAAAGTGAAAGTCCAAATGAGTCTGAGAAAAAAAAGGACAAGTGCGATGCCAAAAAAGCAAACAAAAAAAGATAAAATGAAGACTCGAAAATAATCGGATTGGAAAACTGCCCGGAAATCAAAAAAAATCTTAATTTGTGACAAAAATAGGAAACGAAATGAATTGCATAAATACTTTTACACAAATGGAGTGACAAATGTTGCCTTGACCAGCGGAGCGTATACGCAATGTGCAAATGCAAAGCAATACTGTGAACGGATATCGGATATTGGATAAAGTTAAAATCTGATAAACATTGATAGCATCTTGCAAATGGCTCAACACATTGTTACATTTTTGCGCAGAAATAAATTTAATTTGTTTCGATGATTTTGTTTCCTTAATTTAAAGAGAGATTCGAAAAGGGCCATCTACAAAAATGTGATAAAAGTTGAGATCAAAAGCTGTTAAGGGTGTCAATTAATTTATATTTATTAGGAGAATTTTGCTGCTTCGATTACAATAAATATATAACGGTAGCATGCCATAACCCATATGAAAGATTAAGGAGATAAGATTGAAGCAGCGGAAAAGCTATCCAAATTGGGCATTTTTATAAGTACTCTCTTGAAATTGGGGATTTGGGCTTTTGACAAATAAAAACATGTAAATTAAAAAGAGAAAAGCTTTTTCTAAACGAGAGAGGTCGACTTGTAGATGCGCTGTTAAATACTAGATTTATCAATATGACAAACCATCAGTTTTACTTAAAACGGGAAACTTCTTACATTTGACTAGGTAATTAACAAATAATATATGTCAATTGATATCCAAAACCTATATTGAAATACGTTGATCGGGTGAAGTTTTGCTAAAATTAAATAAGCTTGACAAGGTCTTTAAAAAGATGTTCTCTTAAATTACCATATACCATTTTGAAGTTTTTAGTTGCAAAGTTGCAAATGCAGTTTAAGCTTAATACATTAATTCAACTTTGGCTCTTGCCAAACAATTAAAGTATGCTAGAAAGTCTGCGTTGCAACTTAGATAAACTTTGTGCAGACGTGATCAAAAGTTGAACAAGTGTTTTATTCAACATAATCGTCAATTTACTCAACATAATCGCTTGAGCAGACCATTTGAGAAAGTTGATCAACAAAATCGTTGACAAACAACAAAAATTGAAAAGCCAAGAAAGCTGAGAAACTGTGAACAAAGTGTAAAATTAAATTGAAAACTGACAAACGTTTCCATAAGCATCGTTCTTATGACCATTATCATTATTATCACTATCATCATCCTAAACTAACATCATCATCATCATCGTCTCCTTGGGCTGCATCAGCTGCAGGCTTTGGGGATGAATCACAAAATGTATTGTGTATAAGAGACAAACGCTCTCAAAGTTTTCTGCCTTTTTTCTTGGTTTTGTACGGGCCATTGAAAATGATTAAAAGGGTCTGCTGAAGTTCCGAAAAAATATGCAACAGGCAGCTGGATGGGGATTTAAATTATATTATTTTACTGATAAGTACCCGGATTTATAAGTTATCATTATAAATCGATAAGTCATAGACGTTAAAGCCAATCTTTTAAAGTTAAACCTTTCCAACCATGTAGCTTTTTACTTAGTCATAACAATAATTGTTTGCAAGAATTTAGGTAACAGAAAATAGCTGCAAATAGTATATATCATATAAAATCTTGAATACAGGGTATCTGCTAGTCAAGCTCTCTATGCTAAGCCATTCTTGGCGGATATTTTCTGTGCGTCTTTTCGTTATCCATTATAGGCAAAATTGCTCAATTGAAAAGGAAAACGCAGGCAGCAGGCAACGAAAGCCAGAAACTTTTCATTTTCGGCAATAGAAAAGTTTTCCTTTTTTTTTTGCTTTTTTGCGGCGCATGTGTGAGAGTGTGTGTGTGTATGTGTGTGTGTCCCTGACAGCCAAAACCGAGAGAGATAGCGCAACAATTGAAGTACAAAAAACGTATAGCAATACAAAAAAAAAAAAAACAAATCATAGCGAAAAGTGCACAAAAAGTCAAATTCGAATTGAAAGTATTTTTTTTCTAACCAAAAAATTCAACTGGAGATGGAGATCTCCGTTAAAGCACAAATTCTGATTTCAGAGTGGAAACAAGATTTAAATATGGTGTCAAAAATAATATTTTATAAAGTGTTTGATGACTTCTAAGGCCACAGGACAAGTTAAAATATATTTAAAAGCGATCGATGGATATAAAATACTTATGTATGCAAAGCTAAAAAGAAGGCAACAAGCTGTGGCAACTATTTTAATCAGCTTACCTTCGACGACAATATAAATAAAATAAAAATGAAACACGAAACTTCCTGTCAAGAACTTAATTTGCAATAAATTCGAAGCATTACATTTAACGAGTGGTTTTGCAAACCTCAAAAAAGAAAAAAGTAACTGCAGAAAATAATGTTTGACAGTTTTTCTCTCAAGGAAGCAGAAAAAGATGAGGTAATTGTGATTGTAGTAGTAACTGTATAAGACGAAGCAGAAGTCGAACAGTTGCAGGCTGCGTGCAAACGGAAACGGAAATGAGCAAAGAGAAAACTGTGTGAACAACGTTTAGCAGACCCAGCGACAAAAAGAAACGGAAACAAATAGAAATGTTTGAGTAGAGAGTGCGCGACAGGCAGATACCTTTTATCATAATATAAACAATATTAAAATAAATTTAAAGTTTGAAGTCTCTAGCTCCTTTGGTCTCTGAGGTTGGTTATTTATACAGACAGACAGAAAGACGGACGGACACGATTAAATCGAATATGGAGAAACAGACCTTTTTTCTGTCTATGACATAATTTTGTCCAGCTTCATTAACTTAATTAACTTGTCTGTTGATCTTGATCAAAAAACCTTATAATATCTGCTTGCTCATGACTCAAGCATATACCCTGTCAGTCATCCCACCCCTTCTTACCCATATTTTAAATGGGTTCAGGGCATACAAAAAAACAAGAAGAAGAAGAAATGGCATTCAGCGGAAACAGCGAGAGACACAAAAGGCGTACGAGCGAAAAGTGAAAAAAGCAACAGTTCAGCTCAGTTCAGCTGCAAAGCGTTAAATGAATGTAAGGCAGAAGCAGCCAATGACTGCGACTACCATATACAGGGAAGGTACAGAGGGTCTAAATGAAGTGGGAGGGGGAGGTTCCACAGCGTTGGGCTACAACTGGCACAAAAGCAAACAAATCAGGCAAGTTGAGGCAGCTTTCTCTCTTTGCAGCAATGTGTTATGCATCTTCCCCTCTCTATCTCTCTCTCTCTCTCTCTATCTTTCTATCTTTCTTTATTTCCTATACCTCTCTCTGTAGCTATGGGCGAAAGCTAAACATGACTAACGTTAACTGCCAACATTAATGTTAACGTTAACTAAAAAACCAGAGCCCAAAAGAAAGAAACCCTGAAACGCTTCAAGGCTTTAAGCCACAAACGAAGGGAAATTTAAAAAAAAAAAGAATCAACACACAGATGACTGCAAAAAAAAAATTTAACACAGTAGTTAGTTTGAGCTGCCAGGGAGTAGGCGACTAAAAAGTACCCTACAATCATTATCATATAAAAATCATTAAAATATTAAATTAAATCTTTTTATTTGGATAGAGCAGATTGCAGCAATATAATAAATAATTATTTAAAACTCAATGAAATGTCGATTTGGGTTTCGAGCTTAAATTAGTCATTGTCATTTCTAAGTTTCTGAATTTTTGGGCATATTTAGTAAATAAATATTTGAGCAAGAAAATTTGCTAAGAATTTTGCTAGCCTATTGACAAACTCACACAAATCATAATAAAACAGCAGTGTATAGATATGAATGTTATGTGCTACATGCGAGTGCATGTAAAACGAGAGCAAAGCTGCCACTAACTGGCAGCAACTGGCAACAGGCAACACAGTTTCGCCCTTAAGTGTGGTTAAAGCCAACTGCAGCGGCGCCACAGGCGGCACAAGGAAGGCAACCAAATGCCACAAAATGCGATTGGCATTGGACACTTTATCGCAGCACGTACACAGAAAATGGGAACAGCAGCTGAAACAGAAACAGTAGGGATAACAATGCCAGCACTGCTTGTGGATTTCTTTTTGTGGTATACCTAGGACAGGATGTTGAATGTCCCATGTCCAGTTATCGCATTTGATGCCTGGCAGCTGCTTAAACCCAACACACGCAACACACACACAGCAGCACATAATTGCTGGTTTGGTGTGGCAGTGCAGTTGTTGTCTAACGGAAACGCCGCAGGAATTTAAGTGCTTCCGCCTTAGGCATGAGCCACGCCAGAAGGAGTATGGAGTGCACCAGATGAAATCGATACCCGAAATCTTTACCATCAGCGACGGAGAGTCTGCCCAACACCCCTCCATGACTTTTCGCAAAAGAAGGCCAAAACTCTGCCAATGACACTCATAAAAAAACCACACTGACATTTTTAACTTTTTTAAAATAATTTTTAAATATTACTAAATTTAATTTTTTAAATTAGGAAAACGCAATCCACAATTTGTAGATAAATTCTTTTCTAAAAATAATAAAATTTAGTGGGTCTTTTCTGTAAAATTTAATAATTCTTTAATCGCACACACATAACAGAGATAATCTGGAAATTAGACCTGAGTTATTTGAAATGCAACTTTAAATTTAATTTTTTCTGAGTGTGGTGGGCAAAGCCTGTCGATATTAATATGAATCATTTGAGGCATTCTTCTGCTTCAATTTTTTCCTTTTCCTGATAACTGCCTCACATAATTTGGGCATTAATAAAAAAAAGGAGCTGAGCAAAGTGTTCAGTAAATTTGGCAAGGCACACAACGAATTTTTGGTAAGCGGCAAATGAAAATCAATATTGAATATAAAAAAATATACAAGAAAGAAATAAATAAATCAAATAAAATGAAAGGAAAAACAGTTGTGCGCAGTTGTGCAGGCGTTGCATGACTCTACAGAATAATATCGTTAACTGGAAGAAGGGGGGCAAGAGAAAAGTTGGCGTTGATATTAGCCAGAATGTCTAAAAGTAAACAAGTGACTGACTAAAAGATGATGAATTGTTCGACCTGATTTACCTTTTGGCATGCTGGGATTTTATGAATTTTATTAGCAATTTTTAAGGAAAATATCATTAATAATTCCAAATTTATGATGATACTCAATTATAAAGCGGAAGTCGTGGCAAAGCTTTAAGAGCCATAGAAAAAAACCTTTAGTGCAATTCCTTAAACTTTAATTCAGACTAGACACCAAATCTAAGTGAAAACGAGATAAAACAGATTTGTTATAATTATACAAACAATAAACTAATTTTGCTTGAGAACAGAAATTATGATTGAAAGTTGGGGCAAATACGCCTGCAAAGATTGAAGATACATGCATAGGGGTGGCCGGAGCAGGGAGTCGGGCTGTGTGGCAAGCGAAGCCTTTAACGATGCTCTGACATTTAAATGCCCACATTAATTACATGCTCCGTTGTGTCGCAACACCCACTCGCCCCCTCTCCCCCCTCCCCGCACCGACAACATCCAAATGGGAATTAAGCATCCATTCTCAATGGTTGAGTGTGTGCGTGGGGTGCTTGTGCGTGTGTGTATGCTACATTTGTTAATTACTTTTGGCATGAACTGTTTTTGTGCTGACCTCAGTGAAAGTTTTTTGTTTTTGTTTTTATTTTTGCTTTTGGCATTTTACAGCAGAAAATGCTTTCTCAGAATTCAGCTGAACTTTGACAACAGACGAACAGACAGACGGACGGGCAAGTCACGTGGGATTGCGGGAGGGGTGAGGTAAAAGTTATCCACCTACCACACTCAGGCAAAAATCACACTGAATAAAATAGCCCTAAAATTTGTTGTGTTTTCTATTATCGTTAGAAATACTTTATTATTATTGGAATACCTTTTCTAACTTTAAAACAACTTGAAATTTTTAAATACTATCCAAAGTTTTTTTTAAAGCCATATGCATGAATAAAAAATTTATTTGCTAAATAATCCGGGCGACCTACATAAAATTTGGTTGATTTTTTTATGAGTGTATTCACAAGGCAAAGCAGAGCAAAGTCGAGCAAAAGAGCAGCATAAGGCAATTAAAAATGCGCACTGCTGAATAAAATTTACAGTTATCTTAAGCTCCCGCTTTCTCTTTATTTTCCATCCCTCTCCATACCTTTCGCTCTCTTTGCGTGTTCGGATAGGCAAAATTGTTTTCAATGAGCAAGCGCATATAAATTAATCATTAAGGACTT
Organism: Drosophila dives; assembly: GCA_035042365.1. Lineage (NCBI taxonomy): Eukaryota > Metazoa > Arthropoda > Insecta > Diptera > Drosophilidae > Drosophila > Drosophila dives. Next base: position 1,405,991 of record JAWNLJ010000456.1, on the reverse strand, counting down.
GCCACGAAGCCCGAAGGGGAACAACCAGCTCATAAACAAAAGAACCAAAAATATTACTTTTAAGAGTCGGCACCTGAAATACCCTATTAACATAGTCTTAAAGTTTTAATGTACACACTCAAAGTAAAATGTAATAAGAAATCAAATAAAGAAATATATTAATATGACAGTTGTGCACCGGCAGCATTATAATGCTCTTAAACTTCTCTTAGAACGCAGCATTACCCAACATCATCGGCAGCTTAAATTATATTTCTTTCACACCATAATCCTCTCTTTAGTTGATTGTTCTCTCCTCTCTCTTATGTACATATGTCCTCTCTTTTTAAGGCATGCACAGCTGCGAGCGCAAAAGAAAAATGTTGAGAGTTGTTAAAATCATGATTTGCATTATTAACATTGAATTGAGTCATATCCTATTCATGAAAATGTTAGGTGGTGCGAATGTACCAATTATTGCTGCTCTTCATTGTGATCACGCACACATCCAGATGCCGTGGGCAATGGGAGGCGATTAACCAGACTCCTAGGCAAGTGTGAAAGAGGAAGAAGGAAGTCAAAAGAGAGCTTGTAATATTTTATTACTCGTCTGCGCATCATGCGTAATTATGTGCTGTAATCAGTTCACACAAAACTACACATACACACACATTCACGTGACAGTCGTAAATTTAAATCAAGTGCTGAAATAAAAGTGAAACTCTGCCGAATTCAAAAGGCAAAATGCACTGTGCAAAATCTACATAAAACAAGATAACGTTGAACACTTCAAGCTGAAAAGTTTGTATATTTTCAATTGTTATAAATTTAATAGATTAAATCATTAATTAAAATAATAATAATAATAATAATAAGCAGCGTTTTTCTACGAGTGTGTATATCAGTTAAGTGCGTACATCAGTTAAGTTAAGTTTTTTTTTGCAGTGCCAAAGCACTTTCTTGACAAACTGTACAAATATATATATTTATATATAAAATATGTGTTCCATAAATCTTGCTCAGCATTTTGATTGCTCACCAGCCAATTTTGCTGAGCAGACCACCACTTTTATCACATAATAATCATATAGGGAACCTCGGCTGCAATTACGCTGAGACTACGCCTCAGGGATGAGTGGTGCAGGGGGCGGATCAAAGGGCAGCACTTTATGTCAGCAAAGTGTAAAAAGGGGCGCGACTGCGTTTGCCAGCTGGTTGAATGGACTTGACACAGGCGGACAATCGATAAACTTACAACTGAGGCCAAAAAGAAAGCACAATGAGCAGAGAGAAAATGGATAAAGAAAATGGACAGTAAAAAAGAGAAACTCTGTTATATTATTGACCTTAAAATGAGTTTGCCCCCTTTTCAAATTGCCATTGAACTTGCCAATTGAACTTAATGTGTCATCGCAATTACGCTGATTTTGGATTGTGTCAAAGGCTGACTTTGCAGTTTCAGCTTAAGTCATTGTAATGGACTTATGGATAGGGTATGTTACGTGTCTGTGAGGGAGAAGTTATTAGTGTTCTACTTCTGCCTGCATTTATCTAAGATGCATATTCGATAAGCTGCAGTTGCAAATATCTGCACCGCCATCATCTTCAATGGAAATTTGATTAAAAAATTACAACGGAATATAAAAGTGCAGTAGTATACAAATATAGTTGTATATATATATATATATATATATACATATATATATTCAAACGGATAGTCAATGAGGCTTCACATCGCAAGCAGACATCGATTCAGTTGCAATCATGCAACGTAAACAGATGCCAAGTATCCTTGCCTTCCTCGATTACCGAGGCTGCCAGTTGCAGATACAATTTCCAACTAACCAACTTTTGTCAATGGATAACTGAAGAGGAAAACTGCAAATGAAAAATAAGCGCAGAAAAATATCAGACTTTAAATTCAATTTTCAATTTTTCATTTTTTTTCAGCTATGTTGCATATTGCGCATACGCATCGTATTCCCAACTGAACTAGCTCTTGCTAATTGAAATTTCATGTATTTTTCAGTCACTCGATGCACATCGATACGTCATTTGCAGTGTCACCTGTGTTGCTCAATTATCTAACAGGTCAGTTCCCGTTCCCCTCTCTTTCCTTTTCTCTTTGTCTTATTTTCTCTCTTTCTCTCTCTCTGTCTCTCTCTGTCTTTCTCTATTCTGTATTCATCTTAATTAAATATTTCTTTGATTGCTGCTCGGCGAACAGCACTTGTTAAATGATACTCAACAACCACACACACATATACACATGTACACATATGTGTGTGTGTGTGTGTGTTTGTCACACTCTGGTATCCTTAGAGAAGACCTCACTGACACTTGTGCAACACTTTCATTTATCTTATCGAAAGTAATGACATCTTCTTACCTGTCTGCCACTCATGCAAAATACTCTTACCAACATCCAGCTTGATTTAGCCAAGACGATTCGGCTATATCCGTCAGTAAAAGGTAATTTCACACTATACTAACATACTATACACACTACTAATAACCCAGATATATTTGATTTTTCTATATATAATATATATATTTAATTTAAAACGATTTCATCTGTAATAATTTCTTCTAATAGAGTATCCAAAAGATGTTTGTTAACTTTGCCCCATTTGTAATTAGCAAATGGTTGCCTGCCTCATGAAAAGCGACCTGTCCTGCCAGTTTCCACCTACACCCCCTAACCCTCTGCCCAACCAGTTGAATTTTTATAAGCAGTTGTGCACTTAAGATGCTTAAGCAGGCGATTTGCATGTTGCATGCGTTTGTAGCACGTGTTGCACGAATCGTTCTTGTAGTGTTGCTATTGCTGTTGCGATTTATTTTCTTTTCCTATTTTGACATTTTGTTTGAGTTGTTGTTGTTCTTAAATATTTATTCAATCGTAAACTTGAACGTTAGCAAAAACTTTTCTTTGTTGTCGTTGGCAGCTTGGCAAATGGCAAAAATAAATTTGATTTATGCGGCGAACAACTTTGCCCAGAGTAAAAACCAAGCAAAAAATGCAGGTAAATCAATGAAACTGAAACCGCATTCGATTCAATTTCTCCAACAAAAAACCTCTCCAAATATTCAATAATTTCAACTGGCAATTTGAGGGACAGAGACCGCAAATGGCACTGCATTGATTTTCAAATATAAATCTTTGTCATATCACAGAGAAAGAGAGAGAGAGAGACAGAGATAGTGACAGAGAGAGAGAGAGAGGGAGAGCAATCATCTCGCTTAACTGGCTGCTTCAAGCAGATAATGCTATAAAGCAAAATTTGTATGCGAAATTATTCAACACAAATTCTCAGATTGGGTTTCGTGTTCGTATTCGTTTGAATTTGAATTTGCATTTTTGGATTTTTGTGCTCGCAGGCTTTGCATGCAACATTTGGTTATCACTGCTGCCAATTTCAGCCCACAACAAGTTCAGTCTTTGTATTCCATTTTGGCCAGTTAGAGCCTGTAAGGCATTATTTTGCTTTGAGAGTCTTTTTAAAATATCGCAAAACGTGCGATTTTTGTTGTTTTGTTTTTTATTGTAGCACGCTTTTTAAGGCAAATATCGCGTTTTCAAATTTAAATATAGAAATTAAGAAATGATAAAAAAATCATTGCTGTTTATCCGATTGCAAATTTTTTTTTTTTATCTTTTCTGTTTCTTCATTAGAAGTTAGCTTAATAACAAGACAAAGAGAGACAGGTAGAGAGAGAGAGAGAGAGAAAATAAGATAAAATGGCAATCAAATTAAGTATTTTATAGTCGATGACTTTCTTCTTCTATATTTTAATTTAAATTGGCTTAGACAAAATTGGCTTAAGGTAAACAAGCAGAGAGGAAGAGAAGGGAGAAAGATAGAGAATGAATAAAAGCAGCCAAACTAAGAAACTTTAAGTAGGATACTCTCTGATTTTCTTCTGTATATGGTTTCAAACATAAAAGTGGAAAGAGAGAGAGAAAGAGAGAGTGAAAAAGAGAGGAAGAGAGAGAGAGAGAGAGAGAGAGCACAACCAATTCAGACCTAAGAACAGAATGGATTTGAGTCCAAGTTGCTGTATTGTGTTGTGTTGTCTTGTGTTGTGTGTGCACCTCTCTCCCCACCTCTCTACCCATCCACTCCCATTCACCTTCAGCCTACATGTGAAATTGGCATAATAAACAATGACAATGTGCGTGCAAATGTTGACAAGGATGCGCCCAGGAGGCAAACAGACATTCCAAATGCGAATGCTGCCTTCACGAAAAGTGAGTTAGCCAGCTGAGTGATGCATGAATGCGAATGACTGGATAATGATATGAACTGAGAGGGGAGAAGAGACAAGCATGACAAGATGGGAAAGAAGAAGAAAATGTGTGTTTGCAACATGTGAGCGGCATTTGGGGAATACTTTGAAGTCACTGAATTTACGAGCTATCGTAAAGCTGACATTGAGTCCAAGAAACTGTTTCTATCTCTCTCTGTCTGTGTATCTCTCTTTCCCTCTGGCAATCCCTATCTGTCTGCATCTTAATTATTCCCAAAAATATATAGGCTGTTAACAGTTATCAGGGTCGTAATTATCTAGGCTTTAACTAAACAAATTGCTATAAATTTAACAATACTTTCAAATAAAAATGTAAAAACTTTATAGCTAAAATCCTTAAATTAAAAGTTTATATATGACAGTTGCCTAAACTTGGCAATTATTCTTTTATATATATAATAGTAATCGCTGCTTCTTTTTGTATATTTCTCTCAGTGTTATTGCCGTTGTAGACTTCCACTTGCTAATTTCTCGCAGTGCTGCTGCCATCAACGCGTTTAATATATGTCTGTCAGACAAAATGGCACGCCTAATGTTCATATGGCTCTTAACCTTCCCCACCATCCCGTCTTCCGTTCTGCCACATTCTTTTATATGGCTTTCATTGTAAGCTTTACTTGCTGTTAACTCCCGTCTATTAGCCAGAGGGTAAACTTTGTTACTTGTGGTAACTGGCTCATATCTCTCTCAGCTGCGAACTACTTAGTTATCCCGCTTGTAGTCCACACACGCACACACACTTCTCGAACCCCCACCCCCCAACACACACACACTATGCTACTATTTCAGAAGAAAAGTTTGGTGATTGATTAAAGCAGATTGAGGACATAAATTAATAGATTTAATTAAGCATAATTAGAGCCAGTGCAACAAAAGCAAATCCATCAAAAATCGCAACTCAACTGAGGTTAGACCAATGTTATATATAAATATATATATATATATATATATATATATATATATATATATATATATATATTTGTATATATATTGTATTAATATTTATTTAATATGAAGTTGGTGAGTGCTTTTCCTTAGGGCTATAAAAATATTTTTGAAATGAGCACATTTAATGACACAATATGTATTTTTAATGTAGTTTCGTTTCTAAATTTAATTTAGGCTTTTGCCGGCAGTGTGTTGGTGTGTGTGTGTGTTGGTGTGAGTGTATATATGAGTATTTATAAGTCATTGGTTCGATGTTGTCCTTTAACGATTCAATGAGCTCTAAAAAGACTTTATTGATTTTATGTTAGCTTTCACTCGATACAGAAGTCAACTGGGGCACAGAGAGTTGACATACCCCCATACACATTGAGAGGGTGAGAGAGAGAGGGTAGAGCGGGAGCGGTTATAAATATTAATCGCATATAAAAATGCGCAAATTTGAACAAAGCGTAATGTGATATGGGCAAACTGAAGAAGAGGAAGCAAAAGTAGAAGCAATTTGGGAGTTTAAAAATTCTGAGTTGGCAACATGAATAAATTAAGGGATATTTTTAAAATAATATGGCAATGCTTGTCTTTTATTGTTATCTTTTAAGTAGGTGCCCCCATTGCTAATGGTGATAAGAAAATCCATCATTTTAAATTAGTTAAATAGTTAATTTAAACCAAGTTCAGTAGCTAAAATGCCTTTTTCTCTGTGTTAATTGCGTTGTTAAATTGTTAAGAATAATAAATGAAGAACAGGTCTCAGAAATAGAAAGGCTCCGTCTGTCAAAATATTGTGGCAATAAAAAGAGAAAACACCCAAAAGACTTTACTTTATTCTGGGGGCAACTGAATAAAAGCTTTGCGTGTTATTTTTGGTCCTATTTGACTTATATTGATTTGCATGCGTAGCACGCCAAGCAGTCTGTGGCATTTGAGCACAGCTAATACACACACACACACACACAAGCAATACACACAACTAACGATGTGCCAAACTCAGTCACAGTTAAAGGCGCAATAAGCACGCAAGGCCAACAAAAGTGGCCCAAGTTGAGGAAAATACTTGGCCATTGACAGGCTGAAGTAAAAAAGCAACAGGCACTCTACCCCTCCTTCTCCCCCAGCTCTCTCCCCTCTCCCTCCATTAGAAGAAGGTATAATTATAATAAATTCCCTTCGGCATATTATACAAAAAATAACATAATACAATGTAAAGAAAAGCAAGGAAAGGTAGAGAAATTAATTCTCAGTTTGCATATATATTTCGGATTAGGTGGGTGGATTGGTACTTAATTACTTGGTTTGTCCATTTGCCGGATTTTCATTTTTTCATTTTCTTTTTAATTTTTTGTTTTTTTTTTTTTATTTTGTTGCTTAGATTTTTTGTTTATCTTAAACGGCGACGCTTTGGGGCATTTTGTATTCGCTTTTTGCGCTTAATTTGAGGCGCTTAAACTTCGACCCCGACAAGAAACAAAACGGAGCGAATGAAAGCCGGAAATGACAGCTGGAAAAATGTAAAAGAAAAGCAAGACAGAGGAACCAGAAGAGAAAGAGAGAGAGAGGAAGGCAAGCAGGCAAACAAGACTTAGACTGCCACATGCCACATGCCACACAGTATGGAGTGGAGTCAAGCAGCTGTTGCTCGCTTCACACACTTTGCTCGAGTGCTTTCACGAATTCGCTTTTGTCTTTTGTCTTTATCATTGTTCTTGCCTTTGTACCGCTTTTTGCATAGCCCTTAAAACGAACAGGAAATATCCCCTCCTTTCCTCCTCCATTCCCTCCAACGAAAGGCGAAATCTTTAAAAAGGGTCCTAAGGGATAAAAAACCAGTCCTGAAAGGTAAAAAGATATGAAGAAATTTGCTAGAACATTTTTAAGTGGTTCCATTTCCAATTTGCATAATTACGAGTTGGCAGATAAGCAATTTCTGGGAATTAGATAAATGTTTAACTCAAAAACTACTTCCATTGCGATTAATTATCGATTTCCGTAAACCTAAACTACATTTTAAATTTGAGCTGTTCGTCTCTATATAACTTATTTTCGAATTAATTTAAAAAAAAATAAGTAAAACTACAATTAACATGTTATAAATAAAATAACATGAAGAATAGCATACAATACCAACAAGAGACACCTTTTCTTCAGCAATCTGAATTTGTATTTGAATCAAGCCTTATCTTTTGCACGATATTCACACATAACGGCAGCTGCTGACATGTGAAATTTGTGTAGAATTCCGTTGTTCAAGCTCACATACAAAATAATAAAACTGTATAATTTAAGTACTTCTCGCTCTGCTTTAACTGTAAGCCTTATCTTGTTCACAATGTATTCCACAAACAAACACACCCACACACACACACTCACATCATGATAGCGTCTGCCGTGTGAATCTGATAAAAAAAAGAAATGCCTCAAAAAGTTAAATCGCCTATTCAGAAAACAATGACGCTTTTTATGTTGCATACTTTTGGGCTGCGGTTTGTTTTACTTTTTTCCGCTTCTCTTGTTGCTTGTTATTTTACTTATTTTTGGTATTTCCTTTAGCTTTTTCGTTCCAGTTCCGTTCCCGTTCCCATTCACAATCCCGTTTCGTTGTTATTTCTATTACGCGTTTTCGAAAAATATTTGTATTTATTTTGATATCGCCGACAGCAGCTGCAAAAACTTTTCCATTTTTGTTTACGGCTAGAAAATCTTTACTCCCTTTCCCAACTTGTTGTCCTTTTTTTTTTGCTTTTTTCTACCTGACATTTCTCTGTTCGCTTTGTGGAACATTCGCAATTAAATGCCACAAGCAAATGTATTCACACACACTCACTTTAACACTCACATCTGGGCAGCATAATTAACGCACATGACTTGGCCAAGAATTGGTCAGACGTTGGCGTTGAGTCGGAAATGATTAGATTAGTATGACCAGACATTGCTCCACGGTCGAACAAAATTAAATGTGTAATTATTTTGCACTCAACATCGAATTAATGAATCTATTTGCCATCGAAATGTAAACTGCTACTTAAGCTCAATTTCCCATTACGATGCAGGCATTTTCTTCATTGGGGTTTTTCATCGATCGAAATGATTTTCTCTGGTTTCCTTTGACTCTCCCCAAGTTATTTCAGCAGCATCGATTGCTTCGCCTCAGACTTGCCCCAAGCTGCTGTGCTGCAACACTTCTGAAGGTATTAAGTTAACCCGTGTTGCAGTTCTATAGCTACAGTCAAGCAGGCATGAAACTAAAAGCGATTCTTAAGTTAAAACAATTTATGGCAGAAGGCACAATTATTTAGGTCAAGCTGGTGTTTTTGCTAACTTTCGAACTTAAACCAAATTTACAAAACTGATTTATTGTTGCAAAGTTTATATAAAAACGGAAAGACAGACAGAGAAGACTATATATTCGATGTCAGAGTGATGTCTGACTTTATGACAAAATTATAATCAAATTATAATGCATAGTATATGCAGTGCTTACTACTATTCAACAAATCTACAAACATATTGGTAACAGTAACATTTTTATTTACAATTTTAAATAAACTACATTTTAAATAATTTAACCCCGTTGCAGATATTTATTTTATTTATTTATGTATGTGGTGCTTAAAGAGCAACCTGTCAGGTACAAATAAATACCCCACTAATCAAAATAATAAACTAAACTAAGGTTTTATACAGCTATTACAACTTTTATACTTTTAATATTTTAAATTTATAGCCAGTTATAATTGCTTAAGTCAATCAGTTGCCATAAAACTCATCAGCTTACTGCTGACACTTTCAAAGTAATCACGCACAGTCATTCACACACATGCATACACACACCCCGCACACAGGTATACATTGTACTGTTTCTGGCCACGCCCACTTTTAATCCACATCGTAACCGAAACGCCCCACACATTTCGTATTTCGCATTTATTTTGTGGCCGTTGCAGAATGGCCATCAATGCTTGCAACTCGCCTGCAGCTTTTTGTTTGCCTCGTAATTAAGAGTCATTGAGACTTTTTTGGCCCCAGCTTGGGGAATATTTTGCAATCGCAACTCGGAGCCCTGCAGCTGAAGTGATGTGCAATTGATTTAGTCCGAGTGTGTTCAACTTTTAATTAAACAAACGCAGCTGAAAATAAAACACTCAAAACCCAAAAAAAAAAACACAAATAAATAAAACAGAAACAAAACGCTGCACGTGGCAGCTCATCTAATCTGAAGACCAATGCGACGTATACGTGATGCCATAAGAAGTGAAATGTGCCATCTATTTTAAAGACACGCCCTCTTTTTCTTGGGCTCATCATTTCCCATTTGGCACGCTTTTCAACACTGATACCCTGTACCTATAATTGTCAGCAGGATATAGTTTTTAAGTTTTGTCGTGGGTTTATTTGACAGGATATTAAAACGTGTTTCGATCTGGTATCTGTAAAGGTAATAAAGTGATTATATAAATATAAATAAAATACTCATCGATATTGGTTTTTCGTTGTTAAATTTTAATTCCGGCTTGCATTTTTAATCGGGAAAGCTACGGTTTCCGTTCAGTTTCCGTTTCAGCACTCTGCTCAAATCGATTTCCGATTCCAATAAAATTCACATTTTTCCTAAACTCGAGAAATTTTTCCCCATAAGTTAAATATTCAAGTCAGAAATTAATTCGATTTCCGTTCGTTTATCAGGAGTACAATTTAAAACGCTTTGCATTATCGCGTTCCTTAAGAATATTTGCTGAAATTCGCTTCTTTGACATATCATATTTTTTTTAAAAAGTTAAATCTTTTCAGCAATTTAACACAGCAGTTAATTCGTAGTATGAAAATAAGGAATATTATTTAAAATAGCTTTCAGATTTGGGCGCAGGGTAACGCCCAATCAAGCAAGCTCTCTCTTTAAAGACTTAAACCTGGTTAATTGTTTTTTTTATTAAATGGCTTTTGTCTTTAGCCACGTTCTCATCTTGTTCTCATCGTCGTTGTCATCGTCCTGGCACGCGTTACAATTTGCTTTTAATTACATGCCACAAGTCAGCAGCTGTTTTGCGTGTAAATTAGTTGAAGCTGCGGTTCACATCACAAAGTTGATGGTGCCACGCTGCCACGTGTTGAATCATTCAAAAGGCAGGACACAAGAAAAAAGAAGAAGAAAAAAAACAAGCCCTGAACTCGCATTAAGTGCTCGCTGGGTATATGGACCTAACAACAACAAAAACAACTACAAAAACAGCGCAAATGTGATATGTAAAATTTTGCAAATAATTTCACTTAATTTTTGGGCACATTTTCGTCTTTGGCCCTTTTGCCTTTTTCTCGTGTGACTTGTGACTTTTACCTTTTGGGCTGCAAATAATTCAAGTAAAATGCGAACTTTGCATATAAATTGGCATTTCAGTTTATCAAAACCGCCTAGGAGGGAGAGAGAGAGAGGAAGAGGAAGCGAGAGAGAGAGAGGGGGTACATGTATATACAGCAATTTGTTTTTTCCCATGGCATCCGCATCAGATCTGTCAACGGGAAACATATTTTTCTCACTTAAAATGATATATGAGTTTGCGGTTAAAGTTTAAATATTTTTTAATAACAACCTTAAATTGGAGATAGATGACAGATGTGGGAACTGAGCCTGAGATTTATTTATTAAAAGCGATTAAATTGAATTTAATTAAAATTATGAGCGAAACAAATATAAATAAAATAATAATAATAATGTTTACTCGACCGTAATAAAGTTTTTACAGTTGACATATATATTAGAAGTTTGCATCGATATTTAAGAGCACATTTAAAGTTAAAATGAAAAACTATTTCTGCGTAAACGTAAAAGAATTTTTAATCAAAATATGAATTCCAAAATTTAATAATATGAGAGCTGGCTTAATCTGGATTATTAGATATTAATATAAATATTTTTAAGGATTTTAATATGACTTTTAATAGTAAGCCTATACTTCTGACGTGTATGTCCATGGCTAACTCGATATATAAAATGAACTGTAGACTACCAAAGATTGCTGCAAGATTAGCTTTCATTTCTCCTATGCTTTTCATCGAGGCAGCTTCTGTAGAACTGATTGACAATCTGGTTCCGTAAATTAGTTATCTGTCCTTGATTGTCTTGTAACTCAAACTCACTATTGTGATGAGGATTTCTCTGTCTCTCTTTCAGTATTTCTCTATGCCTCTTTTTATATATATTCTCCAATCCAGGACACGTCAGCAGCAGCTCATTTGTTTGAAGTTCGCCATTAGCCGAGGCCAGACGGCCAGCAGCTGTCACACATAAGTCAAAAGTGTCGCTCACAAAGCAGCTGCCCATAGTTCAATTGTTGTTGCCACCACCAACGCCTCCACGGCCCGGCCACCCACTCTATCCAACCCACTTTTAATCCTCACTCAACCCGGTTCATTGTTCTTAGCCAACTCTGCAGCTCTCGTGCAGCGTCAGACTCTTGATCTTGCTCATTGCCAGCCCATGTCACAGAACTAGCCCAACAAATCCCCCCAGCTCCCCCTCCCGGTCGCTTCCCATGGTGAGCTTGTGGCTGTCATGTGCAGTGTGGCGGCAATCATCACAGAATGGCTCATCCTCATCCTCGTCCTTGTCCTCATCTGGTCGGCATCCTGGCCAAACTCGCAAATATTGAAGCCGAGACACTTGCGTCCATTGTTTGCTAAGCGGCCCAGCATTGTTTGTGCCAAAGCGGGCGTGGCCTCTCAAGTAGGCAAACGTGTAACTAATCGCAATCCCTACACACACACCACCTCCCCCCTTCATTGCCCTACAGTATGTGTTTAGCTGTCATTTTGTTGATTTATGCGCTTAACGCGCATTTTCACAAAATCTGTGACTATCGATTGTCGTTTTGTGTTCTCTTCGGGCTCCCCAGGCATTTCCATCTAAATTTTCAGGGCGTGTCACTTTCATATCACATTTTCCGCAACATTTCCCGCCCCAAACAAAAGGCTAATTACAAAATGCTCCAAATTTAAATGAGGCAAAGTGGAAAACGATTCCACAACTAGATTTGCGCAACAGTTGGCTAACTGTTACCCGCCTGCGCTCTCTCTCTCTCTCGTTCTCTCTCTCTCTGGCTCTCTGCCTATCCCTCTCTCTTTATCGTTTAATTTAATAAGGCATACGTTACCAAAGCCAGCAGAAATGTTGCCAAAGTTTAGCAAAACTTTTCTGACAAGTTGGCCAGAAACGCGGGCGTTGGATGTTTTTTTGGTTTATTCTTGGTACTTCAGGGAAAGCAGTGTATATACATGTCGTACATACTCGTGCTTCATGCTAGCAGGTTTCATTACAAACTTTTTATGGACAAGTAAGGTCGACAGTTCGACTGAGGGGGATGCAGGCGGAGACTTTGGCGCGTGCTGCTGTCAGTTGAACACATTTTTTTGATATGCGAAGCCAAACTTTAAATTGTCTCTTATTTATTAATTTTTAATGTTTATCATTTTGTGTAACGGAACAAAACATTTCCCGTAAACTTTTCTTAAGGCACCTTAAGCTTGAATAAGGCAAAATCACAATTTCAAAATATTAAAGTTAATAAATTCTTAATCGCTCTTGAAGAAATTTAAAAGTAGTTCTCTTGCTTTAAAAAAAGTTAAAGTTGTGTGACTTTAGAGCTAAAATATCATTGTTTTAGTTAGTTTACCTTTATGAAGGGTACTTTAGAAGATTTTAGTAGCAAATCTAATAAAACTGATAAACAAGTTATCCTAACCAAACCCATAAGTTTCACATGTTATAACGTTTTTTGTCATTTCACAACAAATTATCAATTATTATTATATACTATGTACTTTATGTGTATACATTATTGTTGTTTTGTTAATATAGATTAGTTTAACATCTAATTTATAATTTTAAAACATTTTTTTTTTAACTTAAATAATTTTGAGTCATCATTTAAGTGCTGCCCACTTGCTGGGACAGCTTTTAACAATGAGCCCAAAAGTATGTGTGGATCTAAACATTTTCTCAAGAATTTCTTGTTACAACAATAGATAAAGCAACAAAAACAATTGTCTGCTGAGGAATTGCCTATCAATATCGTATTTTATTCGTCGAAACTGCTTATTTGCAGCTGGGAAATTCAAATGAATTGCGAAATTTTTATTCATTTTGGAAACACTAACATTCAATTTAATTTATGCGCATAAATAAATAAATAAAACGCAGCTGCAGCGTCAACAAAAACAACAATAACAATAAGAGTAGCACATGGAATCCCCGATTCTCACACCTCCAATGCGCCAGAAATATTGTGTTTCTTGTGACGCACACAAGCACACAACACAAAAAAAAATAAAACAGAAAAAAATATATGGAAAACATATTCAAATGCAAAGGCCATAAAAAATGCTGAAATTCAAAGCAACCGAAAGCGACGCAAACATCAAAATTGATATCGAACAGCCACAAAAGCACAAAAGCCGAGACGAGCCAATACTTTTGAAATGGCCAACAAAATATACACATTTCGACGTCACCAATTCCAGATATGCTAAACATTGACCTCGACTGAGGGTCGATTGAGCTGCGTGAGTTGGCTAACTTTAAGGTTCTCAGATATTTGAAATAACAAAACCAAAATAACTAAAAAGCAAAACTAACTTTGGCAACTCGAAGATTAGATATCTTTGTGGAGTGGATGCAAATTGACTTCATCTTATTTGTATTGTAGATTTATGTTATATCAATCCGTTGTCCATTATATTGGTAAACAAAAAGTTTTCCCAACTAAAACTTATCATTCGAGCAAATGCAATCTGTTATTTTTTTTGCTTAAATATGAAAATAATAATAAATCGACTTAGGTAAACTTGGTACGCATAATTTGGTAAACAAAACTGATTTTCATAAAGAAACTCTTCTTTCGGCTAATTGTTCCCAAGCGAGCTATAAAATCTCGATGACTTTTGGCATAAACAGGATAATTAATTAAGAATGCAACTAAAGCACAAGATTCTTGAATATAATTTGCCGTTGATAGTTATACCAAAGACAATAGAATTATATCCATCTATATCTATGTATCTTTATAGAATTTTGTAATATTAGGATTGTAAATAAATAAAAAAGAAAGCCTTACAAGTTAAAATTTAATAACAACTGATAAGTTATCGTGTACTTAATCAACCCACTTAACTATAGTACTTGTTTGCATATTCTAAGGGGACTCCTACAATCGTAGTCCCAGTTCCCACGCCATTTCAGTCGCCATTTCATTAGTTAACCTCTCCCTTTTAGTCTATGTGTTTCAGTTCCGGCAACAATTCCCAATTCAACTCAACAGATGTTAAATTATTTTCACTCAATTATTTATAGATTGTTTGATTTATTCACTTGTTGGCTCGCTGCTCTTCGCTGATAACTCCCAAGCAGCATAAAAGCAACAAAAAAAAACAACAACAACAACAAAAAATGTGACGCGCAAGAAAAAAGGCCTCTTTACGATTGGCAATCAGCCCTACAAAAAAGTCGCGCCTTAAATGCGTAACAACAACAACAAAAACAAAAATAATAATCAACAGTCGGCAAACACAAGAGATAAAAAAGTCGAAAACAAGCCAAAACGATTTAATATCAATTTATTGGACTGAGCCTTGGCAATCAGAGATACTACTTACACACACATCTAAATATGTGTATATTTATATATACATATATATATGTATATGACGTCTAAGCCAAAATTGGGATAGGTTTTGGCAACGTATTCGAGAAGTGTGCATAGAATAACTAAAATGGCAAAAAGCCAGCCATCAGGCGTTAGCATTGTTAATTTATCTGTATCTGAATCTGCATCTGTATCTGTATCTGTATCTGCACTTGCATCTGTAGCTATACATTTATCCGTATGTATCTGGATCTATATATGCAACAGCATCTGTTAAAAAACAGATGCCACAATTGCTGTCATGTTTTGGAGTCAGAGAGCGTGAGAGACAGAGCGCTAAAATATGTGCGAGTGAGAGAGAGCGAGTCTGCATTCATAGTTACAGTTGTTAAACGCCAACGCATCGCAAAAGTAGCTGCATTAAAAACGCTTCAAATTAAATGCAATAAAAAGCAAAACCAACAAGAAAAGTTGCCACAGCTGTCGAAAAGTACGCACCGATAAAAGAATACTCTTACCAAAAATAACAGTAACAAATCCAGTCGCATAACAAACGGGCTTCACAAAGAGAAAGACAGTTAGAGATAGAGGGAGAGGAAGTGAGGAAGAGGAAGCCAAAACTTTTCATTTACATATACACAACATCTCCATTTATCTTATTTAACACCTATCTATTCACATAGCCAAACTACCCCACACTTATCACGCATACCCTAACGATGCCTTGAAATTGAAAGCCGGAGCGCAATTGAACGCGTTCTGTTTGTCTGTCTGTCTGTGTGTCTGTCCGTCGGCACCGTGCGCCAATCGTCAGTCAGTTCGTCGCGAGCGTCGAACCGGTGTGGCCTGTCATAACAAATCGACAAGCAGCAAGCATTGACGGCGACTGCGACTGCGACTGCGACTGCGACTGAGCTGCTGGCTGCTGTAAAGATCGGCGAATGACCAGCATTCGTTTTTTCTTTTCTTTTTGTTGTGTGTGGCAGACAGAGTCGAATTGTATCTGTATCTGAACGATACGCAGTGGCCAGTGCCAAAACGTACGTGAAACAAGAGCCGCGTAGACGCGATGATTTTATATATTTATTTTAACGGCAAATGGCATCGATTTCCACGAGATTTTTCGCAGATCGTTGATTGATTTGATGCGGGAACATTTGTTGCATGCCGCGTTTCTCATGCTCAATCAAATGCCGTGCAAATCACAAGCTGTGCTCTCTCTCTCTCTGTCTATTTCCCTCTCACTCTCTCCGTTCCTGTTGTTTGTGTGCAATTTACTGGGCTTCAATTGACAAAGCGGCCAAAGCCAACAAAAGAATTCAATTAAGGAGCGACGCCAGCGCTCATATTTGGCGTAAATTCAATTAATTTGCAAAATAAATACACACACACAAAAATAAATAAAAATATAAATTGAATAACAATTGTTTGCATAATATACAAATATTTCATCACTCAAAAATGCAAAGTAAAGAAATAAAATAAAAATTTAAATATTTCAAATAAAATAACATAAAATGAATTAAAATCGATTTAGATATCAATATATATATATTAAAAAATAAAAATATACAAAATGTGTTAAAACCAGCTGAAATGCATTTGTGATTTGAACTAATTTAATAATATTTATAACATAAATATATAAAACTAAATACGTTTACGTTTCTCTTAATGATATTGGTATTGTTGTTGTAACTGCTACTGATCTGCTACAGCTCTAATTATATAAGCCATGTGTATTTTGGCCACGCAAACACGCCACGCCCCTATCTCTAAAATCAGCTGGCTTGGTGCGTGTGAGATTTTTATTAATGTCTTTGGCAATTTTGCTTGTAAACAATTATTAATGTGCTCAGAATGTTTTTTTTTTGTTGTTATTTGTGTACTGTTACATTTACAGCTAAATTACTTTTATTGTCCGACGTAATTAGCGAATTTATCCAGCTGCAGCAATGACGTCACAAACACAAACCAAATATCATTTTATTGCTTTTGTTATTTTCTGCCTTTTTATTATTTTGCGTAGCGACCTAACAAGCGACGAGCTTAACGAGGGGTGTTTAATAAGTAGTTTTAAACTATACATTCGAACTACACTGTTAGCTCCATCTTTGTATAAAGAAGACACATCTACATATAATACATTCCGAGTGATCTATACAT
Organism: Drosophila dives; assembly: GCA_035042365.1. NCBI lineage: Eukaryota > Metazoa > Arthropoda > Insecta > Diptera > Drosophilidae > Drosophila > Drosophila dives. The sequence goes on along the minus strand of JAWNLJ010000456.1, from coordinate 1,388,961 downwards.
ATTAAAAATGTCCATCAAATATAAATATCATTCAATATATATATATATATATATATAATAAGTAATTACTAGATATTTATTTATAAAATTTTTTTTCAAATCAAATAATTAGATTCAACTTGGTCGATAATCTTAGCAAACTTCCCTCGAACTGATTACAAATTAATTTGATTATCACAGACAGCAATCGAAATTGTTAACAAATCAAGCAAAGAAATCCAATATAAGAGAACTATCAGAAGAGCTGAGCCTAAGGCAAATTATGAGTGATATTCAAAATATTGAATGGGATTTGAAAAGACCAGTGAAAGCGTTGCCATTCAAATCAGAAAAGCCAAGTTTCTGGCTGTGCTTTTATTTTATATATCTTTGTGTAAGTGTCTACAATAATATCTAATATAATGGAGTATTTGATAATTATCATGTGACCACAATTCGAATAAATTATCGCTGGAATACTCAACGCATCCTAAATGAAATTTAATTGGCTTGCGGCATTCATTGAAATTTATTGCTGACTGTAAATCTAAAAATAATAAATCCACTACTATCATTTTTCGCATGCTATTTATGAATTAACAACAAAAACAAACAATGTTCATAAGTGAAATGAATTTTCCTGCAGACAACTACATGAAATCCAAATCCATTTTTATGTAAATCATTAGCACAATTTACATGTTGTGTCTGAGTGTGTGTGTTTGTGTGTGTGTGTTGTTGTTCTGCTTCTAGTGTTTGCATAGCAATTTATGACTTTTACACAAATATTTGGCATTTTTATTAGAGGCACTCAAAACGAGAACTGCTTAATACATTTCAAGTGCTTCAAAAAGTTTGGGTGTAGTTTTTTTTTCTAGTTTTGCTCTTTCTGTACTGTATCTTAATAGAATGGCATGCATAAGTAATTATGCATTAGTCGCAATAGTTTGAGCCACAAAAATATATTTATATATATATATTTATCATATTTATCATTCAATATATATATGTATATATACATATGTGGCGAAACGTGACACTTGGCTATCAGATTTTGCACTTCAGAGCTAATAAAAAAACACGCAACATCGCGAAGGTTGTTGCGGTTGGGGCACGTAAAATACAAGTAGTTCGAGACACCACAGTCATAAGTTCCACTTATTGACTAACCAGACCAACAGTCAAACAGTAGAACAGTCGAACTGGCCAAAAGCGTTGATAACTCGATCGGTTTTTGCCAATTACATTCTTACTTATCGGGCCGGTATTTAATGCCATAATACTCGAAAATGGAATGTTAGTTATGTTAACTAACAGGCGTACACTATCGCACAAAATAATAGTACGAATGCTTCTTAAAATAAATAATTTCATGTTCTAGCTTCATTTGTAAAAAAATATTATACAACACAAGCAAAAAGAAATAGTTGGCAACAAAGAAAAAAACCAAATTTGTTATAAAACGCTTGAGGATTTATTAAGTAAAGTTAAGTTGTAGCTGTAGATGTCAAGAAGCAAAATAACTTGCAACATAAAATAATGTTATACAACAGAAGCTTTAAAAAAGTAAAAGCAGCAGTGTTAAAAAACGTTATAGTCTTATTCATGGCAAGCCAAGGGAATTCAAGCGTCGATCAACATTTGAAGCAATATAATCGATTTTAGATGTGTGCGGTGGCAAGTGTCTAAAAGTCACATGTATTTATGAGCTTGACTGAACAATGAAGCAGCAAAAAACGGAACGAAACAAAATGCAACAAAACAAATCCCAGCTAACAACACGTTTCGGCCAATTGGCCCAGCCAGTGGCAATTAGTGTCTAACTGATGTCAACACGATCGGCTTGTTTTGCTTTGTGTTTGCTTTTGTGTTTGTGTTCTGTCGTTGGCCACATGCAAATTAGTCGTCAGGCTGTGGGGCGTATAACAGTTAGTGAGCTTAATCGCTCTAAATGTTATTTAACAGCGAGAGCACTGCGCTCAAAAGCTTGCTATAGAACAGACAGAAAAGGCTGAGCACACAAAATGGCTGCGTTTGCGAACAGAACGCGTTTGAGACTCGAGCGAAGCGCACGTGCCGTGGTGCAGAGCAGCGTCAGCAGCAGCGAAAAGAGCGAGAAACAGATAACAAAAAAAGTAAAAGTGGCGCCCCCTACATAAGCTAACAAAAGAAAAAAAAAAAACAAAACGGGGCCCAACAACAAGTGTGTGTAATAATATTCAAGGAGAGCAGCAGCGAGAGCGCGCTCTTTCCATCTTCAGCTGTGTGTGTTGGTGTTAAACTCACCACACTGTGTTAAGTTAGGGGACGTCTTTTGTGCTGTCTGTGTGATTTTTACAGTGTGCGAAAATATTTTCACACTGACAGCGTCTTGGCGAGCACGCAAAGCCAGTTGCTCCTTGAGTGCGAGTGAGCGAGCATCGCTGCAAGTGCGAGTGAGTGATAGTGCTTTTAAAAAATAAACAAACGTGTGAAACCACAAAACTTAAACGACGCCAACTGCAAATGACAATTTACCCACTGTCACCAAATACAAACCAAAACAAAGCAAAGCAAAAGAGAAGCAATTAACTTTTTTTTTGTAACTGTTGCTTGCACACAAATACTCACACACACATATGTACAACCGTTATCGACTTGCATATGTTAAGATATTTATCTAGACGCCAGAAAATACAATAGAAACTATAACAGGGGAATGACTGTTAGCTGTCAGCTCGCGTTTGATTGGAGAAGGGGGAAAGGTGGCCAGTGTTTTTACCGTCGGCAGCAACGGAACGTGTCCAAAACCGAAATTGGGAATGCAAAAATTAAAATATAAATACAAAAGCATAGAAAAATATGAATTGCAAATGTAAAAAATAGCAAACATCGTTAAATCAGAAACCTTTTTATTTTCACGTGCCACAAAAAGTGCAATAAATGCAAATTATAATTGTTTTCAATCATAAGCGATAAAAAACAATAATAAAATCAACACGAGAGGAATATTTTATGCCCTTGCTATAGTGGTGATATTATATACGTGTCGCTCCGATATTGGTTATTATTGTTTAAAAAAAAAATAGATACTAACACAAATAAATTGGTTTTTGGGTAAACAAAAAAAGAAATAAGATTTATGGATGATATCTGTTAGTTAAATAAATATATATATCAGCACAACAAGAATATCCATTATATAGCAACAACATTGCCTCAAATTGTTTTCTACAAATTATACATACCAAAATTAAAAACAGTTATTTGATTTTAACTTGTGTGGAATGTGAAAAATTAGCCTCGAGCATTTTAAAAATTAAAATAAATTTGTTTGAGAATATCAAAATCCGGTCCGTAAATATATAAGTTTATAATTTATGTACATTTTTATTAATGTGACGTTTTTTTCTCTCATTTGAACAAATTCGATCAAATTATAATTTGCATTTTAATATGTGGAAAAAAATATAATAATGTAAAATTGTATCTCCAGTTGCTGGCAAAAAAAACACAAGACAACACAAGAAAATAAAAAAAAACTGCGGATAAGAGTATCAAATGAAGCAAGAACTACAAAAACAACACAACAAAAAGCAAGAAGGATACCAAATTTAATATTCAGTGCGGGTTGAAAAGGGCAGAAAACCAAACAAATACTTACAAACAACAACAACAACTCAAAAAGAACAATAACATTTCCAACAACAAGAACAACAGATATAACAACAAAATGTCGGAGAACAGCGACAACAATGGCGACCAGCAGAGCATTGGCCAGGGGGCAGAGGGGGAGGCGCAGGGCGAGAACAAAATGAAGTCGCGTCTGCGTAAAGGAGCCTTGAAGAAGAAGAACGTGTTCAATGTGAAGGATCACTGCTTCATCGCCCGTTTCTTCAAACAGCCCACATTCTGTTCCCACTGCAAGGACTTTATCTGGTAAGCGTGCAACGGTATTCCATTATCGTAACATATATAATGTATATAAGTTGTATATAAACGTAAACTAAAAGATCACCTGATCACTTTACATATTCAAGTATGCTTGAGTAGCTAATAAAATTGCTAAAGTTCAGTTGTTTAACATACTTGAGAAATTTCTTAAGAGACAAAAAAAAAAAGTAGAACTAATCAATTAAGAAAACTGTTTTGTGCTAGAACGATACAAATAATAAATTATGCTCAATTAGTTCGTAAAGATGGCTAAAGTTCAACTTAAGCAATCGTATAAACATGCTCAAGTTATTGGCAGAGATTAGTAGAAAGTAGAAAACTTTTACATAAATAATTTATTATAATTTTATTACAAGCCAAAACAAAGATTAGAATAACTGCTTTCACTAAGTCCTATTATTCGCTTAAGAGCTACTAAATATTTATCGGGAATGTCTTCCTCTATAGGGATGAACTATGGACTTCAGATTTTCGCTGCCTCTGTTAATTCAAATATTTGGTTATTCATAAAGCAACCCCAAATTAAATTCAGACAAAAACCAACTCAACTGATTTAAAAGTCAAACAAAGATAATTGTATACCCTCTCTTTCTATCTCTCTTCATGTCCCTCTCACTCTCTATCTCTCTATCTCTCTATCTCTCTCTGCTAAGAGAGTTAAAATTTTTACTCATCATAAAAAGACATGACAAATTCAAACAAAATTTTGGGCAGTCAAATCTGAGACACACTTGAAATTAGCAAACCACTTTCACTTCACAGCTTAAATATTATTCTTATTAATAAATTTATCAAGCATTAGCACAAATTCTAAAAACAATTTTAAAATCGCCAATTAAGACATTTTTGTATTGAGAACTATTTAGACTTTAGATATTTCTTTTTCTCTCTCTCTCTCTCTCTCTCGGATTGTTATTCTCTTGTGGCTATTGCATTTTTGTTGCTGTTGATTTTGTTGTTGGTAAATTCCGTGTGATATTCTTGAATTTATGTTTCATGTGGCACGCGGCCTGTGGCACTTGTGGGTCTACGCCGTGACAGCAAAGTCGGCCACATAACTAAGCAGCGACGACGTAAATCGATATTTTGTCTATCGACAACAGCAAAAACAACACCAACAACAATAGCCACAAATTAGAGCCAAGCTAAATGACATTACAATGGAACTTAACTTGGCAAGCACAAAAGGCTAGCAACAACGACCACAAAAAATACAAAGTAACCCTGCGAATTAATTTAAATTAAGGCAAAGACCGCTCCTCAAATCTAGCTAAATCCATTGTTATGCATAAGCAGGACAAACAAACATTTTTTGGCAACATTTTGAGTTTAAGTTGTGGATTATAAAACAATCTCATGCGCATTAGGTTGGCGGTAGAGTTTTGTTTTGTTGGCTCACCCTCCATCCAACTCCCAATAAGCTAACATTTTGCCGACCTTGGCAAATATTTGTGTAGTGCGCCAGTAAAAATGACAACAACAGCATTTTGGCCAAAACATTTTATATGAAAAAATATTGTTCTTTGTTCTTACAGTGGCTATCAATCGGGATATGCATGGATGTAGGTATTTTTTATTTAACGACAGTACATAAAAGTAAAAGTCATTCATGAACATCTTATTGCTAGTTGGGGATTGTGCATCGGGTTATACATTTCAAGATTGCAAAGCATAAAGTCTAAACAAAACCGTCGTAACTTTATGTCTACCTATTTGAACCTCAACAAATCCCGAACCCGAGTGAAATTCTCTCTTGCCCTATAAAGCAAGGAGTACTGAACTATTCAAATACTCCAGCAGGCTGCCTTAATTTTATTAGAATATGAAACCTGTGAACATTTTATAGAAAATAAAAAAATAATATTGATGATAGTTTAATTTAAAAAGAAAATGTTTGTTTGTGTCCTAAATAGAAACTTTACAACATAATATCAGAAAAATGCTAGGTGTACGTAATAATACGTACATTTGATATTCATAGTTTATTAAATATATGTTAAAGCAATAACAATTAATAATAAAATATAAATAAAATGTTTCAATTTCTATATGAATTATAAAGTATTTATTAATTAAAATTGGACATTTGATATTTATGGTTAAGTCTAAAAAGCACTAAAAGTTTATTTGAGTTTGAGTTTCGGATTCGATTTAGAGTGCGGTTGGGTCCATTTCCGTTAGCATTTTAATTAATTCACAATTAAATATTCAGGATGAGTGGGCGATAAAGTACTCTCAAAAGTCAGAAGCCTAATCATTGAGTTGACAGCTGAAAACCCGACAAAATTAAAATGACAAGAAAATTAATTGGAAAATTGCTGACTATAGTCAAATTTCCGAGCGACATGTCACCAATAACAGCAACAACCACTACGAAGTCTGTGGCAAGAGCACTTTGGGGCGTAACGTTAATCATTATTATTATCTGTGTTCTCGCTTAACTAATTGGTGTGCAACATTAAGGCAATAATTAAACGAATTGCCGTTTAAAACGCAACTCTTATGTTCGATCTATGACCGAAAAGAAAACAAAGCGCGTAACTGAGCCATGTAAAACTGAGGTCCAAAAAGGCCAACAAGCTAAAAGATTAATTTCGAGATATTTTATTGTTGCTGTTGTCCTCGATTTGCTGTTCTTTGGCCACATTGTGTATACGCCCAGTGTTTTTCTTTTTTGGTCTGCTAATTAGCAACTCGAGTTACAATTTTCATAATGACGCGTTTCGGCCTGGTTTGGGGGCTGTTTCGGCTTTTAATTAATAGTGTTGGCTTTTTGGCTGCACACGTCCAACAAGGCGTTGCAGGCACGTACAGAGAATGTGGCAGCAGGGGTGGTTGCCTTGTGCTTTATGCGCCCCAGGTGGCTAACTTGTTGTTTAATTTTTCTTGTTTTTTTTTGTATTTTGGGGCAAGTGAAAATTACCGGCGTGCTTATGTCACGTCATTTGCATAACAGCAGCAACAGCGCCCTGAGCGCAAACTAAGTTAAGCTTCAAATACTTCCTCAACTACAAAGAAGACAACAAAAGTGCTGTTTACGTTATTCAGCATCAGCATCATATTGCACAAGTGTTTTCTGTGCGCTGCTTTCAAATTGATATATTTGTTATAAATAGATAGACGCAGAAATAGTTTATCTCTGATAATGCAAGCTTTTATCTCTAGCAAACAATTGTTGCTTAGCTGCCAGTTAAGAAGTTGATGAATGGGCTTATGCAAACAATGACCGACTACAAATGGGAGCAAATAAAATTATAACAGTTATTGATTGTGCTCAAACAGGCGACAATGACACTAACTGAAAGTTGCAGTTAAAAGAGGTCGACTCATATAAGATTTTAGTGCAGATATTATTTGTAGTAAACTACAGATATAGGTTTGACTTAACACAAATATCAATGATATATCTATATTTTATAAGTTACAATTGAACACCGATTTATATATATAAAAAATAAAATAATCCTGAGATCTGCTTTTTTACACTCTCTGGATATTAAAAGTATTTTAAATAAAGCCAACTTTATTAAAATCCCGTTTGAATAAAAACTTATTAAGTGTCACAGTTAATTCCGTATTATATTCCCAATTTATGGTTCCAAATTTAATATTCTTCATTTAAAATGCTAGTCACGAACTCGAATCGTATACTTTTTAACTTAATCTAAAATCTGTTTCGTGCACTTTACTTTTTCGCTTGCGTGTGAAATTAACTCGCATAGCAAACCATGTGTTTTTTGTATTTTATTTTATATTTTTTGTAGCTGTCGTGCTTGCTGTTGAAAAAACCGGAACCAAAAAAATGTGCTTAATTAAAAATTGAAAAAATGCAACTAGCGAAAAAGGAAAAAACCAGGCTAGGCAGTTGCAGATAGTAAAAAGTGTAACTTAACTGCAGGCACGGAAAGTGGAACGCGCAGTTTAACTTCATTTGATGCACAAACACGAAAAAACTGACGAAAATGCCAAAACAAGCAAAATGTCAAGAGAAAACAGAGCGACGCGACAAACAATGTGCAAATAACTGAAATGTAATTAAACTTAATTTTACAAATATTTAAATCGAAAAATGAACAAACACGAGTTGGCAACCTATGAAAGTTTGTACAAGCTAAATCCATTTAAAATGCAAGGGTACAATGCAGATGTACTACTGATAAGGGATATATACATTTTGGACTATAAAATGTTGTATTACAGGTGCATACAAATTTTAAAGACATAAGTTTTTTATCCCGAATGCCTTAATATAATAATGATAGTCTATAAAATTTAACAAAACAGACATATTTGGATACGTTCAGTGTATCGCCCAGTCGCGCTCTCTACACTACTAGTTTAGTTTTAGTTTTACTAGTTTAAATTTGGGCCTTTACATTTTAGGCCATCAAATCGATTTGGTCTAAATGGATAACTAAAGCCTGCATCAGCAGGCCTGAAAAACCACAGAGTAATTTGGTATTAACAAAAATGAATTTAAATCCAAATTACAAATTTTGTTTGCCATTGCCTGTGTGCAAAAATACAAAATAATAGTTATAATAATAATAAAAAATATATGTATATTATATGTATGAGAATACTTAGCATGCTGCATTAAACCTCTGTTTGGTATGGTTATAAAGTAATACACACACATTCAAACACAAAGGCGATAAGCGGCTTGTGGTCAAAGCACTTATTGCTTATGGAATATGGCTAAATCCAGCACTAGTTATATATTGCCTGCTTTTCTGTTTGGCAGGCACGTAAGCTTCAACACAGCTACAAACTGGAACCCAGAACGTAACGCTTAAGCTGAAAAGTAGTCAACACACACATACACACACACATGTGTGTGTGTGCAGGGTTTTAAAAGTCAGTGGCAACATGTCAGCCAGCAACAAACAAATATTAAACCTTCACCTTTGCATTGCAAATTTTTAATCAACTTTTAATTCCAGTCTTAACAAGCTTGATTAAAAATGAATTACACGTTGCAGATACTACCGGAAACATAAATTATTCTTAAAGCCGTAAAATAATACTCAAAGTTCAAACCAAATTTAAACATTTACAGATACATACTATATTATCTTTAAATGTGATTGAATATTCAATTTTGATTATATAAAACTAATAAATCTGTCCGACACATAGCAAACACATTTTGTTTATTTATTTTGCAAGCTTTGCAAATATTTGATTCAGAGTACACACATGTGTTATTCAACATTTAAGAACTAATACCACATTGTTAATAGTGACGTTGTTAGTCTAACAAACTTAAGGGGCTCAACCTTTGACCCTCCCAGCCATAATAAATATATTGATTGAATTTGATGGGAAATGGGGAGTTGTAAAGTGCCTGGAAAATTTGCATATTGATTAATAATTATTTGCTGTGTTGACAAATTAAATATTTATGCAAAGTGATTAACATACACACTTACACCCGCCCCAACACACACACACACAAAAGATCAATTCAATTAGTAGGAAATTAGCAGAAATCACATTTCATGTGTAATTTAAGCATAAACACAACTAATTTCGCATTTGACCTTCTTGCAGGGGTTTCGGCAAACAGGGATTCCAGTGTCAAGGTATGTAAATCAGATGGAGGCCCCAAAAATAAGACTCAACTAATAAAATTGAATCGTTGCAGTCTGCTCCTATGTGGTCCACAAGCGTTGTCATGAATACGTCACCTTCATCTGCCCCGGCAAGGACAAGGGCATTGATTCCGTAAGTGCCTTGTATGCCTTATCTATCCGTATACTTAATATTAAATGCAAAAATCAGCATACTAACGATAGCCAAGTTTAAATTACTAAACAACTCACTAATTAGCATTAGCCTTAAGAACTTTTGCGCAGCAGTTTTATGTGTGAAAAGTGGAGTTAGATTCCTAAATATATATTTATATTTTTCTTTATTTTGTTTGCACTTTCATGTTAAAGTGTCACTTGGATGGTTTTTTTTTTTTTAAAATTTTTGTAGCGGATATTTTAGAAGGTTTAGAAGTAAATTCTATGAAAATATATATTCTTATTCAGCTTCTTATTCATGAACCTGACATTATTCGTATTTTGTTGTCAGCAGAACATAAGCCAAAGTGAGCTGAATCTGTTCACTATATCTCATAGCTCTGGAACTTATTTGATTATCAAAAAGATTTAACCTGACTGAGTTTAATAATGCTTCTGACATAACCCAAAAAATCTTCATTCTTTTAAAGGATTTTCTATTTTTGGTTTATTTGCTTGAATTTAAAGTTCAACTTGGATGCGTCTAATCTGCTAGGGTATAGAATATTCGCCTAGCCAAAAGTTTACCATTACGTTTCCTGTTTCTGCTATGTTATTTGCATTGGCTCTAAAAATTGTTGGAAATGCTGTCTCGAATGTCCTGTTGATGCTGCTGACTTAACAGCATGTCCTTTTGAGCATACAGCCAAATTCACATTTGTTGTGAAAGTTGCTGGTTGACTTTCCCCCAGCTAAAAACTTGTCCGAAGTGTCCCACAATTTCAACTGGGATTTCAAATCTCGTGTGACATTTTTCACACAAAATAGCGAGATTTTAGATTAAGTCAGCGTTGAGTTCATTTATGTCATATAGCACGAGTAGAATATTAAATGCAATTTAAATGAGAGCAGCCAAATTAGAGCAGCTAGTAAATTATGCAAATTTTTCTTTAGACTATAAAAAACACTTCTCTCACATAAAAATGCTGTTAGAATGCACTAATAAATGAAAGCTTTTTGTTAAGTTAAGCAGCTAACCAACTAATGCAACTAAAATTTGTTAAGACATTGGAAGAAAAATAACAACTAAAATCAGAAGAAAAAACTTTTTATAATAATCACAATTTAGTGTTAAAGATATTACTGCTTATTGTGCCATTGTTCAGCAATGTTTAATTGTCATCGTGCTATGTTTATTTACCATAAATTTGTATTTGTATTTTCATGTACCAAACAAAAACAAAACAAAATATCTGTCAAAAAATCACATCGCTCACCAAAAAAAAAAAACAAAAACCAAAATAAAACCAAAACAATGAATTTATAAAACAAAAATTCCAAATCTGTGGCACCGTTACACGCATTAACAATAAAAAATAAATACAAAAACCAAATAAAGGACTCACCAAAAACTCAGCACCATTTCGAACCATTCACATACGCAGGACCCACGTTCTGTGATCATTGTGGTTCTCTGCTCTATGGCATTTACCATCAGGGTCTTAAATGTTCAGGTAATGTCGAAAATAAAATCACTTATCTTCTATCTGTACCCGACTCTTTCGCCAACAACTCTGTCTCTGTCTCTATCTCTCTGTCGCTCATTTCCAAACTATCTGCAGCTGTCTCTTTTATCTTCTATTCTATCGCCCTAAATTTAATCTCTTAAGACGCTGTTAACGCATACTTAAATTGCTGTTAACGCGCTGTTAACTTACAGTTAGGCTTTCTAATCGCTTTCAGCTTTCTACTTTTCTCCCTTTCCTTCCACTATGTGTGAGTGTGTGTGTGAGCGTGTGTATGCTAGTGTGTATTTGTTATATATATTGTACGGTGTTTAACTTTACCGATTCAAGCTTAAAAGCAGAATCGAAATTCAACATTTTATTATAACATAAATTAAATGATTGTATAATAGAATTGAAAATCAAAAAAACCCTGAAACATATTTAGTTTGACTCACGAATATATGGAAATTTTAAGTAAATTTATTCCATTAAATGTTATTGTACATAAATCTATACATATCCATCTAGCTAACAAAGATTTATATAACACCGAACCCAAATTCAATTTATAAATATAATGTATATATATACTGCACATAGGCTATGTTTGAAATGCTCCTGCCAAAGATGGGTTTATTTATTTTACGATTTGTGTGTGTACATTGTTTTGGTATATGTTATCAATTTTTAAAGCTTTTTCGTGTGTGTGTGTGTTTTTTATTTTTTTTTACCATTTTGGCACTCGTCCAGAGTTAGTAAACCTGTTCCATCGGAAGACAACCCGTTGTGCAGGATATTCATTTACATAATTATGGCAGCACAAAAAGGGCAATATATATTTATATATATATATATATATATATATATTTATATATATTTATATATGCAGTAATCTAATTAAAATTTGTAATGTGGGCCTGCCAGCTGTGCAGAAAGATACCAAAAATTTAGATAAAAGCATTGTTAAAATATGCACAAGCGCACAGCAAACATTAGGAGTAATGGGCTTACATCCCGGGAGGGAACCAGAGTGGGAACGGGGAGTTGAGTGGTAAGCTGCTGTATCTTTTTGTTGTTGTGCAAATATTTAATGCACTTGAAGCATGAATGCAATGTTTCAAACTTTGCCCGAGAGCTCACCAACTATTGTCTTTTGTGGCATCTTGTATGTGTATATAGTTGCGAGTGGAAGTGTGCGTGTGTGAGTGTGTAGGTGAGGGATGTGGCTAAGTGTGTGTGTTTTTTTGTGTGTGAGTGGGTTTGCATACATCGGCCCAAGAAATAACTAAAGATTAATTCCTAAGAACAGATGCTAAATATTTTTCGTTTTATACGCTTCTCTTCTCTTTTATATATTGTAACTCAATCCTAAAAATGTTCAAATTTTGGATGAAAATTGTTCAAAGGATAAAAATATTGTTTAAGCCAGCTGATGTAACGATAAATTCAACTATGAATTTAGTTAGGTTTCTTCTATTAACAATAGTTTTTTAAATAAACCTATTAAAATGTGTACAAATGATCAGTAATCAGGCATGGTACAGCTGTATCCTTTGTTACTGCTGGTAATCTACTTATATCGTTTTTGAGATCAGCCTGTTTATACAGACAGATGGATAAACATGGCCAAATCAAATCGATTGTTATTCTTAATCAAGAATATATATAATTTAAAGGGTTGCATATGCATCCTTCTGCCTGTTGAATACTTTGTCCATTTATAAATGACTTGTCCAAATCGTGGCTACATTGTATCCAAATTAACGTTTATTTATGTAATTAAACTAAACAGTTTATGCCGCTATGCAAATCACCCAAATGGGCTGTGGTAAAGAGGCAACAAGCAGTCTGCTAGTTGGAAATTAAGCCAGCCAAAGTCAAGTATGACTGCAAGAACCTTCACAAGTGCCCTTCGTCTCTTTGGTATTTTGTGGCTGTGAGTGAGTGGGTGTGTGTGTGTGTGTGTGCTTTCAGCCGACTAACTCTTGAGGTTTCGCCATGTTGCACACGCAGCTCTCTGCAAAATGCTCAGTTGTGGGAGAGAGGCGCGAAAATCGATGGGGCAACAAAACGTTGCGAGACGTCATGGCAACTATTTTGTGGATGGTTAAAGAGGGGCGTAGCAGGGGCAGGCATGTAAATTGTATGGGATTTCATTATAAATTTAACTAACATATACACCACGTGCGTCCAGCTAAAAGGGGAGAAGAGAGGAGAAGAGAGCCAACTATGCGGCTTCTCTCACAATGCTCACCCAATATTATCCATTATGTGTAAATGTGTGGAATCCAATCCAAGTGTTTAAGCATTGCTTGTAAATCGCTTCTTAGACTGCAGACAAGCGTTGACAACTTTGTTACTTGCCACACGAAGTTCTACTTAATGTTGTCACTGTCCCAATATTTTTCCTATTGTTGTGGTTATTATTGTTGTTGTTGCAAATCGGATCAAATATATTTTGTAAGCAGACAAAACACAGACAGACAGACATACAAACTGAATGACAGACAGACAGACAGAGGGGCGGACAGAAAGCGACAGTTTGATAAATATAGCAATCAATTTATCAATGGTCGAACGCTCAGGTTTTTTATATATATTTTACTCTACAACCTGTTGGTCCTTTCGTTTTTTATGCCCCTGGGCAAAGCGGGATTGTGTTTATATATATTTCATTTTATTGATTTGTCTGTCTGAGTTATTTAAGAAGAGTATTTATATACTTTAATCGAATAAAACTTATCTTTTCTTTAAACCAGTTTTTTTATAAACGCTTTTAATGTAGTTTGGATGACAGTTGATTTAATTCCTGAAAATAGTTTCTTTTTCATGTGAAATGTTTAATGTTGTTGTTTAGTTCAAGCAGCCTTGAAGTATATTAAATATTTGGCTTAAATGCAACACAACACGAAACAAGAACTTGCAACTCGTGTTTCTTGTCAAAGTTTCCTATTTCGCAATCATTTCCCAATTTAATCAGATTGGATGCAGGTGGCCCGTGTTGTTCGTGAGCTTTGAGGTAAGAAAATGTTCTGTTTATTGTTTGTCGGGCAAGTCAATTTGTGCATTTTATTGCCTACGACACACACACACACACACACACAGCTGTGTGTGTGGGTAAATTGTGTGTGTGTTAATTTGTGTCCGTTTGCCGAGCGGAAATTGAAAACGAATCTAGTTTGCAGCTGTTTGATTTGCTTGATTGGTTTTTTGCCTCAGCTGCCAGCCAATTCCCATGTGTGGCTGTTTGAGTGTGTGTGTGTGTGTGTGTGTGTGTGTGTGTGATGGAGTGTGTATACGTGAGTGGGGCATGCTGCTAACAGCGATACCGCTCTCTTATCAAGCACGCTGTCATAATAAATGGCATGGCAATTTATAAATGCAATCCAAAACAGTACGTTAAAAACTTGGCAGCAATTTTATCAGGACATCAGTGCTTAATATGCTTCCACTTCAGTATATCTATATATATGTAAGTGTGTGTGTATGTATAAGTGTGTGTGTGTATGTGTGTGTTTCACACAATTGAAGTTGGGCAATTTTTTGGTTGGCAGGCAGAGATATAAAATGCCAGATAGCTCACAAAAGAGGCCCAACATCTTGGGATGGTTGGTGCAAGGAAGGGCAGGGCAGAGGAAGGGCATGCAATAAACAGGCAGCTAAATTTGTTAAGTGACAACCGAAAATGTACAGCAAAAGAAACAATATAATTTACCGAAAATAAAAAAAAACCGCGATAAATTGTTGCAAATATTTTGTGTTAAAAATTGCTGTGCGTGGTACGTGGCAATCGAAGCTGCCGCAATGTGCGCCCCGTTCCCTCCCCACCCCACCCTGCACCGCGTAGACCGCAATGTTATCTAATAAAATTGTGCTTAATATTTTGCAAAAACTGTCACAGCAAATATGTCAGATTGTTGTGGTTGTGCGTGTGTCTGTGTGTGTGTGTGTGTGTTTTTGAGGTGTACGTGACGCAATTGGTAACTGACCCGAAATAAATGAATTCAAACATGCCTCATTATGTAGTATGCCGTTGTTACCATTGGGTAATTTATTTCGAAGAATATCCCATAAAGTACTTATATATTCCTGATCAGCATCAAATGCTGAAAGAGCGAATTATGCGGATAATAAGTCCTTGCTTATAGACAGCTAAAATTTAATTCGTTTTTCAATAACCATTTGAAAAATTTCGATAAAAATCGATGTCAGATAAAAAAAAAAAAACTCAGTTGTAAGGAGAAACTCTTCTTTACGATATATAATATATACAAAAACCTATAACTTAACAACTGTATTATTTTCATTAATATCGAATCTATGCCTCATAAGGAATGAACTATATAGACAACTGATCTGTAATATTAGTCTACTTCCTCGGGGCGACTTAAGGAGTTAGGCAGCATAAGAACTATTCCCATTTTAGCTGCAAGGTTATCTTAAAGTAACATTCCATTTTCTTTTCCACTAAGTTACTTTCGAGCACTTAAATTCGACGCAGCTTGCAACGGCACAGCTTGTCGAAAGGTGCCCCAAAAAATATAAAATGGAACTTGACGCCACCTGTCGCTTTTTTTGGAGAAAGTTGTGCTGCAAGTTTTTAGCCAGGGTTGCAAAGCAGTTGCAGTTGGCAATCCAATTTCACCTTGAAGCGAGTTACTTACAACTGCATTTAATCCAAACCCAAAATACAGTTGCAGTTGTTTCGAAATACACACACACACACACACACACACACACATGCACACACAGAGAGATGAAGGTAGCCTTGGGCGCCCGCCAAAGTATGCAACACTTTTTGTGCGCCAGCCACAACAAGGCCAAAAACTGCCTGTGCCCCACCCCCTCTACACCCCTTGTGGTTAAGGGTATATGTCTGTGTGTATGTATGTGTATGTGTGTGTGTGTTTGCGCTTTGAGCTTTGCACTTGAATCGGCTCCAGTTTGTTTGTCTTACGAATGAAAGCTGCTTGCTGCAAGCTGTTGAGCCTTGCAACAACAACAACAACTACAATAAAATGGCCCAAAATGCGCGACTTGTTTTGAAGCTGATGCTCATGTTTGCGCATAATAATATTATATATGTCCTTGCCCACTTTTAAGAAGACAACTTGAAAAACAACAACTACAAAAACAGAAAACGACTAAACACAACAAGCCGTAGCACGTGTGTGTGTGTCTGTGTGTGTGCGGCTTTGGCGTTGATGAGTTCATGGCTCTGAGATTGCTCTGAGCTCAAAGCCATATAGATACCCTTTTGGTACTCAAGAAAAGAATTTCGTATTCTTTATTTTGGTATGAGTTGACTTTAACATTTCGGAATGCTACAAAAAATACCCTGTTCATCTGAACGAGCTTAGCATAAACTCTTTGGAATCTGAAACAAGTAAAATACTCTATTGTAGTTGCTTGTAAACCTTTCCAAAAAATAATAAAGTTTCCAAAACAAGGAATTTGTGAATTATTTTTAGTTAGAATACAGTTGCTAAAGGACTATGATAGATAAAACAGCTGCAACAGGTTATACGAAAAAGCCTAATAATAATATTAAATAATAAATGTTTATAAACTATAAATGCCTAATAATAGCGCTGCTGAGTATAAGAGAGTATATATAAAGTATTGGTATAAGTAGTATATGAGAATAGTTATTGAAAGAAGCTTCACAACAGTTCTAAGAGTTGAGGTTACCAATTGACCCAAATAGGCAATATACCCGCTAATCTAACAGTTAACAAAGGCAATAAGCAGGCTTTACCCCATCGTCATTGTCTTTGCCAGGACCAATTTGTAACCGACTGTGTGTGTGTTACTGAGTGCGTGTGTGTGTATTTTTTCTGAGTGACTTTTTTTTTTGTATGGCAACTTGTTCTTAGAACGGATTAGGCAGCAATTGCTTGTCGTTTTGCCATTTGAGTATTTCAGCAAAATTCGTTCGACAACAAAAGCAATGAAATATAAAAATACCAAGCACAAAAATATATAAATTATTTTTCATGGATGTTTTTCTACCCAATGGGGTAGAAAAGGAAATCCTATTAAGGCGTTTTATTTCAGCCTTCGATAAACATTTGAAAAACAAGCTTTCCACTCAATGTTAAGCCAAACTTTAGAGGATTGAGAAAACATCAGAAAATTTCCGAATTCGTTCTTTGCTAAAGGGCTCGTATTTTTGTTAAATTAATTTGAGTTTGAAGAGAAGCACTTTGACCCAGTTCCAAAAGCACTGAACCCAGAAACCCAAGAACCAATTATCCATTTATAATCCATAAATAATCCATAGCCATCCGTACACCTCTCCACAACTGTCCACCCAATCCATCTATGTCTTAATTATTGTCGCATTTTAATTTCTATTCCACATCCAAATGTATTTTGTTTTTAATTTTTGGCTGTAAGTTTTATTTGTTTGTGCGTTGGTTTGTTGGTTGTTGATTGTTATTTATGCAAATGCTTTTTAGTGTTAAATGTTGAACGTTGAACGTTTATAGCGAAAAACCTGCGTTAATTTTCCATTAGCTCTCTCCAACTGTTCCATTTCTCAGGCACACCAGATGCCACACAAATGGCACAACGTTGCCTTCCTCTCGCCGATGTTTTGCGATCATTGCGGCTCGCTGTTGCATGGCATCACCCACAAGGGTCTCAAGTGTCGAGGTAATGTCCAACTCAATGCCCAGATACACAGAGAGAGAGAGAGAGGTGATGATTTGCCCTACTAATTCTATCTCTCTCGCTCTCTTTTGTTCCCGGTCTATTTTTGTGTGTCTTGTCTTTTAGAGATGTGCGTCTGTCATGCTTATTTATTTGTATATATTTATCCCATTTCAACATAAGGTAAAATGGCCTAATGCAATTGTTTATTTATTATTAAAATATTTATAAGGTAGAAGCATTTCCGATCCCATAAAGTTCATATACATTCTTGATCAGCAGGACCAGTCGACTGAATTGAGCCATGTCCATCTGTCCGTCTAAATAAACTTTAAAAGCGAAGCAATTAAAATTTGGAAAATCAGAATCGAAATGGAGACCACATAGCCAATATTATTTTTTCCGAATTTACTTTTTTATTCTAAAAATCAAGATAATATTACGTTTATTATAAATATAAAAAAGTTAGCAAATTAATTATATTATTATATTTTACGGGCGAGAATCAATGTTAGAAACCAAATTTTAGTTATTATTAAGTTTATTTCATTTTAATTATAAGGATATCTGATACATAATATGTCTTTATATATTGTGTAAATATCTGATTAAAATCGTATGAGAAAAATAGGTTTTCTTAACCAAAAGCTATTAACACAAGTCTAAAACCTATTTATCAACTTTCGCTTCAGGGCATCTCCTAGTCGAGCTCTGGCTCTGACTAGAAAACTTAATTTTCCTTTGCGTTGTTTTGTCATGTTTTGTCGTGTTTTTGTTTGTCGTGTCACGCGCACATCTCTGTTGCCGTCTTTTTTAGCGTGTAAGCAAAAAACTTTTGGGCCTGCTGCTGCTGGCTGAGTTCCCATTTTTTGATTGTTGCAATTTACAATTATTAGGAGCGCTTTGAAGCGACTCAAGTGCGCACTTGCCACACACTCTCTATATATGTACATGTGTGTGTGTGTCTGTGTGTTTTGCTTGCGTGTGTGTGAGTTGAGTTGTTGTTGATGTTATTGTTATTGTTCCCATTGCGCTTGCTGTTGTTGTTTTTGTTGACAAGTTTATGTTTGCCACGCCCTCACTTACGCCCCTGCTCTATGCCATATGCCATACACCGTTTGCTTGCCTGCACTTAACAGTTAGTTAACTGTTGTTCAAACAATTTGCAGCTGCATGTGAAAATTGGCGTTGCGTTAATTTCTGTGTGAAATGCGTTTTAAATCTTAATCATTATACTTACTCTAGTTAGGCCTTTTATTGGTTACCCCAAATAATAAATAAATACATAAATAAGAAGAAAACTGCGCAAAAATTTTCCAAGTCATTTCTTGGACGGCACAAATTGCCGCCTTAACATCCGGCATGGCCCCTTGGCAAACAAATAATTTACTAATGCCTCATTGCCCTGTTCCGGGCAAACAATCAAACAACAGCAACAGCAACAGCAACTGGAACGGCAACAACAACATTCAGCAACAATAGATAAACAGGCTTTTCTACACACACTTCCACTCACAGATATTGTGGGAACAGGCCAAAACAAACAGATTGCGAATGCGAAAGCGAATGGAAATGTAAATGTGGCAATAGTTAAATCCTCGACAACAATAAGCCGCAGCCATCACCGGAAATACGTGTGTCTGTATGTGTATGTGCGAGTGTGCGAGTGTGCGTGTGTGTAAACATGTGATTGTCATTATAGAGCGCAAATTGCCTGTGTGTGTTTTGTGTGTGTGTTATTTGTAACTCTATTGAAATGGTGTATTTTGTGCTTTTAGTTTTCGCATGATTTTCCGTCGTTTGCATTGCAAAGTATTTTTTCCAATATTTGCAATTGAAGTAATTATTTTTACCAATAATCCAAGTCAATCTGGCATGCAAATGGACTTTGAGGCAGAATTATATTTTCAAATTTGTATGTTGATTGAATCAAGAGTCCAAATCATATTTTAAAACCCCGGGCTATGAATATGGGATTATTTTCATAAAGTTGATGCATTTAACTTTTACTAGTCTATTGGTCAAACCATTTATTTTTTGTCTGTGCTTGAGAATTTAGGCCTGTTTGTTTTGACCATATGTTTAAAGAAATGGTTCTTCATAAATATAATATGATTATTTACATCCACCTATTACGAGCTTAATTGCATATTCAGACTATCCCTTCGGACCCATAGGGCATCTGTAATATATATATATATATATATACGATATATATATATGCACAGAGAGAAAAAACCATTATATAAGCCTGCATATGTAACAAAAAAATTAATAAATAATTTTACGCAAAAAAGAAGCACAAGCAAAAAACTGGGGCACATTATGAACACACACACTTGTAGCTAGTACTGTTGTTGTTGTTGTTGATGTTTTTTTTTGTGGCACGCAAAGGGAAATCCACTTTTGTTGTAGTTTTGTTTTGTTGTTTGCTCGGTTATTTGCTTGCCTTTTTCCGTATTGTTTTTGTTTTTGTGTTGTGTGCTGCGAAACAAAAAACTCTTTCATATTTTCATTAAACACTACCCAACTGACCAGCCGCCTGCCACGCCCACAGCAAACATCCAACAACCAACCGCCAACGCGGCGCACATTGCCATCAAAAAATGATTACTTTCCGTGCGGCACAAGCAACAAGCGAAAGTTTACAAAGGGAGCAGAAAGAGAGGGAAGAATAATATGAGAAATGTAAAGAAGAAGAAAAATACTTATACGCCACGTGCGCCTCACGCGCCAGATGACGTTGATGCAGGCGCCCAATGGTGCCCAATGGCGCATACTTTTCGCAGCGGGTGTAAGCGGATGAAATGTCCAAAGTAATTTTACACATGACCAAAGCGGCGAAATAAAAAAGGAAACGAAAAAAATAAACATTGACAACAACAACAAAAGAAAAGAGACCAGCAGCCAATGATGCAGCGCCCCAAGGACAAAAAGGATGACAATCATAAGGATATCTGTTTTTATATGCTGATGAAAATGCTTATCATATTGCCCGTTAGCTTTACTGGTATCATTATTAAAAAGTATATAGGATAAAGCAAAACAGTTTTACTTAAGAACATGACAAATTTTATAACAAAATGTTGTTGCAATGCTTTTAAAATATTTCATGAATATTTAAAGAAAAACCTTAAAAAAAGAGCATTAAAATTATATAAATAATTTGAGGAAAATGTTTCCACTTACCAAAAATAATCATCATCTTTCCATTAAAATATTCCTTTGAAGCATTTCTGCTTTTAATAGATAAATCATTTTCCATTAGATGAAAAATTATTATAAAAACTTTATATCAGTTCCATTTTGTAAGGGTTTTAAAATATAATTCCATCCCACCCAGCAAATAAAATTAAATCCATAGAATACTTCTTTAAAACTTGTAATATGAAATAGTTTTTTAAATTAGCAGAGACTTCAGAAGAACAGTAAATTTGAAGTTAAATTCAAAACCCTTGAAATCTCTTTATGTCATTTGAAGTAGTCATGTAAAAGTTTCTGGCATAGATGTATGCTTGCATCATCCCCGTTGCCCTATATTTGCAGGGTATTCAAAATCACATTTACAAATTGACAACATGCAATGACGAGTTGAGTTTTCCAACCAAAATGAATTACAATTCCATTTGCAATTATTGCCAATTGAATGCTATTCGAGTACTGTGCACAACCCAGTAAAGCTCGGGTGCTGCTTCTGGTTCCGGCTTTGGCGCTGGCATCCTCTTCAGGCTCTGCAGCCACATCCTTGCAACTTGAGCGACATGTGTGCGCCGCAAACTATGCAACAGTTTTTTCTTCCTTCATTTTCCATTTCTGTTTGCCAAATTGATTGCGATTGCAGTCGACTCCACGAATTGCCGTTGATTTTGTCTGCTTCGCGTGCGGACCTATGGGCGTGGCATGGTGGATACGTTTTTTTCTACGGACTGCTCCGCTGATTGATGGTTGGGCACAACTACTTTGCCTACGAGACCATTATTTTTTTTTCGTTAGTTTTCCCTCTCAATTTGCCATTAATTTGCACATGAAGTCTTTGGGGTAAGTACTTGAGCCCATATCAAAAATCACTTTGTATGCGTGTCCTGTCTGCTTATGTGTGCGTGTGTATGTGTGCGTGTGTATGTGTGCGTGCGTGCGTGTGTGTTTCTGCCTCCTGTTGCTATATATTCCTGTACCGCAAACCTGCAAAAGAAACAAAAAAGGCAAAGCGACATCACTTTCAATCTATTCAAAAACTTTCTCGTTCTGAGCTGACCATCAATTTCAATATGTTTTGCCAAGTGGCCACTAACAAGCGACTTATCTTTATTCCACTACGTGACCTATGACCCCCATCATGCTGGATGTGTATTCCATTGGTTCAGCATGCGATATGAATGTTCATGCCCGTTGCAAGGAGAACGTGCCAAGTTTGTGCGGCTGCGATCACACGGAGCGACGAGGACGCATCTACCTCGAGATAAATGTCAAAGAGAATCTACTCACCGTTCACAGTAAGTAGACGTCTCCAATTGTTGTTGCCCAACTTGTTGTTGCCAACAACTTATTGTTTGTAAAGCGCTTATGTTTTTAACCAATTAAGGTACCGAGCCAAGTTTACCATAAGCTGCCAAGTTTACTAGCGCCCAGCTAAATACAAAAATAAAATAAAAGAAAATTATATTATGGAAAGCAGCTGGGAAAGTTTCCGGTTTTTTTTATATGATTGCTTTGTCAACAAGGTGCTCAAAATGCTAAGATTTTTAAGTTTGTTCTTCTTCTTCTGTGCATAATTTTATTTTAATTCTGACTTAGCTTCTGATAAATATCTAAATATTAGCTATGACTTGGTATAGAGACTTAAAGTCTTAATTTTTTATTAAAATGTTTGATTATTGTTGGGTAACCTCTTTTTATAATTAAATCCTGTCGGAAAAAAGTCCGCAAAACTTATAGAAATATTAGCCTTATATATTTTCAATGTTGTAATTTTTTAAATTTATATCAAAACATGTTGCGTTCTTTAAAATCTGTCAATGCTATAAATTCCCAGAAATAATTGAAAATTCAAGCATTGTCCTTGCCTTGGGGCAGCAGCTTCTGTCCGTCGCCAACAGTTGAGGGATGCTGGCAAATTGCTTATGATTTGCATTAATTCATAATGAAGCCAAGTCGCCACACAATATGCCACATAATGAATATAAAAATGCAGTTTGCTAAACAATAGCCTGATAAAGATATGCAAAGCAAGCAGGGGAGGGAGAGGCAGTTTGAGGAGGAATGCCACAGAGTAAATGCTGACAAACAATGGCTAGAATAAAGTCTTGTTTTATTTAATACAATTTCTGCACATTTTTAAACATTTTTAATGGCAGTCAAGGAGGGTCGTAATTTAATACCCATGGATCCCAATGGATTGAGCGATCCGTATGTGAAGGTCAAACTGATACCCGATGACAAGGATCAGTCCAAGAAGAAGACGCGCACCATTAAGGCGTGCCTGAATCCCATGTGGAACGAGACACTTAGCTAGTGAGATCTAATATATCACTTATATAATTTATATACATATATATTAATTCGAAAATATATATTTATGCAGCGATTTGAAGCCAGAGGATAAGGATCGACGCATATTGATTGAGGTTTGGGATTGGGATCGCACTTCGCGGAATGATTTCATGGGCGCTTTGTCGTTTGGCATTTCGGAGATAATCAAGAATCCGACAAATGGTTGGTTCAAGCTGCTCACCCAGGACGAGGGTGAATATTACAATGTGCCGTGTGCGGATGATCAGCAGGACTTGCTCAAACTAAAGCAGAAGCCATCGCAAAGGAAGCAGCCAATGATGCGCTGCGACACACACACTCATTCGCAGTCCAAAAAGGACATGATTCGAGCCACAGACTTCAATTTCATCAAAGTGCTGGGCAAGGGCTCATTTGGAAAGGTAAAGGTAAAGATAAAGAATTTAATTATATCTCAAACGTTACCTGAAACAGGTGCTGCTGGCGGAGCGCAAGGGCAGCGAGGAGTTGTATGCAATTAAGATACTCAAGAAGGATGTGATTATACAGGACGATGATGTCGAGTGCACCATGATTGAGAAACGTGTCCTGGCGCTGGGCGAGAAGCCGCCATTCCTTGTCCAGCTGCATTCCTGTTTTCAAACATTGGTGCGCATACTTTACACTTTGGTTAATTATAACTTATTAATTATAATTATTTTATTTTTTTTAAATAATTATTCACCGAAACAGGATCGTCTGTTCTTTGTCATGGAGTATGTGAACGGCGGTGATTTAATGTTTCAAATACAACAATTTGGAAAGTTCAAGGAGCCAGTCGCTGTGTAAGTTAAACAATACCAAACAAAGTTATCTCTCTCTCTTTCTCTCTGACTGTCTCTCTCTCTCCCTCTCTTTACCGGCCTCAGCTTCTATGCTGCGGAAATAGCTGCCGGTCTTTTCTTTCTGCACACCAAGGGCATTTTGTATCGCGATCTGAAGCTGGACAATGTATTGCTGGATGCCGATGGACATGTGAAAATCGCTGATTTCGGCATGTGCAAGGAAAACATTGTTGGCGAGAAGACTACCAAAACATTCTGTGGCACACCCGACTACATAGCTCCAGAGGTGAGCATAATATAAAATTGATTCAGAAATCGATTACAAAATTGAATGTGAAATTGTTATGGATGTAAAACCATGATTAAAAACACCAGTTTTTTTGAGGATTGCTTGAGTTTTGACAAAATAATGGAATTGAAAGGATTTATTCAAATTGAATCTTTAACTTTAAATGTAGTTTAAATCTAGAGGTCAAATAAAGTTTAAAAAAAATGACCTGGTTCTGACTTTTATAAATAGTAATAATAATTCTGATTTTAAACTTGCAAAACTATTTAGATAATACTCTATCAGCCGTATGGCAAGTCTGTGGATTGGTGGGCCTATGGAGTGCTGCTGTACGAGATGCTAGTGGGTCAGCCGCCCTTTGATGGCGAGGATGAGGAGGAGCTGTTTGCTGCGATAACCGACCATAATGTATCTTACCCCAAGAGTCTCAGCAAGGAGGCTAAAGAGGCGTGCAAGGGAGTGAGTTAAAATTTAAAAAATTAAAGGTGTAAAAGATATTGACCTCTTAATAAATATATGCTGTTAAATTGCTGCAGTTTTTGACCAAGCAGCCCAGCAAACGTTTGGGTTGTGGCAACAGTGGCGAGGAGGATGTGCGTCTACATCCATTTTTCCGGCGCATCGACTGGGAGAAAATTGAGAATCGCGAGGTTCAGCCCCCATTCAAGCCAAAAATTGTAAGTAAATCTAAGCAAAAGAAAGTTTGAAACATTACTTAACTCAATTGTGAAAATGAAATTCTTTAGAAACACCGCAAAGATGTGTCCAACTTCGATAAGCAATTCACATCAGAGAAAACAGACTTGACGCCCACGGATAAAGTATTTATGATGAATCTGGATCAATCGGAATTTGTTGGCTTCTCCTACGTGAATTCCGAATACATTGTGAGCCCATAAGCAGCTAGCTAAAAGTAGCTAGAAACAACAACAAAACAATACCCCTTAATCGGATTAATGGAACCACCCAGCGAGTTGTGTCATCAGTTGATATTAATTGTTAATCAAAAGACATCATTTATTTTCATTTCACTTCTATTCATAATTGTTATGCTAAGCGAAAGCAATAATTTTGTGTGTTGACTTAAGTTGTTTATTTATTGCTCGGTTAAATCTTTGATTAATTGTTAGGCACTCATGAGTATTCTAAGTTAACATTCACAACATACATAAGCACATATTCATTTAGTTGTATAATCATTCTTAAACAAACCTGCAACTCGAAGCCAAAAAAAAAAACAAAAAAAAAAAACGTAACAAATCATGTGCAATAAAAATTATATTTAATTTAACTATCGTTAAACCAAACGCTTTTCTCTGCCCGAAAAAAGACAGAAGCTTTAACAACTTTCTCCCAGTCACATTTAATATTTCAATTTTCCTGAGACGAAATTTCTCGCTTTTTAAAAATTTTTCCAATTTAGTAAAGTATTAAAGTTGTGCTAAATTTTTAAAATATATTTAAATATGGAATATATGTAATTGTTAATAGAACGTCTTATTAGCCAGCATCTCGATGTTAGCACAACACAAATTAACACACATATATATATACCTATATATAAACTTCTATAGAGATCTTTCTCTCTCTCTCTCTCTTTGTTTAGCATTATTCAAGCAATTAAGAGAAGGATACTTAAACGATTCGGGTCAGTAAAATTTAAACGTTGTTCGATTATAATGTTGGCCCCTGCATTATAATCAAATCGAAATGTGCGTTTAAAAAAAAGTTGAAATAAAAGAAAAAAAAAACAAAAATATTAACAATCAACTACAGCAATACAAAATATATACAACTTCAATTCACTTTCCGATTTTTGAGCATAGACAAAATATATCATAGCATACTTTCGAGCGTATTTCTTAATGTGTGTGTATTTTAAATATGAATATTACATTTGAATATTAAATTTCATTTTTATAGTGTATGTATAAGCCGTATATATATTAATATATAGTAACATATATACATATATACGGCATAGAGTCTCAATGTACCATAAAATGAAAAAAAAGATGGCAAACAAATTGCATAGCAATAAGTTAAAGCTAAAATCAAGTTTAAGTTTAGTCTACTACTAAAAATACAAGATCTGTTGCTGTAGCTTTCCAAAGTCTAACTAAATGTGGGATAATATATATATCATATATATATTATCTGTGGGTTGAAACTTTAGTACCTATCTAAGAAAAATCTAGCTACTAAAAATCTACTGTTTAACTATGAGAAAGACAATCTACTATAAGCTTAAAAAATGTCCATTTCTGTGGATATCAAATGGATAAACTTGATTTATTAGTTTAAAAAGTACAGAAAAAAGTAATGTTAAATTGAATTCGAAATTTAATTGAAAAATAAACATTTTTGTGTAGCGCAACCTAAGCTAAGCTTTTGTGCCTCTCGTAGCTCTCTTTCTTTTCTAGCAGTGTAAGCAAATAGAAGAAAATATACACTACCAAAAAATATATTTAAAAAAATCGAGCTCGAATAGAAAATTGATCATATGATAAACTCAGTAGCCAAGCTATGTGCTTAAAGCTAGGGCACAAAAACTATACTAAAAATAAAACTAAAGTAGATTGAATTTAAAATAAAATAAAATATTCGATTAAAGTCTATAGTCACATATATATATATAAATATAATGTATAACTCCGAACTTGAAGCATTTAAAAACGTTTATTTCACAATAATACCAGTCATATATATAAATATATATATATATATATACTATATATATATATATATATATATATATGTATACTATAAGTAATGAATATTATTATAATTGAAGATCAACTAATTCTTGTGAGTTCATAATGACTATGACGAGTACCACTTAAAGTTCAAGTTCAACAACAAAATGTACTCTACACGTAAATTTGCTCGTATATTAAATATATTAATATACTATACATACATTTAAATAAATATAACTAAAACATATATACTACATTAATGTATATTTGCGTGTGTGTTTAGTACGAAACTTAAGATGATTGATTACTTTAATGAATTTGATGGCAACAAAACAAAATTTCCAAGTCTGTTCAAATATTGAAAATATAACTGTAACATTAAAACTAACATTAACTTTAACGTTTAGAGTTAGTTAATTTTACTATTGAATCTATAAAAAATTATATATATTAATATATTTATATATATATATATATATATATATATATATATATATTATATATATATATACATATGTGTATATCATTATTATATATATATATATATACACATATTTATTATTAGTATTTATTAATTTTTTAATTTAAAGTCAACGTTTTTACAACAAAACATATTTCAATGATTTTTCAAGTATTTTTGAACAACTCATTCGTAAATGTATGTGTTTTTTTAATCGTATATTTACTTATAAACAAAAGCATTAATTTAGTACAAATTCAACTACAAAATAACAATTATATAATATATGCATATATTCATATATATCAAATCAAATACAAATCTCGATGTTTGCCGTACGCATACTACTATATAAACAACAAATACATAAATTCAACTCAATAAATTACTTCAAAAATATATATATCTAAACATCGTGTTGAAACTATTTGAATGTTTTTCCGCTATTAATTATATCTGCAAAAACAAAATCAGAATTGTGTGTGTGTGTGTATAATGAGCACACATCGTCCATAAATCATAATCTGCAACAAAAACTAAAACTAAAGCTAGGTAAAATGTTGTCGTCGAAAGAGCTCGATTGGAACATACCCTGCATAAAGGTAACGTGTTTAATCTTCATAAAATTCTTACAAATCATCAATAGTATATCGGGCCATATTATATTTTAATTGGGTCTTTACAATTGTGTCTTTTATTGCTTTCGAAAATCGATCTGTATAGATATTCCTGGAAACGTTAGAAGTTATTGATAAAATAAATTTATTTTATCTATGGTAAACAAGATATTGTATTGAAAATACATCGGATGGGACATTTTGCAAATTACTGCTTGTATTCCCTGTTTACCACTTTTACTGGGTTCAGCTTATAATAAATCAGCGAATGCAATGCATTATCGTCTGCAAATAGCCAAATTAATAATATTCTATAAATTTAACACTAAATGCTTAATTGGCAAGTGTTTTATTTGGTTGGGTTATAAAATGCACTTCTGCAATAGTAAACGAGGTGAAGCTATGAGTAAAATATTTTTCAACTATTTATCTACTATAACAAATAATATATATATTTTTTTTTTAAACCACAAATAGTTTTCTCCTTTTGTAGAAAAAATGTTGGTTAAGAAGTTTAAATAATGTTTAAAATGAGCATCGTAAACTGAGTATTTAATTCAGATATTTGTGCTTTATTTTAGATAGGAAATATAAAAATCAAAGCCAACCCAATAAGCTGGTCAAACTCCAGAAACGTAGTCTGCCTTTTTATCACTTTGATTGCGTACAAATTAACATTATTTATGCGTAAACGATAGATAATCTTATCTGGTCTGAATTTGCAACTAATTAGATAAACAAGCAGCGAACTCATCCAGTTAGTCAGCAATCAGTCAGACAGTCATTTAGCTCTGTTTAGTCAGCCATGTTTGGTTACGATGATAGTGGCACTTCCAATGGCAGGACAAAGGATGAGTGCATCTTCCAGAGGACAACGCCAAGCTTATCAATTTTTATCATCTATGGACTGGCGGTGCCCACGTTGGCCTCGTTCGGGCTGTGCGCCAATGTGATAAATGCAGTGGTTTTCATGCGTCCCAAGATGACACCTTCCGCCTTCACCTACCTCGCCGCCTTGGCCTGCCTGGATAGTATTTCATGTTTGCTCATTTTGCTGACGGCGCTCTCTCGCAGCTACTTCTATAACAGCGTCATGTGGATCGCCTTCGACTATCAGTGGCAGATGCCGCTCTTTGGCATTAGCACAGGTGCTGCGAATCTGATCCTCGCCTGCGTTAGCTTGGACCGTTTTATCTATTTGTGGCACTGCAAGAGCAGCCGATGTACTCCGAAATTCTGCCGTCGCAAAATCGCTCGACTTATGATTAGCGCGGTTTTATTGACCTCGGTGCTGGTCAATTTACCGTATTTCTTTTGCTTCGTGGTGAACATGGAGACGGGCACGTGCTTTGTCACCGATTTCTACTACTCCAAGTGAGTGGGACCAACTAAGTTTCTTTTAATAAGCAAACATTCACCCACAATTAAATTAATTTGATTGTTGAATCTAAATTTATAAATAATATTATATATATATATTCATTGTCAATATTCATACTGAAGTCTGTTGCATATACTTGTATAGATACTATCAGTTACACAACTGGTTCTCGTTTGCTCTGTTGGCATTGCTGCCGGCTGTGTTTCTGCTGATCGGGAATATGGCCATCATTATAGCATTTCATCGCTGGACAAAACAAAGCAAGGCTTGCCAGCAAAAATGCGCCGGTGCCAATAAAAATGCGCGCTCAACCCAAAAACGCTACAGAGTGAGTCACGTTTGTATATATGTCCTATCCTTATATATATCCTCTTCTACAAATCCTCTTCTTATATATATACTCATCAACCTATAATTTACCTACTCGTCGGCAGCATCAAATGAAGCTAACAATCAGCATAGTGATTGTCATCACTTTGTATATGGTGGGTGAGCTGCCGGCGCACATGACCTCGAGGAAGAGTTCGCTGAATTTGCTCTTTGGCGGCGATACGAGTAAAATGAATGAGGAGATGATGGAGCATCTGGAGGTCATATTTATAACACTGAATGCCCTCCAGCTGAGCATGAACATTGTCGTCTATGCGGTGATCAATCCGAGTTTCATGCCCGAGTTTTTTCTCTGTTTACGTGGCGCCTCCGATGTATGCTTTCGTCTCTGCTGCCTGCCACATATAGTGTCAGTCTGCAAACGTTGTTGCGCCAGCTGGCGGCAGCGTTCACCCGCCGACGAGTGTGAGGTGAGCAGTGTGGAACCAGCACAGCTACCAGCGGATGAGGCGGTGCACAGCGGCTGCGAGAGTTGGAGCAGCGATTCAGCTTGTGTTGAACCCTGCCACTCCAAAGCCAGTTTGCAAGGAACCTTCGCCTTTATCGCCGATGGCGAGGAACAGTGCTGCGATGAGGTCGAGCCAAAGAGGAATTTGGAGCCAGAAGTATTTGCCACCAAGGAGAGTTGTTGCATGCAGCTGGCTGTGGAACAGCAGCCCGCTGAAGATGCTGCTCATCTCAGTGGCATTATCAATATGTGATCTTTTTATCGTGTGATTTTTATTTAATTTCAATAAACTTAAATTGCAGAGTATTTTTTGGTGTGTCTGTGTGAAATTTCTTCGTACAACCGTTAAATTGGCAAATCGATCGATTAGTATTTCAACTATGAAAATAAATTAAGAGCGAATTGGAAATTTAGGGCATATAGAAGTCGAGCACATGACAACTTGCTATACTTACATTAAATATGATTACAAAAAAAAAGACAAGCTTATTTTATTTACATTGATTTTAATATTCTATTTAAAATTTACTTCACTACATTTTAAATATTCTAATTTACTAAGCGAAAACATTATGGAGTATTCAATGGGGTATTTAATGGGTATCTCTAGAACAGGCAACTTCATACATATCCAAGGAATATATGAAGGAGCAGCTCCAAACAATATAATAATATAAAACTCTATTTACAGTTGCTCTCTAACCTAGACGTAGACTTATTTACAATAAATATATTTTTTTTTAGAGTAATGTGTTTTTCTTAGGTACTTTTGAAAAATCAGTTAAGGGTCATGCTTTACTGTACCATGCTGCAATACTTTTGGGTGTATGTGTTATTTGACAATTGATGAAGTTGAAATTTGCTTAATTTAAGCGACTATTTGCCCTGCAACTTGGAGAGGAAATCCATGAGAAACTGATGGCGTATGCGCAGCTCGTGCTCATTGCGATTGTGAAGAATGGCGCCCATCCGCTTGATGAGACGCTCGCGATTCCTTGCCCCCCGCTTCATCTCAATGAGTATTACCTTGTCCTCCTCCCGTGTCCAAGCAGCAGAAGCACCAGCAGCAACTGGCTTGATTGGACTGATGCTTGGACTTGTGTATGCAACTGATGCCACCTCCATGTCCTGTTCCACAGAGCAGTTGGCCAGCGAGGCGACAACATCCAATTTACAATCCTCATCGCTATCGAACTGCGTGGTGATTACATGCGCTGGCAGCAGCTCCGCTTGTACATCCATTTTAATGGCAGCAAACGGCGTCAATTCATCTTTTGGATCCTGCTCCAGTTTATCAACCTCTGGGTTGGGTCTATGTTTTGCTTGCACTATGAGTTTAATGTTCACCTTGTTGTTCGCTGACACTTTGGCCTTCAACTCCTCAGCCGTCAAGTCCTTAGACTCTATCTGCTCGAGCGTAGACTCCTCGTGTGTCGATTTAAGCATCGATTCCGCACCTGTTGACTCCTCCAGCGCGGTCTTGTCAAGTGGCATCTGCTCGAGCGCTGCCTCCTTCTGCTGCTTCACCTCGAGCTCCATCTCCTCGAGAGACATCTCCTCGTTCGTCTGCGACTCCTCCTCGCCGATCAGCGTGCGCAGCCGCTTGGCAAACTCTATGGCCGGCGAGGCACGTGCCGCTATCGCTCCTTGGGTTACCCCTATGGGCTGCACATTATGGCGCGGCCGCGCCCACTGACCAGCACCAGCACCAGCTGACTGCGGGGAGCGCACTTTCTTGTTGGGCGACTTGCGTTTATCTGGCGACGGCGGCGAGAGACCAGCAGCAGCAGGCAATGGGCTCAAACCCAAGAGTGGCGATAGATTCGGTCCGGTTTGACGACGTGGCGATATTTCGCCAAAGTTAATTGCCGTCTTTTTTGCATTCGGATGATGCGGGGCATGATTATGCTGATGATGGTGGGTCATGTTGGGTGTGCTGGTGGCAGCATGGTTAAAGCTGCTACTGTAAAAACTGCCATTTAGACGGATGGCATGGGCTCGCAATGCGGCATCATCACAGGTGTCCAGGGAGGAGCCACTATTATCATCCTCGCCCGTTGTCGTAGTTGTTGCCGTCGTCGGCGTCTTCGTTGTATCGATGACCAGGGAGCGATTTGGATCATCCTCCTCGCTACGATCTGCGGCATCATCGCTGTCCACAGCAGCCGCTGCACTAATGAGTTTCTCGCCGAGCACACGGACTCCACCGTGGGCACAGCTCAAGGGATCACCGGTCAATGCATCGTGGCACTGTTCATTGTAGATGCTGGCAGCACGAAATGATAGCTTCGCTGGCAGCATTATCTTAGAGCCGTAGAAAATGCGTCCATTCAGATATCGCAGCTGACACGCAGGAGCTTTTCCCTGCGTTGGCGTCTCTTCCGGCACGTCGTGGAGAGTTTCCGCAAATTCACCGCTTGTGTTGGCCATCATCTCGTGCAAATTCGTTTTCTCCGCCGGGGGCAGCAGTCTGTCGTATAAAAATAAAATTAAAGTATATGGGAAGGTTAAGTATTAAATACTTTGTAGATCTAAGTTAATATTCATTTAAGGAGGTATTTGGAATTTCGAATCCTCCTCTATATTTCGAACCAACGAAGATACTACATTTTTTATATATTAGACTAAAGTAAAAAAATGGAAACCCTTGATTCTTCTAAGCTTGCCTTAAGCAATATGAAAGCATAACCTTTAGTTACCAAAACCATTATTTTGAATTCAAGTGTAATATTCTAATACAGTCTCGTCCACACAATGAAATCCACTTACAGTTGCGGTGGTTTTGCCTGGGGAAACTGCTGAACGAACCAATCGCATAGGAATTGATTGCCCTTGAGGAGTGGCAATATCCTGGCCTCGACCTTCTTCATGCTGACGCTGGGCAGCTCGGCAAGTTCGCTGAGGCAGGCATAGATTTTGCGTATTTGGGCCGGCTGCTTGCTAAAGTAGACGTTCAGCTTGTTGATGAAATTGCTCGCATTCGTAATCATAAAATACTCGAAGAATTTTCCAAGTTCAGCGGCTTCGGCAGGTAGCAGAAAATTGAGAAATACCTCGGCGAGCTCAGGATAATCGGGCAGCAGTAGTTTTTCCACTTTCTAGGCAGATAAAGCAAAGGGATTGAGAATTAGAGATTAATTGTAGCAAAAAGTACAGCACTTACCAAATACAAATCACTGACTTTATCCTGCATGGGATCAAACGTTTGCAGCAGCTGATTAAATCTGTGACAATCCTCGAGGCGATTGGACACCAAGAGCGCCTCCTCCACTTTCTCATAAAAGTTGTACGCAAAGGCTGTGAACAAAAGGGATATTTAAATGAGACCCTACTATTGACGACTCATTTTATGGCTATCCTAAAGTTGTGCAAAAAAAGTCCGCAAGATAAGCTGAGGATGCCAGCTTAAAGTGAAGCCACTTAATTTTACACTGTCTTGTTGGAAGGTAATAATTTGTTGATCCTAATACGACGAAGATACTCTTTACTTCTCTATAAGTACAGGCCAATTCTGGAATACGGCTCTTGTGGGTCGTCTGCACTTAATATATACTGATATATTATTAATTATTCATTACCTTGTCTCGTAAATAACATGGGGGGCATCTTAGTTAATTGAATTACTTACTGGCATCCTTGCGATTTCGCTCTTCTGGACTATCCGGCTGCAGCATATGTCGCAGCATCTCCTCCTGGCGATTAGCTCGACGGTTCCTTGCTTCATCCTCGCAACGCTGTCGCTTCTGCTGTTGTGGTGAACCAGACGAGGAGGAGGATTGACTCGGCGATTGAATAGTATGATGACTGTCACAAAACATTATCAGATCCACAAGCAGTTGCGTGTACAGCTCGAGAGCAAAGAATCGTCTATGGTAGTGCTGCACAGCCGGGCAATTCGCGTATCGCTCTCGCTGCCGGTGCAGGTAACTGCCGTACCAGGTGATTAGTTGCAGGCAACGTAAAGATTCAGCAGATCTTGAAGTAGATGTTGTAGATAATAATGTTGATTTTAAGCGACGACGTCTCTGAAATTGCTTGCGTCGCTTGTAGATCCAACAATGTGGCCTGCTGCGCTTTTTGATCTGGCCTGCAAAAGGAGAACTCTTGGTCTTGGTCCGCTCCGCAGACTTTTGGAGCTGCTCCTCGGCTGCTGGCTGCAATGTGCTCGATGCCGGGTCAAAGGTATAATTTATTGCTGGCGCACTGCTGCTCGACTGCCAGCTGCGATTGAAATTGGCCACATTTTGCGCATAACTCTGTTGGGGTCGAAAGGGCGCCGAGATGCCAGCAACTGTAGAATTTGCGCCAATTTCACCGCAAAAAACGTAATTCACATTGATAACCAGCGATTGATTTGACTCTGTGAAGGATTTGCTGCCATGCGGCTTGCTGCTAGCTTTGGTTGGTGATCTTCCCTTGTTGGTGTCCCACTGTCTCCCTGATCCTGTGGCGCTGCCATGGGGAGCTGCTGCCACGCCTTCCGAGTCGGGTAATATTAATGCTTCTCCCACCGCTTCACGCACAAATTCCAAATACGAAGCGCTCGCTGCTGTTGAGGCCCGGCTTTGCAGCTCTTTTTTGGTGCGACGCACGCGTTTTTTGTTGCACCAGTTTTTCTGCAATAATTCAAATTACGTTTTAACGCAAAACCATAGTTTAGAGTATATTTTTAATTTTGGCATTTTGTAAACATAAAAGACGTATCGATAACAGAGGTAAACATGTTATCAATAGCACGAGTTGTTGTAGGGCATACAAAAACAAAAATACCAACAATCGTTGTAAACAAACAGCTTTGCATGTTTAGCGGTTTTGGTAGAAAGAAATTATGACAGCGGTAATCTTGTATAAAATACCAACAATTGATGCATACAAACAGTTCTGTATCTGTAGCCATTTTGATTTTAAATGTAGATAAGATTTTTATCCACAGTTGAATCACAATATTTAACATCAAAAAATGTGAACACACATAAAGTGCAAACATTATATATTAACACACACATATATATTTTCTGATCTATTTTTTTTAGCAGTGTTTACTCGAAAGTACAACCGCAACCACAATAATTGATCGGCATTTGATCTTCTATCGATAACAACGCAAATTTACTCGATAGACATTGTGCGCTAGATATCGTTCCTCTTGCACATCGCTAAGCGTAAGTGCCAAAAAGAAATAAATTTGTTTTTCTCAATTAAAATTGAAATAAGTAATTGAAGTTAACTTTTTATGTGCTACTAGGAGCAGAAGTAAGCAGAACAAAGCGATAACAGCAGCAGCAGCAACAACAGCTGGCGAAGATAGCATCAAAAAAAGTGACCACGTCACAACAAATTTGCATTCCGGAAATAACCGAGATCGCCACAAAAAATGAGCAAAGTAACATTTAAAATAACGCTGACATCGGATCCAAAACTGCCGTTTAAGGTGCTCAGCGTGCCGGAGGCGACACCATTCACAGCCGTACTGAAATTCGCCTCGGAGGAGTTCAAAGTGCCCCCAGAAACGAGTGCAATAATTACAGACGATGGAATTGGGATTAGTCCGCAGCAAACGGCGGGAAATGTTTTCCTCAAACACGGCTCTGAACTCCGGTTGATCCCCAGAGATCGTGTAGGTCATTAGCTAAACCCATTTACCACTGAGCACAAGATTGAACCAGGAGAACAATTCAAAATATGCAAAATAAAAGTTGAACTCACCTCAATATAATATTTCCAGGCGCTGGGCAATATTTCAGGCTGTTCCCGTGGCGTCCGTACCTCTCCGCCCTCGAAGCCCCACAGGATCTGCTTTAGGGGCGGTGCACATCCATGATCGAAATAATATTTGACGGGATTATATGTCGCCATATTGCAGAGTTCCTTCACCTTGACGAATAATCTCCTCGGTTGCTTGCCGTGGAGCAGATCTTTGTCCATGCGCTTGCAGGCCAGACACACGGGATCTGCTCTCTTGCGTAGGGGTTGCCCGCTTGCTTTGATCGCATTCAGATACTTCTCCAAGCCCATGGCAATCAGTTGGTATTCCGCCGGAGCATAAGCCGTAATGTGTAAACGCCTCGGCTGAAAGGCCATTCTAGGCAGATACTGTGGGTACATAAAGACCTGGCTATCCAGCATCAGATCCATAATTCGTGGCGGTAGGCGTGGCACCTGACGGGCATGTCCTTGCGTTAAATCAGTTTCCTTATTAATGAACTGCATCATAGTCTTATTTTTCTCCTCGAACTCATAACAATTCAGATCCCGCTCCCATCCCTGGATGAGTTCAATGGCTGCACTTAGATTCCAGCAGCGGAAACTGGCATCCTGTGTTGATCTGTCCTGCAGCTCAAACAGCATCTGTTTGGGCTTCTCGGCTAACGAGTACAGCAATGGATGTGAATAGGTTTGCAGGAAGGATTGGGTCAACATTTGGGTGTGAATGCGTAGTTGTTGCTGAAGGAGATCATGCTGCTCCCGGGTGAAACCTTTGACAGGGCTATCTGGTGTTGGGTCAGTTGGTGGTGGCTTTAAGTGACGAAGTTCCTCAAATTGTTGCTCGTATTCGGAAAAAATATGTTTGTTGATGGACAGATATTTCCAGTTGAAGTTTGTGTCATAGGGTTCCAGGGCAGGAGAAGAACCTGTAAGAGGAGCAGGCAGGTCATATCTACTCTCGGCTGCCACAGGCGGTTGAGCAACAAATGCCTCTGTTGAAATATTCACAAAATGTGGCGAATCCTGATTAGGATTGGGCAACAATGGCTGCTGCACATTATCAAAACCGGCATTGAATTGCATGGCCGATTCCTCTAGCAGCTGTGTCTGCTCCGTCTCCAACTCCACCTGGCTGAGAAACTTTTCAGGCGTCTCCAGCTCAATGGAGTCCAGGGATACGCCCTCTTGCAGCAGGCCGGCAAATAGCTCTGATACCAAATCGGTTAGTTCCTTCTTGGATATGTTCACATCGCGCAGCTCCTCGGCATCCGCAGGCACCATCTCCCCGGCGACATATTCCGGATCATTAATCGGATCATCATCGTCGCCCAAAAAACTATTATCTAAAAATATTAAACATTTGATACAGTTTAGAATAAAGATAGATGTATATTTATTTATAGCTTTACTCAGTGGCTTGGCAAAGTCGTTGAGGAACTGCATCCACTCGGCATCATTGGCTGTCATATCATATTCGAGGACATCGCTTTGCTCCACATCTGGTGGCACAAATTCGGATTGCAAATCTTCGATTGTTGTCTGCTGTAGGCACAATTTGGAGCGTGTCCTGGTCGCTATGCGTGGATCCTCCGTATTTTTATCCGGCGGCATTTTGAAGCAACCATCCGAAGTGAACTTGATGGGAGACTCCTCGTTGGCAGTGAGCGGGGTTTGTGGCGTGCAAGGATTCGAGTCCAAATCGGAGACAGTCGTATTCGGATCATCATCGGACTAAGAGGAATAAAATGGGAATCGATGGGAGATACTTGGATACAAGTAAGTAACAGGGGCGGCGGATGTCAATCTTTGAAGGATATTGCCTGCAGCTTGCAGCTACCAACCGAATTTGGTAATTTAATAGGAGATATTGGGTCTTATGGATTCCCTAGCCTAACCAAATTTAGTTTCTCTCGTCACTCACATGGAAATCCTCAACGGTAAATGTGTATTCCTCGTCGTCCTCATCGGAGTGCAGATCCTCGCGTATCAGTGCCTCAATCTCATTTTTAAACGGTTTCTCATTTAAAGGGGGAAAATTTAAGCCTGGATTTCGATTCAATTCTCGCGCCTTAGAACGCGTCAGTTTGCCAACAGATGGCGTTTCCGTAATGATGATAGCGCCACGCTGCGGCTGCTGCAGCGACTGTTGTTGTTGCTGCTGCAGCAGTTCTACTTTGGCTGCTTCGCGTCGCTCGCGTGCCATTTCGTCCTCGGCTTTGAGTGTGACCAGAGCGAGTACATGCTCATTGCGGACAACGCGTCTAACAACCCTGTGCATGTCTTCGCTGCTGATGGAATTCTCCCGGGCAACTTGCCGCAGCCGGCGATCGATCTCCTTGGCATCCTCAATATTACAATCCCCCAGCTGCTGCTGCAGCTGTTGTTGTCCTTGTTCACTGTCTTTTCCATTTTCCTTGTCGATGCGTCGCTTTTTGCGCGGTTGCCGGCGAAAAGTTGGTGTTGAGTGGCTACTGCTGCTGCTATTGTTGTTGTTTTTTGATGTTGTCGGGCGTGCGGGCGCCTTTAGGTCAGTTACATCCAACTTGCGAGCACTGTTCGGCATGCTGCACACACATTTAAACTGTAATTTTAACTAATTTCACAATCAGGGATAGTATCAAAACAAAGCGCAGTCAGTGTGACCCCAAATATAACAAAGATATTGGTTGGTGTTAAACTGGCGTTGCCCACAAAATGCCGCCACACAAATTGATCCAGGGCTGGCAACTAATAACAGATATCGATATATTAATAGAAATGTATGCAACATATGTTAATCGCAGCTGTTTTAGTTAACATATAGCTTTACTTGTGCATTTTTTGTTTTGTCTCTATTTACTTTATGTGTAATGTCAATTGGATGTGAAGGAAATAATTGCAATAAACGTGAAAAATGCGCATTTGCATGGTTTCTGACTTCTTCTACCCGAGCATTGGCGGCGTCGAGGAACATGTCTACAATTTATCCCAAATGCTGCTAGCACTCGGCCACAAGGTAAAAATAACTAACTAAAATGAGAAAACAATTTTAGCTAATATAGTTTGTTTATATCTATGCCAGGTTATTGTGCTAACACACGCATATGGCGATTGCAGTGGTGTCCGCTATTTGACTCACGGCCTTAAAGTTTATTATCTGCCGATTAGGGTCTGTTATAATCAGTGCATTCTGCCGACAGCCGTTTGCAATGTGCCCATGCTGCGTGCAATTCTGCTACGTGAGCGTATCGACGTTGTGCATGGTCACTCTGCGTTCAGCGCCTTGGCGCATGAGGCGCTAATGGTAGGCGCCCTGCTAGGGCTGAAGGTAAGCGGAGGAAAAAGCGGAAAATAAAATGAACAAGTTAAGAAAGTATAATAATGTTAAAATCTAGCTTTTGTTAAGTGGATGTTTAGATTTGGCAGCGGGAATAGCTCTCAAAGTATGGCTTATGCTTTTTAAGCGGCT
Organism: Drosophila dives; assembly: GCA_035042365.1. NCBI lineage: Eukaryota > Metazoa > Arthropoda > Insecta > Diptera > Drosophilidae > Drosophila > Drosophila dives. The sequence goes on along the minus strand of JAWNLJ010000456.1, from coordinate 1,349,388 downwards.
TTGCAGGGGTACAAAAATTAAGTTAATTTAAGTGTTATTTCTTGTTTTAATATTAATAATTTCTTCTCTTACCCCATCTACATCACAGACAGTCTTTACGGATCACAGTTTATTTGGCTTTGCGGATCTGTCGGCGGCTCTGACGAACAAACTTCTGGAAATTACGCTGAGCATGGTGAATCATGCGATTTGTGTGTCGCACATTGGCAAGGAGAACACCGTGCTGCGAGCCCGAGTGGCCAAGAAGCGTGTATCGGTGATTCCGAACGCAGTGGACACCGCCCTCTTTACCCCGGACCCCAGTCGTCGTCCGGCGGATGGAATTATTAATATTGTCATCGCTTCGCGGCTGGTTTATCGCAAGGGCATCGATCTGTTGGCTGGGGTCATCCCACGCTTTAGGAGCACACCAAACGTGCACTTCATCATTGTAGGCGATGGCCCGAAACGGGACCTGCTCGAGGAGATCAGGGAGAAGACGAATATGCAGGATCGTGTGGAGATCATGGGCGCTGTGGAGCATGCCCAGGTGCGGGAGGTCCTCGTGCGTGGCCATATCTTTGTAAACACCTCGCTGACGGAGGCCTACTGCATGGCAATTGTTGAGGCGGCCTCTTGTGGCCTTCAAGTCGTTTCCACCAGCGTTGGAGGCATACCCGAAGTGCTCCCGAGTAGTTTAATAATTCTCGTGGAGCCGGAAGTTGATGCCATCTACTCGGCCATCTTGGTAGCTATCGATAGGCATGTGAATCGTGGACACAATCCGCCAGAGACACGCGCTAAGCAGCGACGAGGTCGACGCAAGAAGCAGCTAAAGCAGAAGGAGGACGAAAACGTAGAGGAGCAGCCTCGTCTAGTTGCAGCTGGTAACCCTGGGGAACCTGTCCTCTGCCCTCATCGTTGTAATGAGCTCGTGGAGTCGCTCTACAACTGGGAGGATGTTGCTCGGCGCACGGTTAAAGTCTATGAGCGAGTAAAAAGAGAACGTGCTTTTACCCTCAGCGAGTTGATCTTTGCTGTTTATCAATGTGGAGCTTGGTTTCTGGCCTTTCTTGTCGTGGGACACTTTACGCTAATCCTGCTTGAACGTTGGCGTCCTCGCCGCCGCATTGAGGTTGCCTTCGAACCGGCCAGAACTTCGGATTAGGCATAGTTTTAAATGTTTTCTATATGGGCTTCCACACATGCCATAAAAATGAAAAAACTGCCATTTTTATAGTTGGATAATTTTTGTCAATTATTTAATTAATATATATAAGACAGCTTGTTATTTATAAATTTAACCTTAAGTTCAACAATTAATATAAGCAAAACTTTATTTGTTTAAATATTTTCCAATCAGCATTTAAATTTCAAAAAACCTAACAGTCCGCCAACTGCTCGCTAACACTATATGACGCACATAACAGTGCAATGCTAACGCATATATACTTAACATTGGGCTTGCTGCGCAAATGTTCAGTAAGTAAAGTTGGCCGCACGAGCCCACATTAAATCGATACATTTTGTATGGCAAATCGATACATTCAGTTTAATAACAAACGAGCTGCGGTAAGGTTGTGTTTGCGCGCAGAAAGACGTCGTTGAAATCAGAAAAAAAGACAAAGATTTTATTTTGAATTTTAAAAGCAACGGACACCGCGGCGACAGCAAATAACGACGCCTATCTAAATTTCGTGTAGTTCTCGAAATTCCGTGTAAACAATTCAAAAGTTTTGTCTATTTCCAAGAAAAAAATAGTGTAACGGTTAAAGCCTTTGAATTTGCCAATTTCAATTTGAATTTTATACAGCATCCTTCTTCCTCTTCTTGTTATATATGACGTCATTTGCGCGCTACTTTTCATGTTCAGTGCGAAGGAGAGCTTAGTGTGTGTGTGTGTATGAACCAAAGCTTTGTATGTGTATGTGGGTGTGTGTGTGATTGCTCTCATTGGAATTATTACGCATTGCACTTGTAGCTGAGCCAAAGCTTCCACCTCCACCCCTCCGTCCTTACTCTCCATCGGTCGCAAGGCCACGGCGGCCTATTCTGTAATAACTGTAATATGCGTGACTTTATACGGCACGTTGCATTCTTCTTCCTTAGGCGTATATTAAAATTTTAATAATTCGTCAATTTTAACGGTAAATTTTTTGTGTTTACGGCTTTCTTCCCACAATTTTAGCATCAAGGAAAAATATAATACTAGAAATCCAATTTACCATTTACAAACAAACAATTCATAAAAAAGGCGAAACAATTCAAGTGAGTTCAAGTTCACATTTAACTTTATTTTTATATATTTAATTTAAATTGTTATTTAATTAGTACTGTTATTTTAAACATATAGAAATATTTACAGATCACATTAGCCAATTTTGTACATCTTTAAAAATTAGAAGCTAAGTATGGGGCTCAGGCTTCTTCATAACCTTATTAGAAAATGAATTTTTAATGTGGCAAAAACAAGTCTCCTAAGTACCGTCTACAAAGAGTAAGGAGTGGGGGAAGTACGAAACCAACCAAATTCCACAGCAGAAAAAGAAGCGCAAGCTAAAGTAAAACTAAAATAAATTTAATGGTAATATAAAAAAAAAAAAAGAAGACAGCAAAAAAAATTTTTTGGTTTTTTTCTGACACGCTGGGGAAGCTGTAAATAATGAAACATCAGACAAGCGCCAGACTGCACAACAAAACAACAATAACAAAAACAAAAAGAAGTTCATGTCGGGGAGGGGTGCTCACACATATATAAAAAAGTTGCAGCCGCCTCAAAGGAATACAAGGACATCATAATCAAAGGCTTTTTATTGCGCCCCATCAAATAAAACCAGAAACTGTTAACTCAAGGGTGGACGTGGAGGTTTTGGGTACGGGGCTGCCAGGGGTAATTGAGAGTTGCCCTTTTTTGTGGTGGGCTCTTGTTATTAGGCCAGGCTAGGAGAACGGAAGCAAGAGAGTAGAAGGCGGCTTACCGGAAAGGAAACCGGGCTCTAGACCAGATCAGACTAGGCACGTTCGACCTAATAAAGCAGAGAGAGCATGTGCTTCAGGGGGATGGAGAGGTTGGAAAGGGGGTAGAGGTAGCAGTTACTTTTGGAGTAAAGTGTTTCCGTGTTGTTGGAGGCCAAATCGATTTTTATTGATATTCAAGTTGAATGCACTATGAATTCGTTTACTTTGTTGTAGTATAGAATGGGGGGACGAGGGAAGTAGCACGACTCGCATTCCCGAAAAACGTATGGCAACCATCGTATGGGGGCCAACAATTCTTACAAAAGCACAGTGTAAAAAAAGTACAAATCTCAAATAAATATATATAATAATAAATATTATTTAACATTAAATTGAGAGTAAATAAGTATTAATTGAAATTTAAATGGACCGATAACTTTTTGAATGAAAATGTATTTTTAAAAATCTCTATTATTGTCTCTGTGTGTATAAAGATGTAAAATTAAATTAAATGTGTAAAATTACTTACAATTTTTAATTTAAATATAACGGCCCTCTTTTCTGTACGTGCAGAATATTAAATTAAACACATTTGAGGATAAAATTATTTCCCTTATTCTCTCTGTGTAATTATATACATATATAAAACTATACAGATATTTTTCTCAGGTTTTATTGGCAAAAGGCAAAAGCTAAAAAAAAAGTTGGAATACAAAAAATTGTGTTTTCTTTGCGCTTTGACACGCACTTTCTTGATATTTGATATTTGCCTGATATTCCTTTTTTTCTCGACTTTCAATTATTGTATTTTCGTGGTGTTCCTCTCTCTCTCTCACTCTCACTCACTCGTTCTGCTTACCGTTTCTTCTTCAGTTGTGCTGTTGCAATGTCATATTTTTTTTTGGCTAGAAAACTTGTTTAGCTTAATTTTTTTATATTTATTTATTTGTTTTGCTCTATTTATATTTTATTCGTGTTTTATTTGTTTGCGTCGAACACTTTTGACATTCAGTTGTTGTACTTCTTCTTCTTCTGCTTGTTTTGGTCTGGTTTTTAAACTTGAACTCTTTACATTCTACTCTGCCTTCTCTCTCCCACTCAGTTTCTCGCTTCGTAAGGTGCAAACAATGGGCACTTGATGGCGCCACCAGCAAATGATTTTCTGGCTGTTGAGCCCTTGGTCGAAAGTTAAGTGCTTTTGGGTCGAGAGAACGATAGATAAGCCGCTTTTGGCTTTTTTTTTAAAGCTGTTGATGGGTTTGTCTGCAATTGGAACTTTTATCGAGTCTTGAATGTGATTCTAATTCCAATTTGTTGTCTAGTCTTTTGTGTATTTGATTTTCTCAATTAATCAATCAGGCATTGGAAAGTAAAAGAAAAAGTTTGTTTATACTTGGGCTCTGAGTAATAAGAATTAGATACCAATATGTTAATTACTATTTGTGTGCTGGGAAGAAGGTTAATTAAAGTTCTTAAGTTGAATAATATTTCGTATGCATTTAATTCTGTTTCATAATTCAGTTTTACTCCGGAACTAATTATCGCTTATGTATCCTTTTACGCTTCCTGTTCTGCTTACAAGAATATGACAAATCACAATAAAAATCATATATATACCATATATTTATCTAACCACCCAACCCTAAAACTCTACCCTTTTGTTTAAATACATCGTCAAATCCTTCATCATCATCACACACACAAAAATTTGACCTTTGACAACTGAACTCGCTTACTCCCCAACCCAACATTCCCTTTTCTCCCCATTCCCTTCTTTTAACGACCTTTGACGTTCATCAAATTAGTTCATCGATTTCATATTTGGACAGAGGAGAACATGTTGATGTCTCCACAAAAAGGTCCTTAAACTCAAAATGCACATTTTCTTTTTGTTGCTCTAGGCGACAGGAATTCAGCTCAACTCTCTACTGGTGCCACATTTAAAAGGCCATTAAACAAAAACCTACCACAAGCTGATATATATGTATATATTATAGCAAGTATCTGTTTATGTGGGGCAGGCATCGCGGAATCGCGTGCTTGCCGCAACTTAATTGAGCTCCAAATGAAATTTCATAATCAACAAAGGCAAACCAAAAGTAAGAAACAAAAGCAATGGGCAAATTTATGAGTTTTTGGGACACCCGCTTGGAGCCGACGCGACTATAAAAGCCTTTATGTATACATATATCTGTGTATGTATATTTATATGTATATATTCCTTGATTCGAGGATGACTCATGTTGCAGGACAGCCTTCACAATTCACCATTGTTGAGGCAGCAACAAACAAATGAAATTAGCTCTCAACTTTATTTATATGTTTGTATTTTTTATTTTTGTTATTTTGTTTTGTTATCAGCATTTATTTGTCTTGGTTTTGGCTCGTTGCTCAGCACAGCTGTTTGCTTGGCGCAAATAAGTTTCATATACTTGACAGCCCATTTAAGCATATCCTTGCGTCCTCGCCTCCCTTATTCCACATTCAGAGTCAGACTGGTGGAAGGACAAGCAGCTAGTTGGCGCCACTCGCAGCTAAAGGAAACACGAAAGGGACGGCATAAAAAGAGTAGAGGATAGTGGGGAGGACATTGCATATTAACTGTCATGTGTCTAAAATTTCATGTGATAAGCTCAACGAAGTGACTTAGAATCAAAGAGTAATAGTATCTGTAAGAAGTAATTCGACTGTCAGAGAGGGAAAAGATTTGGTATTGAATATCAAAGTGATTCCTAAATTATTCACATTGCTGAAGAGCAGATTTTTTCTTGATTCGTGTTTCTTTTTCCAAAGAAACTAGGCATAGTCTTCCAATTAGTTAAACATCATCGCAAACAATCAACATGACTTAATTTTAATTGCATTTCTCTTTGTTGAACATCATTTGCCAACATTATTCTCCTATTTTATTATCTTTTCAGTAGTATTACTATATATATATGTGTGATGTCATCAATTTAGATAGGCTTTTTTTTATTTTATTATGCAAATATGCACTAGACTCAAGACTGAAGACCTTGAGGCCGACTCGACTCGCTGTCGTCATCAACAGAAATGTGCTTCATATTATGCGTCACTCATTGATTTTATTTCGCATCTGATGTGAACTTTTGTCCCATTTAAAATTAGTTTAAAGGTATGAAGTTGTGAAAATGTATGTAGCAGTACGAAATATCTTCCTTGCCTTGGTTATATATACTCTTGATCTGTATTAATAGAAGACTTTACAGTTATGTAAGAAATATATAAGAGTTCGTATCAAGTTTATTTAATTATATTGATCACTTCTAACGTTTACCCAATTAGATTAGAATTTATTATCATAATAAAAGCTAAAATTTTCATAAACCATTTTTTAATCCGGTTTGACATTCTTTGACATTCAAATAGTAATCTATAAACATTTAATTAAATGGGTTTTAGACAAGTTTAAGTGATTATTTAAATTGGGCAAACTTCAAGCTTATCGGTTGATTAATGTTTCTAAGACCATTTTATGCCGCCTAAGACCAGACATCAGCAATGCCCCAAGCTGTGATATGAACACAAAGTTTTTAATCAGATGTGATGATTGAGCTATTCTCGGACAAAGTTTAACTTCAATCAAGCAAAATTTTATTTTGCTTGCTTTGGCTCTTTCTATAACCATATTTAATATGACGCTTAAGTTAAATGTTTGTTGCAGCATGAATCACTGTGTGGCAGCAGCTACTACTACTTTGTGGATTGCAGCATGTGTCTGGAGTTTCCAGAACCTGCCTGCCCTGCATCCATTGGAATGGGCGCGCGTGAGTTTGGCCCTGTGACGCAGATTCAGACGGAGACAAGTACGCAAAATATAAAATAAATAAATGCCTGCGAGCAAACTAACAACTGCTACGGAATAAGGCAGCTGCTGCTGCTTCTTCTTCTTCTACCTCTGGTGGCATTGTCCTTGCTGCTGCTGTCATCTGCGAGGGGTGGTTTATACTCTGCGTTGTCTCCGCCTCGTTGTTGTTGCAACACTTGAAGAAATTGAGGTTGTAAACAGTTTTATGCTAAAAACATGTAAGAATGTTTTACTTAAGAGTGTGTTCGCTAGGATATACCCTGCATTCAACTGTAAGTTTGATTGTAGGCAGTATTTTTTACTAAAACTTGGATACGTAAACTTAACACTGAGCATACTGGTTTTGCTTGTGAGAAAAACTAAAATGATATTAATTCAATTACTGATCTGGGATTTTAAATACCTTGTATACTTTTCTTTTTAGTACTTTTGAGCTTATATCAGCATTTAGCACATATAAAAATATTTTTCTTTTTTCTGAGTGCATCAGCTACGCATTCCTTCTCATGTTCAGCACTCTCCCTCTCTCCCTTACTATATCTTCCTGTTTTCCTCGCCTATCCCTCCACGTTGTCGCCTTTGCTGTTGCTGTTGCTTGTTGCCACTCGCAGAAATCATCGCTGCTTCTATTTTTTTGGGCAGACTACAACAACAACATCAACGAGGCTCTCATCCTTACGAGCAGAGCTCGGAAATTGGGGGTTGGCAAGCGGTAAGCGGCCTGCGCTTATATTTTATTATTTATTTTCTATTTTGTTCTCTATTATGCTTTGTGCGGCATTTCTTCCAATTTGCGTTTCTGTTGTGTTCGCACATTCGCAGAGTGTTTTTGGTTTTCTACTTTGGGGCGACAGTCGAATCTCTTCTTACATCGAATCCCTTAAATTTTGCAGTGCGACTACAGTGCTATCTCAAATATTGAGCACGTCACGCGTGAGTTTTGGGTTTTTTATTGGTGTCGCGTAAAGGTTAAGGCTTACTTTACCCAGATACTCGTTATGTTATGTGTGATTGAAATGCGACTTCAAATAAGTTCTTATTATTGGGCAATATTTTAAATCAGTTTTAAGTTTTTATAATAATATGTTTTCTCATCTTATCCCATTACATACTTATTACTCTTACCCACTTAAACTCCATTCAAACTCCATAAAAACTGACTCGAAATGAGCAGCTTCCGTTTAAAATTTAAATTTAATGTCTTTATTTCGAGTAAAAGAAATTTTTGTAGCTGCATTTCCGGCGCTTATGAAAGTTATGAAATTTCCGCTCTGTGTTTGTTTAAGTCGCAAGTGCCAAAAAAGAAGAAGCAGATTTTTGAATGCTGGTTGGGTTGTTTGTCTTTGTGTATATCTTTGTGTGTGTGCGTTTGGCCACCCATTATGAACTGGCTCCATTTTCGGGTTTGTTGACTTTTGGCTGCTACGATTCCCAGACGGCAGGACGTAAAACTCAGCACCGCAGGCGCCGTTTATGAATGTTGAAAACCGCACGCGTCGCCAACAATTGATACGGTCTGGTCTTGTGTCCTGATCCCAGAATCTCATCCAGATATCACAGAACGGCGTCAACGCCAACCAATTACTTCACATTCTGTAAACAAACAAAAACAAACAAACAGCGCACGAGGCACATAAAAATTAATTTCTCGGCGACGAAATTGTTATTTTGCGTGAAATTTCAGGACACCGTTTCCAATATCAAATGCGGCATAATATCCTACGGTGCCCGAATGTCCTGCCTGCAACTGCATTGACTGCCAGCCTGCACGCTGTGACTGTAAATATAAACCACCCTTCAAAAAGGCGTTGTGCTGCCTACCCTAAAAACCAACTCTACTCGGGCTGCCTTTTATTTTTGTGATAAGTTTATACGAAAATTACCCACATTGGCTTTTTTGTTCCTTGTTTTAATTTATTATTAGTTTTAGAGCCTGAAATTGGGCATTGAGTTGTGGTAAAGTATGTAGCAGCCAGAAGCAAGCAGTTACGAACCCATCAGGTAAATTGTATAAATTCTTAATTCTCGATTAAAATCAGAGTCAATCAAGCTGTTTTGCGAATATCGATATAAATCGCCTACTTACTAATCAGCAGCAGCAAGTATTTAACAGCTGAATACAGGGTATCTTCAAGTCGAGTTAACTTGTATTTTGTGTGTCGGATTATTGGCTGCTTTTTTGGGGGCGTTTGTCTCGCGTGCCTGGCTTGGCTTTGTTTATTTCCCCTTTTGGTTGATCCTGTTTCGCTTTCGTAGGTCACATCGCTTGCATTCTTGCAATTAACATACTTGACACTCCATACTCCCCTCTTTCCTCCTGTTTCTCCACAAAGTGCTTGAGTGTTTGACATGGCTTTGAAATTGTTTTTGTTGTTGTTTTAAGTTTACTTTTTGGAATCCGTAAACAGTTTAACTTGACGAGCGTCGTAAAATCGTAACTCAAATGGAAATAATTGCTTTGTTTTGTCGTCGTCTTTGTGGACTGAGAGTTTTTTCTATTGACTTTAAATGAATCTTGGATGAACCCACTGATCTATTATTAATAAGGCAATAATTATACAAATACGAAAACCTATTTGTAAAATCTAAACAATCTATTCGATTATAATAAGAATATTTATTATTTATGTGCAGTTTTTATTTGAAGTAAGGAGGGTTTAGGTGAAAAAAGGACTGATTGTTTTTTATGTGTTATTTATTTAATTTATTTGTATTATTTTATTTGTAGCACAACTAATACAAAATTATAAAAAACATTGTAATTCTATATTGTTCTATTGAATGCTATTATCTCTCAATAAGTATTAAAGTTTCGTCTCTCCACATACCACAAATGTAAGCAGCTGCTTAACCGCGCCTCTTAGTACACCACCAGCACTCCAACACACCTACCCACCTACAAACACGCACAAAAATCAATAGCACACACAACTGCAGTGACCCAGTCCATTGGGTTATTATCCATTATCCATTAGCCAGCAGAACAGAATCGACCACAACTAAATTATAGAGCCTGACCAGCACTCTGCTGTGTTCGTAGACTGGCTCGGGTTTCTATTTGCCAATTATGAATACTGAGTGAGAGAGGTTTTCGATTCTGTTGCGCTAGTTTTATTTTCCATACAACACAATTGTTGCTCAGCCACACGGAAAATTGGCCATCGTGTTCGTATCTAATAATATTGTGGACTACAACACATTTTCTAATAGCAGTTTTAGTTTGACGCCGCTTTTGTAGCTGGCACATTTAATTTGCGACGACAAGCACCCGGGCAACCAGGATTCACTCTACAGCCAAGCCTGCCATGTCAAGTGCCAGGTTAGCAAAAAATCGAGTAATAGAAAAAAATAAAGTTAAAAATAAAAACAATATAAACAGGAGGCACAAGCAGAGACAGTTGAATTTGACAAGCCGATGTTTAAATGCACTTGCTGGGGCTTTTAAGTGGCAGGATTATTCATTTTGAATTATAATACGCAATACGTAAGGTTAAGTCATACATACAATTAATAAATAAGTATTTGAAGTTTTCAAAATATTATAAATCTATAATTTAAAATAAAAAGAATCTATTATCTTTTTATAGCTTATATTTTTTTTTCTGTTTGACTGTTAAAATGTTCAGGGCTTGGTAAGGAATACTCTTACCTATTTTATTTAACCGTACAAAATATGATAAACAAAAAGTTTGGCTTATGGAATAAATCGTTCGATCTATTGTCCCCATAGGAGTTTTATGATATAGTAGTGATATTTGTTGAATTTTTTGGATATGTGCACATATGCGGCATGCCACACAAAATAGTTGGATTACTATCTGCAAGGGTATACAGAAAAGAGAGAGAAAAATAGAAAGAGAACAGGAGACCCTACAACATGTGGCATGAATGCATGTACTCTTGTTCATGACATGTGGGGACAAGTGGACATGCGGCATGGCGCCAGCAATCGAGTGTTCAGTTTAGAGTCCGGGCGCCACTCAAATTGCGTAGAATCGAGTTCCTCCCTCCCCGTTGCCCTTCTTTGTGTTTTCCCCCTGTTCAGCTAAAGTATTGCAAAATTCGAATTGCCATGTTGGCTGTAGTATTGATTTTGTGTGCATTGCGAAGGTTTGTTCGTGGAACAATTTACTTAAGAGACGCAAGAACTAGGAGCAGGAGAACTGAGAAGTGAGGCGAACTTGTATTATCAGTTGAGCAAAACAAAGAATTCAATGCTTAAAGTTACCTTATCAGCAGTTGCAAACCTTGGCCCTGACTGATTGCAAAAGGAGTTCGAGTTCAGGTTCAGGTTCATTTTCATGTTCATGTTTTTAGGATCTGTGTTGGCTTTGCGTTGGGTCTGGGTCTGGGTATGCTTTGGGCATTCATAAATCCCAGTTGGTTGGCAGCAATTGCAATCGTCTGCGGTCTGCAATTCAGCATAAATGTTAAATGTGGGTGGGTTGGGGCATAAAGAGGGGACGCATATCGAATTCACTGCCTGCCGCCAGTTTGTGGCAACAGCTGTGCACACACACACAAAACACACCTTGATGGTGGTTTCTGTTCAGTAATCTTCCCTCTTTTTCCTTTTGCCTTTGTGTACTTTAAATTTAGCGTGAACTTTTTTGCCTGACTAAAGAGGAAATCGCCCGCTTCTTAGCGCTAGGAAAGTGAAAAATCTGCTCAAGTTTTTTTTTTGTATTTACTTCTTTTATATTTGTCAGATTGTGTGGGATTTTCTTCTCGATGCTGGAAATAATCGCAGCGAACGACGTCGAGTTGAATGTGCCACAAAGTGTGCTATGCTGGAGAGTTGCAGCAACTTGTCGTAAGAAAGAAGGTGCTTGGGGTTGCAAAAGGTAGAATATTAAATTGGGTTTTGCTTTGGCGCGGTCAACATATGATAAAGCTTTATTCAATACAAAGCCTTGGCAGACATCAGTTCTAAGTGAACATATATTATAAGGCGTTTTTTTTTATTGATTTTGGGAATTAGCTGTTTTGCTCAGTTGTAGAAAAAATTTAAATGTGAATGGGAAAGTTTAAGAATAATATATTTACTGAGAAAAGTGTTAAAACCCTCAATTTATATAAAATACTATTATTAATCGTTTAATTTACGGTTTTGTCTTTTCTTGGTCACTTAAAACTTATTGTGATATCATCTTTGAAATCATCTTGTCTGAAAAATGTCATCTTACAAGTTGAAAAATGGGTCTGAAAAATGCTTGTCAATTGTAGAATTTACACAATAAAAACCATTGAAATACTTGCCGCTCAAATGCTTATAATCAATTATAGCGGAAGTTCTCAAATACTTCAAATCGATTACAGAGGATATTCTCCTTCTAGCTGGATCTGTCATAAGCAGTCACAGCTTTTGATATTATTTTGAACAAGGCCACAAAATAAAGCTATTGTTATCTGCTAAGCAAACCACAAGAGTTGTCAGCTGACCACAACAATGCCCAACAGCAACAACAACCACAACAACAAATACTCTGCCCCAGGATCTACGCTCATACTTCAACTGTCGCACACACACCCCTAACACACACCCTACACACACACGACCAGCTTCAACAGACAAATGTCATTTGGAGCTCAAAATGTGAGCTCATGTTTCGGGCATTTGCACTGATAAATATCTCCATGTATATCTATATATAGATAGCAAGTTCTTCTTGGTCAGCTGACAGACACAGAGCGCACACACACTCACACACACCCAAACCCAGAGCTCAATTAAAACGACGTTTGCCAAGTTAAAAACGAGCTTCCGTTTTTATCAAGCACAGTGCAAGCAAAAAGTATGACGCCAAGCAATCAAAATTATGTCGACAATTTAACAGAGACATCTCTGAATGCGTAGGCGTCGCTGCAATTATCCAAGATTCCAAGTAATTTAAATTGCCCCTCCCGTACCTACTGCTCACCCCACTCCCTTTTGACCAGAAATGGATGACAAGCCTTTAAGTCTAATATCTTTTTTGGGCGCGTCTGGTGAAAAAATTATAGATAGGTCCGCTTTCCTGTCTTGAGATATGAGTTCTTGTATACTATACCTATATCGGCTATATTTGGTATATGGTATATGTATTTTCGATATTTCTGTCTGATTTCAGGAGCTATAAGCCAAAGATGTATTTATAGTTTCTTTGTTTGTTCTTTGGGCACGCTTTGAGCACATGGTATTTATTGGAATTTGTGCCATATATAGTATGTTAAACAGGTTTTTATTGACAGGACTCGCTTCCGTCATTTGCTTAATGCGTCAATTTTGTTGAACGGATTCCCATGAGAAAATTATGATATTTTCACACCTTAATGTGGAATGGACGGACAGCAGTCCCAGTTGTCATATAGGCTGGGCCTCATTCATAACGGTTAACGGTTTATTTTTCTCTTGTTTTTCACGTTTTCGTCCACCTGCAATGCTATAAAATTTTATGATTCCTGACCATAAAAGAGAGACATTTGCTTTCCTTGCCACCCATAATTAATTAGCAAATATGTTTTATGGCATTTTATGAGCAAAGTCGTTAATAAACAAAAACAAAGCCAACAGCAATATAAAAGTGTTGTACTTATTTATTAAGTTGAAATAATAACAACAATGCTAAGCGTAGTGTTTATATTTGTATTGAAAGTCATGACAAATAAAGTATATATTTAGTATGGATAGTGGGAGAAAGAGGGGACAACTATATTAAATAGGGTTATACCTGTGTGCGTTTCTTACTGTTGTTTGTTATTGTCATTGGTATTGGTCTTGCGTGATTATAATTATTATGCAGTTAGTTAAGATGATTATGGCTCATTGAGTAGGCATCTTAATCAGTGTTTCATAACAGCTTTATGTTTTTTTTTTTAAATAAATGAAGGGGGTATAAATAACTTGTGAATAAGTATAAAGCTGAGAAGAAAGAAAGAAATATTTATTTTTCTGCACAACTGCAAGAACTTTTAACAACAGCTTTACTACTTATTGATACACATTCTTTTAAATCATTAAAATATGTATTTATATTTTAAAATATTGATTTAATATTATATATTTTGTTTTTAAAATAATTTACCCTATTTATTCCCACGTGTTTTTCTTTGTCGACTGACTTTAATTGACAATAAGTTTATACTTATTACATATATTATAATAATACTTGTACTCAAACTCATGCTCATGCAAATCACTTCCATATCCCCCACTGTAGTACTGGAGCATACATATAAACCAAATGAAATGGGGCGTTGCCCATGAAATTCAATTGTTTAATTGAATGCTGCCTTCCTTTTTACAATTGATAACAAGATAATGCCCCAATGTCAATTTCAATTTCAAAGTCAATCGCACAATCCCAATTGATTTCTAGGTTTATTTCAATTATGTTTGCCCTTCCGTTCGCTTTATATATTTTATTAAAAATAAACCGATTAGCTTGGCGAACCTTTCTCCTTCAACTGACTTCTTGGCTTTAACGTGTTGAGCTCCAATTTCCTTCCACTGGGCGGCTCACTTTGTTCTAGTGGCTTTTAATGATGGTCTTGGTCTTGGCCCGGCTTATTGTGCAGTTGGCCACGTACAGAGCAGTTGCGCTTGTTGCGCTAGTTGGTGGCAAGCAGGCAAAGCAGGCAAACTCTTGCAAACGGGTTTCATGTCTTGCCACACAGCCACCACATATGCCACCACAACGCAATTGCAATTAGTCTGGCTAAAGTCGTGCCTAACGGTAAAATGTTACCCAGCAATATCTCTGCCACTGCCACACGTCTGCCTATCTACCTACCTTATGCAACCTATGCCTCATAATCGCATCCCACCAAAAGGAAAAGAAGACAAACAGCTCGTGAGATTTACAACGATAAGGTCGGCTCAACTGATAGATTACAATGCCAGCGTTTTTTTTTTTTGCTTTTTGGCCTGATCTATTTCAAAATCAGCTTGAAAATTTGTAGTTGAGAATCTGAAATGGATTTTTCATGTTTTTTTCTTCTTGATTATTTGCAGATAAATTGCATTTGACTGCGTTGAACAATCGAGTGGTGAGTAAAGTTCTATTTATGTACATATATAAAATAGCTTTATGTTTATTTATATATAGCATTTAAGCGTTTTTAATCAGTTGTCATTTAGCGAATTGCGTTCATCGCGATTTTAGTTGGGCTTATCATTAAAAAGTTAATTTTAAAAAAAATTAAGTGAAAAGTTTCACAGATTTACTTTTAAGGTTATTTATTTCTCGTATATATAAAATATATTTTATGGCTTACAACTCAATCAACCACAAGTTGAAGTCGCACCTTTTTCTGATTGTTTGTGGCGGCTCCATTTTTGGTTAGTTCCATATATGTATACCCTATCAGAGAGTATCATGACATTGCTATGAAGGTAACAGATGAGTCTCTTATGGCTTCGTCTGTCCGTTTGCTTCATCTATGAAAAAAAGGTGCTCAATTTTGATACATTTTTTTATATACAGTCGTCTTTTCGCTGCAAGCAGTACCTCTTTCGGTATCGGAAGTATAGGATCTCTATATCATAAAGCTCACATAGGAGGATGAAACTCTGAACCAAAAATATATATATATATATAATTTATGTTTATAATATATATGTATATGTTGTAATTTTTTTTATTTGTATTTAGATTTCAAGACATCATAACATCAATTTTCTTTAAGGGTATAAAATATTCGGCTTGCCCAAAATACTTTCTTTACTCTTAAATTTCTCACAGATCTGGCCGACTATATCGCCATATTGTTGATTTTTTTTCTCTCTGCTGCATGGTTTACCTCAATTAATTCAACATTTTGTTTTCATTTTTCGCTCGTCAATTAGCGACGTATTTGAAAAGACTTCATCATTAACATCAATCTTAATTGAATAATCATTTAGGCTTACTTTCTGGCTGCATTATAAATTCAGCGAGAAGTTGTCAAGGGAATTCTCAAGATGGCTTTTCACTCCCCTCACCTCTGCAGATCCTTGTGCCATTTATTGCTTATTATTTCCGTCGTGTGTCAAGTTGACCGTGCAACAAAACTTAAGTAGCATGAATTATGCGCAAGTCTAAAGTAGCAGCAGTTACAACGGTTATATCTGTATTTTGTATCTGTATCTGCATCGCTGTCTGTCTCGTTATGTGTATCTTTTTATCTGCATCTCTGCAGCAGTAGTCAGTGTTGAGCAAATTGTGGGCAATCATTGTCAATTGACAATGCACACACAAACGCCTGCCTTCTACTTGTGTAAGAAAGTAGGCAGCTACAGTAGAGCCTGCCAATTATCAACAGTGACGGTAAAACTAGAGTAAATTGTAGATGAAGATAAAAAGTAGATAAAGCTACACTCACAATAACAGATTGTTCTAAATTTTACAAATTCACTGTACATAAGTCACCTTCAGAAAGAAGATTTCTAATAAATATTAATTTTTTAAATTTGCAATTTTCTAGAACAAATTACTTGTTTTTTTTTTTGGGCGACTTTCATTTTTGATCGAGACAAGCTTCACTGTGCCAGCATAGCTGTTCTCTGTAGCCTGTGTCTGAGCTGATTGCACCTTGAACTACAAGCGAAGCACTCAATGTGCATGTCAAAGCATGTCGCTAACGGTGACAACGCAGTGCTAGCTCTTGAATGGAGGGAGGGTGCTTTTTAAGGGGGACAGGTGAGGGTCTTGTTTATCCAAGCGCTGAGATCAGAGGCAGACTACAGTTGTTGTTGTTGTTCTCCTTGTTGTTGTTTGTAGATGAGCACTCGTTGTTGTGGGTTCAAGCGCTTTTATTTACCTTGTCTGCCTTTATTTTTTTTTCTTTTTCTGTCTGTTTGTCCATTTACTTTTGTCACTTTTGGCTTTTAACTTGCAGTTTTGCACTTTGTTTTGTTTTTATTCTTTACTTTTCCTTCTTTTCTTAGGCAAATTTGTATGTTTTGTGCGTTTGCCTCGTAACGGCGTTTTATTGCTCACATTTATGCATAAATAAATATAAATGGATGGCAATTTGTTTTTTGTTTTTCGCGACAAACATAAATTCAATTGTTTGAATAAACAGCATAGTGTATAGGCTTGGGGAGGGGGTGTGGGTAGCCTAAGCGGGGTGATCAACCTCCAAAATTCTCGACAGCTGTTGCGTTGTGGCTTCCAATGAATAATTTTGTGGCTGCCAGTGATTAATTTTCATGTGGCGACACTTTGCACACAATTTTCTACAACATTTACGGGCATGTTTTTATTTGTGGTGTCTGTTTGATCGTGTTGCACGATATTTTTATGATGGACAGACAAGCAGCTTGCGGGCGGATTGAAAGGAATTGAGCTACAGGGTTAACTTTTATAATTCGTGATAATTCCGAAAGAAACATTTACGCAAACTTTTATTTATAGCACGTACGAATTAACAAGTGACGGGAAATGAATTTTTGGTTAATTTGTTTTATATTTAAATACAATTTATTGCGTTTTTACTTAATTAAATGAATAATATAATAATGTATTAAAGCAAAGATATTATTTTATTATGACTTTAGTGTGGTGTAGATAAAATGTATAGGTATAATATAAGCCCCATTGCATAACCCACTTACCTACTGTCTGAAGAGGCAAGTGAAGCAGTAGCAGCAGGAGAGGAGGAGGAAGTGCGTGCCACTTAATAGTAAGAAGCGAATAGATAAATACTCCATTCAAACTAAGACGCCGCTTATCGCGTTTAATGCCGCATATCATGCACTTGGAAGCAACAGCCACCCACACACTCACTTCAAAAACAATGCCAGGCACTCCACAGGGAATCCACAAAGTTCCGGCCCATTAGGTGCTCACACAGAGCTACGCTCGCGTGTTTGTGTGTGGGTGTATCTTCAGAATGCGCTTTGTCCAAGATGCGTGTTGTTGTCAAACGATGTCATCAGCTATAGTTTTGTTTTCAGCTCCCCATCTGACTGTAGTTTAATTTCATTTAATGTCAAGTGTTGGTTTTTCTTTTTTACGTTTATCGCAAGATCACTCAACAACATGTTGGTTAGAGGGATAACTCTGGCTGACAATCTCAATTAGTAAATGCAGTGAGTGTGTCGACTGTATCGCTCGCTGCTGACCTGA
The DNA here is from genome assembly GCA_035042365.1 of Drosophila dives. Lineage (NCBI taxonomy): Eukaryota > Metazoa > Arthropoda > Insecta > Diptera > Drosophilidae > Drosophila > Drosophila dives. The sequence continues at coordinate 1,331,532 of JAWNLJ010000456.1, read as the reverse complement.
CCCAGTAGCCAGACTCAATTATATAATTGCCCCTTGTTCTAATGAAAATGGAATCCAGAGCAAGAATGCTTGCTTTTCATGTCATCGCCAATTAAATGGGGGCGTGTCTCAGGTCGAATGCAGAAGCGCCACCTGGCGTGCCATTAGTAAACTGCTGCATTCTTGTCTTCTTTTCCTTCTTCAATCTCCTGCAAATTATTCTCCACTTAGTGGACTTGTTTGATTATCAAATTGCTGCATGCAATTTTTTCTTGACCATGTTTTCTGCATTTTTAAAATTGCATTAAATGACGTTAGTAGTTTGTTCAATCTGCTCGGTATATATTTTCCATGCTATTCACATTATCATACCCTGTACCCATCAAAAGCGTGAAAAAGGGGTATAACTATACCCTTCTCATTATCAATAACAATCAATTATCGATAACATTAAGAAACCCAACGAAAATCAATATATATATTTCTAGTTGGATTCATATATAACTTGGCATAATATTGAACATTTATAAATAATTTTATTAAAAGTTTAGTTTGTAGATATAAAAAGTTTAGGTCTTAGGTCTATCTCCTAGTCGAGCATTCTTGACTAAAGCATTCCTACTCGTTATTTTGCTTGTTCTGGCTTCAGGTCATTGTACAAGGTCAACAATTGCATAGGTTATAGTCGGCTGGCTACTTTTAAATGACTAATATATCAGAAACTATATAGAATGTGTAATTTAATAATTCTCATAGTTGTGCTCTATAAATTTGTGTTTTCTACTCGTTCGGAACGCTAACTAAGTATTTGTTATGAACTGTGAAACTCGAGCTATTTTCTATTGTTTGTGTTACATATTATGAATTCAATTTTAATTAGACTTTATTATATATGGAAAATATAAAGATAGGGTAAGCATCTTATATTTGGTATCCCATTTCCTCAGCATCAATATTAACTTTGTTAAAAACTTACGAATTGGGTTATATATTTATTTTAGATTTTTTAGATATTTTTGCATAGCCAAATGTTGCTTTCCAAATTTAAATGTACATAAAATACCGTCGTCGTATTTGTTACCATTTATTCAATATAAATATCTTGTTCATCGGAATTGTATAGCTTCTCTAACACGTCTTTTGCGAAGAACTTGTTTAATTCAAACGTTATCCACAAATAGACTTTATTAATTTTATTTGACCTTTTTTTGTGAAAATTTATGCTGATTGTGGCAGTGGCGCCAAGAAATTGCCATAATGACTGTGCCACAGTCCAGCTGGAGACTGGTTACCACAAAACTTGACATTTCAACATAACGAAATGTATTAAATGCATAGCAATGCGTATAAATTCGCATATAGTCATACATTTATACACTATATATTTATGAGGGCGAGGGGAATCTAGTTTTTATCTCTTTTGTTTACTAGCTGACCTCATTCGACTCGGATACGCGCCACAAATAGCTGAAAACGCGATTTAAATTGCTAGAAATTGAAAGTGACACTGAGCGCATAAAAAACAAATTGCAGGCCAGTTTTTTGGACTCCAGACACACAGAAATCTAAATACACTTTTATTATAACAAATTGCAAACTGCAAATGTACCCCGATCTCTCCTATATTGTTCACATGCTATTCATTCAGCTTGGTAATTTGAGTTAAGCAATCCGGAAAGCATATATATCTTAGGGACTTGAACGAGTTAAGTAAGACATAGAAAGATGGACAGTAAGAGAGGGGAAAAGCCAACAAATTAGTAAAAGTAAACAGAAAATGGCATTTGTATCTTTTTGGGCAGGAACAAGAGAGTTGTACAATGTCTCCGGCAAATGTGTAAACAAAGCACTCAAGTCTCAAAAGGGTAAGAAATGTTGAAACTCAAAAGCATGCGGAAAGGCTGAGAGAAAAGAAGACGACAAGCTTGACATACTATAGAAATGCGCTGTAATCGAAAAAGCTGTATAAGTATATTTAACCAATAAATAAACTCTTATTAAAAGATTAAAAAAAAACAGAGAGAAAGGAAAAGATAGAGAAGATTAGAGAAAAATAGTAAGAAAACGAGGGACAGTTTTAGAAAGAAATATAATCAATATATATCCCCTTTTTTGAACAAGTGCAGAGTATAACAATGCTTTGGCGGCTTCATTTAAATGCAAATTGGCAGTTAATTACAGCTGAGTTTAAGTCCAGTGGGCTGCAGGCCCCTCGAGCTCTCTGGGCACTGTCAAAAAAGGATCAGATGACGATTTGCGTCAAGTTGTGCTCGAGGTCATTGTGAAAGGGATACAGGAAGAGAAAGACGAACAAGTTGAACTTAAGAGCCATCGTTCAGTGTCATTAACAAAAATAGTCGAAGAGCTTTGTCAACACCAACATGACCAAAAAAAAAAAAACACTAACTTTGCTGTCAGCCAACAATTTTCTAAGCTCGACAGTTTAATTGATAAAAATGGAAAAAAAAAGTTTGTGGAATTTTGAATGTTTACCAATTTGATTTGGGCTAAAAGTGATGGCCTGTCAAAATGTCATCATTGAAAGCTAAACAAACACTCGAAACATGGCAACGCTGTTGATGCCACACAACGACGAGTGGAAGGCTTTGCTTAGCAGGCCATGAAGGCAGCCGCAAGCTACATCATCAGGCATAATTGTGTCTTAAAGATGCATAATGAGTGCGGCACGCGATATTCAGTGGCAGCAGCCAGCAGCCAGCAGCGAGCAGTTGCAGCAGCAGCAGCAGGCCGTCGCATTTACTGGAGCACATCAGTGTGTATAATCTGGTTGCACGCCCCTTCGTCTCGTAACTCGATGCCTGTCAATGAGGTGCTAATGGAGCTGGAGCTTTCAAAATGCTGCCTGTCATCGCATCAGCGCCAATCCGAGAAACCCTCAACGTATTTCAAACATTATAAGTAACCATAACTTTTATGTACAGTTACCCTGGAGATGATGGGGCCAAAGTAAACCACAAACATGATTTATCAGAAATCAGGCAACAAACGATAAAAAGTTGTCTGCATCTGCAGCGAAGTGCATCTTTATGAATAGTTTAAAGTTGCACTTACCACTTCATTTTCTCGGGTGCTGCAACCCGTGACTTGTTTTGGTGTGTAATCTGAGAAACTATTTCCATTTATGAATAAATTTTCCATGTGGTTTTCTGCTTATGTTGCAGCAAGTTTTAATTAAGTTTGCCAAGCTAGAAAAGACTGGGCAAAGTTAAAGAAACTTTTTATTGGATATTATTCTTGGAAGTGTTTTCGAAACATGAGTTTTACTCAACATTGAATTCAAGGTCTAAGAATTATTATGGATTAAAATTGGTAAACCCTACTTTCACTTAAAATCAGGTTTTTAGATTTAAATGCTGTTTTATCTAAAGGTCAACCCTCTACTTTCGAAAATCCGTCGTGTTTTGACAAAGTCGAGCACTCTCGACTAGATTTTGTTCTGAGTTTTATTGGGTTGTTAATGTAATTGTTTTATGTTATATTTATACTTTAGCCTACATTTCAACTTGAGTAATTGCAGCTATTAAATTTGAAATTATAACATAAACGTCACCGATTACAATAAAAATGAAAATAAAAAGCACCAACGCAAAAGCAGACAGCCAGAAAGTGACGTGTGTTCATTGCTCACTTTTTTACGAATGAGCACAAAACAGTTGGAACAGCTTGGCTTGTTGGATGCGTTGTAAGAGAACTCTGTGTGGCAAGCAGTTGTTGAACAAAGCTGGAAAAATGATTTGTGATGTGTATTATGCCACTTAATGCTGACATATGCGATTTTAGACACAGATACAAAGTTATACAGCTACAAAGATACACAGATACGCAAAATGTATCTTTAACAATGAGTCGCCTGTCAGGCTCAGACAACAGCAGCTAACCAGATAAATCTCTGAATTGATTAGCTTCGATTCCATAAATACAGTGAGCTCAAACAATTGTGATCCATGTTTGCCATGACGTCACAGTCACCTTGAAAACGCGCTCATAAATTAAATGTACAACAAAGATACGCAAAAAAAGATACAGATACAGAAACGCACACAATATAATATACATGGATACATTTGTAGCTCGCTTAGAACTCTGCTCTCTCTCTCGTATTAATTATACGAGACACTCAATTTGAAACATAGCAATGAATGCTATATGGCCAGAATTAAGAATTGAAATGGGCATACAAATTTAGAAATAACTGAGTTTTGCACTGTCCCTAAAAGTGTATTTATTCTTATTAAACGCTTGAAGCAAGCTCTGAAATAAATCGATTGCTGATAATAAGTAATAATTTAAAAGTTCTCTCGACTGTTTTTATTTATTAAGAAGTGTTCTATCCTCTTTCTCAAATTTGTATTTTATTTATTTTTGTAGTCTAGTGTAGCGCATAAACTCTTCGGCTAAACACTTTTATTCTCCTTGCCAAAAACCAGTTCAACTCTTTGTGTTTTTTTTTGGCGGCAGAGCACGTGGTTTGTTATCGGGCTGACTACCCGGTACCGGTTTTAGTTGCTGTTTCTGCTCTGTTGCTGTTGACGATGACGTAGCTCTTTAAAACAAAAAAAAAAAAACTAAAACCAAACCATAAACATAAAAAAAACACATGTGGCCAAGTTTTGATCTCGCAACTCAAACGGTCCATGACCAATTCAGTTGTTGAGTGCGCAATCGCCGCTGCTGTTTTTAATGCTTATAGTTGGGGTCAACGTATTCAAGAAATATATATATATATATATAAATATAAATATATATTGAGAAATAAAGATACTCAGAGATAAAACAATATATGAAAATGTACTTGAATTAAAAGCGGCAAATATGTGAAATTCATTATTTTTAATAGAACATCGCTTATTAAATTATCGAACTTAATTAATTTCAAGTGCCTTTTTTGCGTGCATAATTAAAAGGCCATTATGACGAGAAATGAGTGTGTATGCGAAATGTGTTGCAAGGGCTGTTGCAAGTGGCAACCTCGAGAGCGCTTAAGTAAGCACTTCCCCAGCCTGCCTTCTTTGCCAGACCTTGACTCGGTTTGTGCCCCCTTTTTTTTGGATGTCAATCAACCGAAATTCATTGCTACAACATCGAGTTCTCGCACTCATCTTAGAGAGTGTTCATTTGAATATATGTTCTTATATCTTTAAGATTAATTGAGGATTTTTGTGTTACAAGAGATTCTAATTGAATTTAATGATGCAAAGTACAATCTGAAATGTTTCTGTGTAGAAAAATCAAATAAATCTATTGCCTAATTGCGGAACTATGTTCAATGCTCCCATCCCACTAAAATCTGAAATTATAGAACAATCTTTCCAGTAAAAGATGAGATTTATCCGGTTGATTCATCTATAAATCTTGTTATTTAACAGAATCTATATATTTTTTAGATATGTTGAGTAAATATTGTTTTCTATCGATTTAAAAAAAGAGATGCGAACGATCTGTTAAGTAAATCTTGAACCTTTTTTTTAATAGTTTATTAGAATCTATACATGACTGATATTTGGAACTACGAAAATTTGTTCATTAATTTTTGAATAATATCGACGGGGAAGGGAAAGACAATTGATTCGGTTTGATCGTTGCAAATCGTGTTAAGAGTTTGCAGATAACGCAGCTGATGATAATGTCAGATTAAGCCAGATAATTTAGTTTATATATAACACTCACCTGCAGCGATATGGGATTCTTTTCCATGATGTCGGCTGCCTCTTTGAGTGCCTTCACCGCATCCCGTTCGCCATTTGCAGCAGCCACCTTGGCCATTGCCTCGCGTCGCGCCTCTTGCTCCACGGCCATGGCACGTTGCAGGGATTCGGGCATGTAAATATCAGTGCTAGAAGCAAGAATGGCATATATTAATCACAAAAATATATTTGATGAACTCACATCTCGACCCGCTCGACGCGTATCCCCCAGGGTTCAGTGGCGCCACTGCTCTCCAGTGCGCCCTTGATTTGTCGGGATAGCGCCTTCTTCGAGGAAACCAGCTCGATGAGCATATAGCTGCCGGTTACATTCCTCAACGTTGTCATTGCCAGCAATTGGCAGCAGGACGCATGATCAATCACCTGCAAGACGACATCCAGGGGATTCTTGATTCTATAGTAGACCACAGCGTCGACACTGATCGTCACCGAATCCTTGGTCAATATATCCTGCGGCGGCACATTTAACGATGTGGTCCGCAAATCCACCTTCGTATAACTATCCACACAGGGAAGCACAAAGACAACGCCGGGACCACGTGCTCCGCCGGCTCGAAGGCGACCGAGTCGAAGGATAACCGCTCGCTGATACTCCTGCAGAACGACCAGGCACATGAATATCGATAACGGAAACGTGATCAGCATCAGAATATAAGAGAGACCTATGAAAACCAATTCGGGTGCACTGCGTCTTTGATTCTCAGCTGTGAAATTCAAACCACTTAAAATCAGTTGCTTAAAATATTAAAAGTTGGTTAATTACTTGTTTTAACATTGCGATGCACATTAACTATTCGAGTTGAATCGCTGCTAGCCGAATCATCTGTGTCCACATCTTCATATTTCGATTCCGTTTTCTCAATATATGTTGCAGAGTTTTTCCTCATTGTTTAGAATGCTTTACAAGCTTCAAAATTAAATAATATTGAACAATAGTTTTTGCAAATTTATATTTAACTTATGACAAACTTGACAACGTTGTGTAAAAAATATTTGATTCATATAAGGAAACTTGTATTCCGTCTATAAGTTGTATTTATTGTGCCTTTTTTTAGTACTACGCAACTTTAATTAACTGCTTTACTTTGTTTGTGTATATTTGCATTTTTTTTTGTTTTTGCTACCTAACAAATAATTTGTTTTGCGCGAAAAGGTAATAGAAACGTAATTTTCTCATCCGACGTCAAATAAATGTTTGACAGTCCTCTCAAGTCACGTTTCCTGGTTCTCGGCCTGTCAGCAAATTGTTTTGTTGCGCACAGAATGTGATATCAGATAGCGCAACAAAGTTGCAAAGTACACAAAGTATTTTGAGGAGATGCTCGAATCAGACACTAAGTGAACGGGAGTGCTCGACTAGCAGACACTCTTTGTATTCGTAATTTGAATAAGCTGTTAAGCATACCAAATGAACTTGTTTTCAAGTTTCTTCACAATCTCAGCAAATTTTTCTTTTCCCAGCAGGGAATTCCCTTACTGCAACATTTATCAAGCTTCAGTACGCATGTGGCTTGTAATATTTTATATTTCAATTTTATTAATTGAAATATTTTGTAACCTTCAAGCGAATTCAATTCAAGTAGAGCGGCTAATGGAAAAAACATGCAAAGGCATCAAACAAACAAAAAAGATGCCGTCGAGAGTAATTTAAATATTTAACTGAGCATATTTGTGAAGGGGGATCGAAGATGCTTTTTTTTAATTTATACAAAGCGCCAAAAATTAAATTACAAATAAATTAATATAAATTATGAATTAGGTGATTAGTTGCGGATCGTTTCGTTTTTTGTTATCGTTTTTTTTAATTTTTTTTTATCAGCGTTGCTGTTGTTGTTTGCTTGTTTGTTTGGCTACATGAAAAATGCATTCGCTTAAGCCACCGAATTGAAATTGATGACAAATTTATTGGGTATCATGAATAAGTTAATTAGCCGCTCATTTGTTTGTCTAATTTTATATTAATTGAACGTTTCTCAATGCGCTATCTTTGAAAATAAATCCGCGCCTTTCGTGGCTCTGCAAGTATTTTGTATAAATTGCTGTCTATCAAAAGTGAAACGGAAAACAAGCTGGTTTTATTTTTCTAAATATATGTGTATATTTTTTTGGCCAAAGCAAACAATTTATGAGTTTTAAATTTGCATATAAAATGAAAAACTGGGTGGTATCCACAACCTGATAACCAATTTGAATAGTTGTTTAAGAAATATATTTATACCGTGAAACCATTAAAAATGGGAAATATATTTTTATACCGTGAAACCATTAAAAATGGATGATATATATTTATCCCAAGAAACCATTAAAAATGGGAGCGTATAATTAACTAATGCCAATGGATGTAAAAAGTATGTAACACGCTAAAGGAAGCACCTACGACCGTATAAGGGATTTATAATCTTGATCTTGATCAGAGGCAGATATATTAATTTTGGAAAATAAATTGTGGGTTGCAACATGCAGATTTTGATACAAATCGATTAACGATGGCTTTAAACGACACAATTCTAAAGTTAAGCAAAATGTATTTTTCTGTTGATTAAATTACTATCAGCTTAACTACAACTTGTTAATATATGCTGTATACACTTTCAATTTGTGTTCAACTGACTTTAAGCTGGCTGTGAACCAGAAGCGACACCTGAGCTGCTAATTAATGCTATACACACACACAACACACACATGATACACACCCGAGCAAAACAAAGGCCCACAAATTGCCCAGCCGACAAATTAATTTAATGTGTGGCTGCTGCCAACAACAAAGTGTCGTGCATTCAACGATCGATTGATCCATTAAATTAATTGAGTGTAGTGTAAACGTTTTCCCAGACAGACAGATGAGGTGTGTAAAGTATGGGGAAGGGCGAGGGGAAGATAGAGTTGGAGGGGGTTTGTTACTCACACACACGCACGCCTCTGCAGTTTATTGTCGATTGTGTCACGTGTGCAAGCTGCATTCAGTACTTAATGGGGTCTGGTCAGCAGCAGCATCTGTTGCAAGTTACAAGTTGCAAGTAGAGAGTCTGGCGCTAACGAGAATTGGACTCTCCTCGCCAGACACCTTAATTGATACCATGTGTTGTGCCCCCAACATCGATGATGCAAATGGGGTGTGTCGAATTGTTTGACCAGTTTGCATTCGGATTCGTGACGTTCTCAACTGTCCAAATATCAACGATGCTATTCCCAATAAATCATAAAAGTTCAGAAATTCAAATAAGAAAATCGTGACTAATGCACCAAAATTTATTGACAGGTAAAATCTAACAACAATAGTAAATGGAAAGTAAATAAACAATTTTTATAAACCATTAAAAGGAGAGACCACATGCGGTCCAATATTTAATCGTTGTTTTTTAATGATGGCCAACAAACAAACAACGAGAAGTGGCCAGAACAAGAAGGAAACTAGGTTTGAGAAAAGATTATAACCAAAATAAAATTAACATTTTATAAAAATATATATTGTTTAGCATTTACGTACTTTTATTTATATTTATTTATGTAGCGCATTTTGAGTAGTCATCCAAGCTTAGCCCTCGAGCTCTGTCTTGGCTGCTTAGCTCTTGTTACTTTTTGGCGCCGTGTACTCTAATTAAGCTAACAACTGTTTCGGCCAATATCAAAAAGAGCAACAACCAAAAGCAGTGCTGTCAATTTTAATAATATATAAAGGGTATTACAATACTGTCTTCCAATTTGCGACGCACTGCACTGGCAGACATCTACAAGCTCATATGCTTTATATATTTTCTTGATCGGCAGGAAGATTAGGGTCAATATATTCATGTTCGATTTTCTGACTGATGCAACTTGGCATTTATTTGTATCTTTGCTCCATACGATTCATACGTCTATCTATATCGGACAATTATATTATAAAGATTTCATAGGAACAGTCTACGCAAGTATGTAGAATATTCTGCTTGCCTCGGAATGCGGCACTTATTTGTTTCTCTTTTTTCTTTAATTATGCTGCTGCTAGAAAAACATCAGACAAAATGCCGCAGTGCTTTGGCTTTGGATTTGGTTTGTTGCCTTTGGGTTGGTATTGGAAATCGGGGCCTGTTTGCGCAACTGTTGCATAAAGAATCGATTAAACAATTAGCGTGGGCGTGGAGGAGAAGTGTATGAGGAGTGGTGGGTGGAGAAGGGGGAGTAACGACAACGTCGTCACCTGTTATCAGCGAATTGCAAATCCAAATGGGCTTTTGCAAAACTTGTCTATCGCAAAAAAACTGGTTCTGTTTGGTGTGTACAGCAGCCCAGGCTCAAGGGGTACAGTAATTACTGTCACAAGGTGTTTTTTAAGTCACCCACATTATACAATCAAAACAAAAAACAACGAAAGCTGCTGCTTACGTCATTGCAAAACTCAATAAACAACTTAATTCATATTCAAGCCCAATTATCACACAAGCTGGCTCGATTTCGATATCGCTTTCGTCGTTTTGGCCTGCTTAAATAATTGAGGAAACGGGCGAAAACCAGCTGGAAAAAGTATCTGTCAATTACGTTGAATTGAAAAACATTTGTTTTTAAGAAACTGCGGATGCACATTTTCCAATAATTATTCAGCATTGAATGCGATACTTGGTTTTCCAAAGTGGAGCAATCCACCGGGACAATTGCTCAATCGGTTTTAGTTGTGAAATCGCAGCTGTAAGCAGTGGAATAAGTATTAATTATTTATTTATAATTGAAAGCGCTGCTCGAAACAGTTGAATAGCTGTAAGTATGGAAAAGTATTCATTTCATTCATGTTATTCATGTCACAACAAATAAAATAATATGTAATTAGTCTCAGTGATTAAGCAAGAGGAATAAGCGAATAATTGAGTTTAATTTGATTGTTTTGATTAAATTAAAATTGGATTATTATTAGCCAGGTTTTTATTATGTTACATTTGCAATGGACTTAAACAATTATTGTTCCTATAGTTTCTTATGAATAACAAATGTTATCTAAATTTATTTTCGGTTCATACAATTTTTTTTAAAACCAAGCTCAAATCAGAATTTTGTGGCACTCGACAGACAGTCAGACAAATGCCATTTATTTTCATTCGACAAAGAATAGAAAATTAATTTCATGTTGACTTTTGAACTCGACTCGAGAGAGAACTTACATCAACAATAGTTTTCATCTAGCATTTGATATATTGCCTAATCAAAGCTGAAGCCAGCCAAACAAACCAAAAGAAAAAAAAAACACTTTTTAACCCTCATTATTTGCATGGCAAACACTCGATACTCAAAAAGTAATTGAATTCTCTCAGACAAGTTTTGCGTGGCACTTTTTGCTTTACATCATTTAACAGAGTGTCGTTAATCTGTAGATGGTTGTTTCCCTCTTTCTCTCTCTCTCTCTTATTCTGCTTTTGTCTCTCTCCCTCTCTTCATGTCTGAATTTTCATTGTTTTTTGCTACATTCCCACGGCAAATCTCGGTGGGCATCACGTAGTTGCCACTCAAAATGGCACTTAATGAGTTTCTAATTAATTTTTACACCCCGCTAAGGCCATATAAAATGCGAAAGTGGGCACTATAAAGTTTCGCTTAAGTATGTAACAGGCAGAAGGAAGCATGTTGGATAAAATAAAGCATTAACAGAGGAGTCGATTTTTTATTTTAGATACTATAAGAGTTAATCAATTAAAATTTGGAATATCAATTCTCATTTACCATAACAGGTCAATCGATTACCAATAGCAATAACTATCGCTATTGTAAATATATAGATATATATATTGTTCATACCTAATATACACAGACATATTATTGATCGGCAGTAAAAAAGAGTTTTTGATAACCAAATTTTGTTGGCAGCTGCAGGGTATCTCAGAGTCGAGTTCTGTCGGTTGCAATATTTTAGCCAGTTGTTGTCTCAAGTGCATTGAACTCTGCCACGAAAATCAAGAGAGCATACGGTGGGAAAGAGGGCAGGGAGTGGAGATTATGTTTGGTGTCAATGTCGCACAGTGGCAAATTATGTTGATTGAGGCGCGACAATAAACCAAACCCCCTCACCTACGCCCTCATCATAAGTATAACGGATCCATAACTTATGAGCAATAAACACTTGCAACAACAACAACAACAACAGTCAATGTGTGCGTGCGTGTGCAACAATCAACAAGCAACAACAGCAACTTGTTGCAGTTGCAACTATGAGGGTCAGAGTCAAAGTTCAATAAATTCCAATTAGACTGGCGCAGCAACTGCCTCCTTTCCTTCTCTTGCCTCCCTCTCCCAGGCACTGACCCGCAGACCTTTCAACGAACGCTCGTAAATCTCAATGTCTGGCAACCTGCCTGCTTGCCTGCCCCAAAATTAAAGTCTATGCGACGACCTGCAGCAAAGTTGCAAGCATTTGATTTTATTAAGCGCAGGCAACGTGAACTTTCACCAGCGTCGAACTATGACTTTGCTTTTTTTGTTTTTGCCCCCAATTGAATTCTTTTGCAAGCAGCATTCATTAAATGCAATGCGCTGCTTACCGCATGCTGCTGCTGTTGCAACTTGCCTGGTTGCGCCTTATTAATAATATACTGCAAGAAATGCTGCGCCTTAATTCACTTCTTGCTATTTTTAGCAACATTTTATTGCACTGCGCCAAAATGGCAGGCCAACAACTATGCGCTTAAGCCAAGAGGTCAATTTATGTCTTTTTATTTCCTTAACAAGAATAAAACCCTGCCCCTTTCTCCCCTTCCCCTTTACCCGTTTTTATGACATTTACTTCCGCTGTCGGCACTTGAGAATTATTTAACTCGTGTGGCTTACTTTCTGCAATATTGTGAGTCATAGTTACAAAGAGTTGAAGAAGTGAATGGAGTGAATGGGTCTCCGAGTAGTCTGAATAACACTCATCTTAATCTGGTCATCATCACGATTATTCATTTTGTTAAGCAAAGCAAGACGTGACATTCAAAATAACTGCTGTGTTTTGTTAGTTATTTAGAACCCGTATTTGTACCGTATTTATCGAAAAGTGTTAGGGCCATGTTTTATTGTGTACCTCATTTAACGAGCCAAAAATAGTTACGTGATCAAATGGTATAGTTAATCCGAATAGTAAACAGCTGAGTTAGTTGGTTTTATTTGTTACAATAATTTAATAAATTGAAATTAAGCATTTATATACACAATTATATATTCGTGTAATATAATATAATAATAATATACTTCAAGTATATTTATTCCTTTAAGCCAGCCTCACAAATAAGCAATCTAATCTAATCACTGTAATCCTTTGAAGTCTTCAGTGGTCATAGCTTTGTCATCCATCACTTTGCAACAGCAGCATACACCTCATTCACCTCATCTCACACCACACACACTCAGTAAACACTACACACACTTCACACAATACACACTCAATTCTGTTGCATTATTTAAATTTTGACTCACGTCACTTGAACTCGAGACGCCGCCCTCCACTCGAAAGTTGCATGCCCCGTTGTGCCCCGTTGCCTGCCGCTTGCTGCTCGTTGGCTTTTGAAACACTATCACAATAACACATCATTTGTCAAGGCAAACAAATGATGTTGCATGTAACCTTATCATCTCATATCCGTTGCAGACGGAGCAAACTGCACAATGGCAGCCCCGTTGGACACTGATGAGTGTTCTCAGTTGCTGAGGCGGATAGGGGGAACAGTTGGCCCATGTTGCAACACCTAAGGTCAAGCGCTAAGGTTAGGTTAGACGTGGTGGCAAAGAGAAAGCCAACAAACACTAGAGAAAATGGACAACAGACGAAGACAAACCTTAGACGGCAACTTACTACTCTAGTGGACAACAGCAGGACACAACACACACACACAAACACAAACACACACAGGAGCCACACAAAGGACACACAAGTTGCCTGCATGACAATGGCTGCTAATGAATAAACATGGCGTCGCCGCCACTTCCGGTTCAGCTTTTGCCTCGTACTCTTTTTCTATTAAGGGTAATTTGCCATTGTTGCCCAGTTTAGCAAATCAAAAATGAATATAAAAGTAAAATATACACTTTTCCTTAAGTGCTTGCTACATAATTGTTTCTCTGCAAACTTACGTTTTTTAAGCACCTACAAAGAAATGTAGAATGACGACGAGTATTTCTATGCTCCAAATAATAAAAAAAATCAGTTCTTTAAATTAGAAAGGATTTTTCTGGTCTTTTGTTCACAAAAGATTGTCATTAGTAAGTAATAAAAAATGACAATTTCCGTGTGTATTAGGGTTCTGGTATGCCAATGAACTACTCTTGCCGCATACTTTTTATACCCAAGTTGAGTATACGCCATGTGTCGTCAGCGATAAAGTTGCGCAAACAACATGCAGCAAATTTATTGGGAAAGCCAACAGCGAACATCATCGCACATTGTCTCCTTGGGCCAAAACGACTCGAACAATGTTTCATGTTCTGTTCCATCTCTTCTCCCCTTCCCGCTGGCCTCTCCATCTCCTGTCTGAAGTGTCTGCGTGGCTGACATTGACGCCTCTAATGATCAATGTCGTTGTCGTCTGCTGGTCGCTTGCTGAAAACTGCTGGAACACGCCTCCCACTCCCTGCCCACGCAACCAATACCACTTAATTAATTTCTGTTTTTTTTTTTTATTATTTTTTTTTTTTTTTTGGGTATTTGCCATGTGGTTCCGATACATCTTTTGGCCAGTGCCAGTCATTGTTTATCCCATTTAAGCTTTTAATGGCAGACACCAGTGCACATTTCTGTTTGCAAATGGAGCAGGAGGCGTCCAAGCGAACTTCCGGCCAGAGTTGTTGACATTTGTATGGCAAGAGTTGTCCCACATGTCTGTGTGAGTGGTTGAGTGTGTGTGTGTATGCGTGTGTGTGTACTATGATGTCGGTAAATCTACTAGTTGCCAGCGGCACTTAGCCAACCCGAGTTTAGTGTAAGCCAATGTCAGCTGCAGCACAACTTGGCTTAGAGGGAAGTCTATTAAGGAGTTGTTTTGACTGGGAGGTCAATTCCATTTGCACTCATAAGATAAGGAATAAGTTTTAGCTGGTATTGGGGCAACACTATGTGTTGGTGTTCACTGACTGCTGCAAGTTTATCTAAGGCTAGTTAAAACTTCATATTTTGGTGTCTATCATAAATGTGTATAAAATCACAGACAGCCAATTTAACTATATTCTTAAGTAAAATTAAGTATTTAATTTCACTATTGAAACTTGTTGAAATCTTAATTAGTATTTATAATTAGTATAGTATAGTATAGTATAGTGTAGTATAATTAGTATAGTTTCTTCCAAATATAAGCAGTACCACTAATTATACATGTACAGCTTAAAATTAATATTTAAGAGCCTTAATTTACCTTATCTACTCCCCAACTTAATGAATAATTGTTCGCTGCTTTTTCTTTACACTTGCAGAAATTTCCTCGACTCATTTGGGCACAAGAAAATAAAAATAAAGGGCACAAATAAAGAAAATGGATAGAAGACAAAGATTATCGCCGATGATGCTGATTGGTGGCATGTTGTTGGGATTGGTGCTGCTGCTGGTCACACCGATTGGGGCACATGTGCATCCAGTGTTCACATACAAGAACGCCTCAACGCAGCTGGGTCAACTGGTGACATCGGACACGCTGGTGTGGGAGAGCTACGATCCGAACAGTGTCAATCAGTTGCAGTCGGCTGTAGAGGGTGGCAAATATCTGACGGAGGAGGAGCACTATCCCATCTACGTGTGTCGGGTGACCATCGATGGAGTGCCCACCTCAGGTCACACCGAGAAGAGGCAGCAGCGGCACGTCTGCGTCGCCGCCCTCTACAAGCACAGCATCAATGCGAAATTCGATGTGCTGTTGAACAAGGGGCATCTGGGCAAGATTGCCTGGAAGCGTTGGCGCAAATATAATATCGGTGTGCCCATCGGCGCCATTCGCATTGCCGACGAATCCTACATTGCACGCCATCGGGCCGCGACTGGCGATTACACACAGCTGACGACATCGCACTACGGTGCCGACTACAATCTGGGCAGACTGGAAGTGCTTGGGCTCGGCAAGATCAAGGTCGTGGAAAACGAGCACGAAAAGACCTACGAGGATGGAGAAGTACTCGTAGAAACGGAGCCCATAAGATATGAGCTGCGCGCCATCAAACTCGATGGCCTGCGCACCTCTCTGACCGAGAACATCACCGAACTGGGTAAGCCAATGAGAGTATTACACACAGGAAAAATAAATTGAGTAGAATTTTAGAAGTCACTTCGTTTGCGAATCTCTAAAATAACGGCACAAGCCCAACTCCAATTATTAATTATAACTTTTTTAGTATTTTCCACAATTAATGAATTTTTCTACTCCCAAAAGCTAACGGCATTCTGGAGAATCGAGGCGACACCTACGACACCATGGAGAAGGTGATGAGCTACAGTTTCGATACGATACAGTATTGGGGTTCACACGAGGGCGTCGCCAAAGGACTGCCAACAAAGGTCTTTGAGAAGAACGTTGAAACGCCGACGGATATCCACTGGGCTCTGAAGCGTGGTGAGAAACGGCACGAGAACAAGGCCGTCTACAGTAAACTCTGGCCGGGCACGGCCATCAATGTGACGCTGCGTGGCAACTATGTGACCCTGTATGCACCCTACACAGCCAAGTTGTCGGCCTTCTACGACGACAGCGAGAGCGTCTCGCGCAACATTAGCGCAGAGGTAAGTATTTTGGCATATTCGATATAAAAGTTCGTGGATTGATCTTGTTTTCTTGCCAGGTTACCAAAAAATATTTGAAGGATGTGAAAATGGAGTTCAGCCCCGTCTATTGGATTGAGAATGGAACAATGGTGCCGACAACAACCACAACGTCAACGACATCGACAACAACAAACCCAACGACGACAAGCACCAGCACCAATGAACCGACGCCCATCAATGAGCCACCGTTGGTCCGTTTGGAGCATATGGGTGAACAGCATTCCGGGCCCGATTCGCTGGAGAAGACACTCAGCGATTCGACGGCGACCAATAATAATGAGATCGGCTCGAATGATGCGCCCGAGAATATGTCCAGCAAGGATGCAGCGCTCGCTGGCTTCGGTGGCATTGCCGGCAACGGCGGAAACAACAAGAATTTGGCGACTGAACTGGCCTTTGCAGCAGCCACCTTCACATTGACGCTATTAAATCTGTAGATGCGGAGTTGACGGCCGGGGCCAAACCAAAAGGTCTCCCAATTAGCATAGCGTTTAATTGTTGTTGTTGTACCTGTTGTACCCGTCTTTGAGAGAATTGTGTGTGTGTGCATGACGCACACACTCTCACACATACACACACACACATAGGCATAGACATAGACACAACCAGACAGATTGACATTAATAATAATAGATTTATAGAACGCCACAATGAACAAACAAAAAAATGCAAACCGGATAGCTTTCTGTGTGTGGGTGTTCATTTTGAGTGTTAGAGGTAAAAAAAACAAAAGTTGATATTTTTTATACTGTCCCCCTATGGCTGCTTCTTCTTCTATAATATATATATATATATCCGTATATATACATACATATATATAGCAAAAGCAAATTGAGTTTTAAGCAAAACACAAAACATTCCTAAACTTTGCCCTCACAAAAGGAAATGAATCAAAAGTACATATATATATATATATATATACAAATCAATCATTTAAATATATATATATCAAGTATAGATATATATATATAATCCAACATTTTTATAAAATGATTTGCATAGTTTTTTCTTTTTTCTCTCTCATTTTAAGCTTTTTTTCATTTATTTTCACAATAAACTGTAGTAAAATAATTAATTGAATGATCTGGCGATGATATATAGGTTTGATATATATATATATATATATATATTAATATATATTAATATAATAAACGTTCTACAATATAATGTATATGTCTAAAATGTAAAATCTATGTAAAACATAAGTAAATATATATACATATATGTATGTATTTTAAAATATATATATATATAAGTGAAACACACTCCAAATATGTAAATTAGCTAAAAGTTATTTTCTTTTCTGATCCTCCGCCCCTCTTAAGCCTGACTTTAGCTATAATTTGCTCGAATTCTCCAGTTAAGCATACTCATTTATATATTTTGCTTTCAAATGTCTATTTTGAAAATTCGATAAAAACAAAACGCAAAGAATCTCTGAAAAAAATCATTTCGTTTTAAAGTGGAAAGCAAAAACAAAAAAATAAACAAATAAAGCTTGTAAATTAAAATTGATTCAAATTCAGTGTTGGTTTATGTATAAATATATATTTTTAACAATTGGCAGCCAAACAAAATTTTTTGTATTTATTTATAATTATGTTTATTTACTTAAAGTTTCCCTTTCAATCTTGAATTTTTAAAGGTTACACTTGATTTGAACATTCTTTCGTTTGGTTTGCTCAATCATTCAAGCAATAATCAGCTGTCTAAGCTTGTTAAGCGAATTAGCATTGATTTTAAATAAATACAGCAAACGAGTTTCCAACAGCCAGTTGAGATTAAATTGCTGTATTTGATATGCATTGATATGTTATGTAAACAATCGTTTGCCTTGTATTTTCCAGAACTTGACATTCATTAGTTGAATTTAGTTTGATTGATGGGTTTTGTTTGCAACACGAAAAAGGCAGCCGCCATTCGGCTTTGAACTAAATATTATAGCCCAGAGGCTTGACAGAGATGGGAAACTGCTTCAGCTTAAAATGTACCTTTATTACTTTAAATTCTTAAGTAATTTTTTTATCAAGAACAGCTTATCCAACACTTCTAATGTTTTCTTCAGATCCCAAATTACTCTGCTGGTTATGATTTATGCTCGACACACGCGCCATTAGCCGCACTTTAATTGCTCAATTACAACACCTGGTATTATTTCATTTTCTTCTATTATATTTTATTTATTTCTTTTGGTGGTTTGATGTTTAGACACGTTTCTATTTAGCCAGCTGATATGTTGTCTGCTACTCACATGATTTCTCGGCCAGCTTAACAAACAGATTGTTTAGACCGGCTTCTTAAGCCACTTTAATTTGCAACGTTCAGAATTATTTTTGCGACTCTTGTTTGATTTAAACAACAAATTAGCGAGTGGAAACTGCCACACTGCCTGCGACTGATGTTGACTGGCTGTTCTCCTCGATTGTTATGCAAAGCACGTCTGCAATGGTGATATATGTATGTATGTATTTGTGTGTAGGCTTGTATTTGTACTTTTGCCTATACTTAACGCTGTTAAGTATTACCACGATTTTTTATTCTACATTCTACATTCAAGTGTCGGTTCTGCGCCGTTGCAAACACCGCAACAAAAGGCCCCAGTTACATATTAACAGCGGGTTTATTTTATATTTGTATGCACCGAACCCATTGAAATTTGGGTGAATACGGTATAATGAAGTACAACAATTTAATGGGTAATTTTTTAAATCAGCTCGAATGACGATGTCAGAATGTATTAGCTGATCTGAGAGACTATAGATATTAGATTAAGTTTGGAATATAAGTTCTCGTTATTAAAAATGACTCTGGTGTAGGGTATTTCTCAGCCGAGTTTCCTCGACTAGAGCACTCTTGTATTGTTTTTTTTTTTTTTAATTTTGCGTTAGAAAATATATTTTGTTTGGAATTTATTTTTTTTAGGCGAAATATATTTTTAAAGCGTGACCACATGTTAAAGTTGATGGCGATGGTGATGCCAGTGCCGATGCCTAAACGGGTTCCCAGCTGATACCAATTGAACTGCTGCTGCTTGTAGTTGAGGGCGTTAGCAATTGGGCGTGGCTGCTGTTCAGTGTTATGGCCAAGAGCCCGTAGCACGTTTCACATTTTCTACTACAATCGGAGTGCTAAACCACTTTTGGGGGCGGGCAGCGAAACGCAACGCTCAAAAGTTGATTACCCTCTGAACTCGTGCTGAGAGACTGTCCAGTTCTCATTATGTGGTCAATGTTGCTATCCGAATCGGGAAATTGAGCTGCCAAAAGGCAATTCTTTGCAGAGTTTATCTTCCCTGCAAGTCTGGCTTCTATAAACGAGCAGCATTTGATATGCGGTTTCACTTTAAGATGTTGCTGAACCCTTTATTTCTACTGCAGAATAACTTTATTCTGTGATTGTAGCTTGCAACTCTAGTTAACCTTAAATTTAACAAATACTTTATACATTTTTTCGTGATTGTGAATTTGCCTTATGCTTTTTCCAATTATTAGTTTATTTGTTTCTAATTTATTTCATTGCTGTATGCTAATTGAGTCTATAAAATGCATTTGCAAACACAGTTGTAATTAATTAAAAATTCGTTTGTTGCGGTTGCCATTGATTTCATGCATAAATTGAAAACAATTTCAGAGCTTTTATCGCTGCTGAATAATCTGCATATATTTTAAAATTTCGTAGCTGCTGCTGGGAAGGATTGGGTGTAGGTGGGTTGAGGATGGACTGTATTTATGCCATGGGCAGTCGCTTTGCTCGGCTGGTGCTGGTCTAAACAAAATTGTATGCATCGCTAAACTGAAACAAAAGCAAAACTGCAACCCTTTTTACGGCTCTGGGCATCGACGTGTTGTGTGTGTGAGTGTGTTAACTGAAATTGTTAACCGGTGTCGGCTCTTTCCAGCTTTTTGCAGACCTTTATGCATATCGGCGTACAATCTGCTAACTGCATTCAGGCGTGACTCATTCTCGGTGCATATTTATGGACTCGGGCTGAACTTTGCACAATTTGCATGCAGCTACGTTGACGCTCTTTACGCGTCATAATTTTATTCATTTTTTATCCATTTGCATTAATTTAGCTGACACTTTGTTTCCCCTTTGGGTTAGCAGGATAAGAGACAATTGTGTGGTCAGGAGCAGTTCGGATAATGCATTCGTGTCCATTCAATGTTATTTATTGCTTTTGGGAATCAGGTTGACTGGGCATACCCTTCTTGAGGGTTGACATATGGGGCTTATTTGTTTTTGAGGGAATAATGACGACAAATTGGAAATATAGTGATTCAATTTTTATTTGGGAAAAAGTGTCTGTATATAACGGATTCTGGATACCTTGTTGAGCAGTAGCTTATTTAACCTCTGCGGCCCCTTCGGTTTCCTCGTCCAGATCTTCCATTATTGTTATTTCCATTCAGGGAATCCGAGAAGGCTTGAACTGCAGTTGGAATGCCAAATTGGCTGCCACAACCACTTCCCTGATTATTATTATCGTAGTCGTAATCCGCATTCACACCAGATGGAGTATTTGCACGCCCTCTTGATTGCCCAACTCCTCGAGCTCCTAGAGGCCTTCGTCGTCCGCCTCGGAGTCCTCCTCGCAGTCTTCCTCCTTGTTGAGCGGCAGCAATGGCCAACAATGCGAAAAGCACAATAAGGATTGAGAAACGCATTTTATTTTCTTAGACAAGCTGGCAAGTAGTTCCACAGACTGACTTGTCTTCTTTAGGTTTACCTAGTTCTTTTATAGAAGAAATCGTTAGAACTTCATGGAACAATTTCAGAACAGATGCTAACGGTAAACATCGCATTCTATTGTTCAGTTTATGTCTCTTTTTTTATATATAAATAATAACATATCTTCTAAGCGTGGCTAAAAATAACTCAATAAGTCAGGTGGTTTGATTGTTTTTTTCAGTGTTTTGTTCAGAATTTCTATTTCACTCATATTTGGTTCACTCAAAAAAATGTTGCCTTTTTGCCAATTTTATTATATAGTAACTTAAAGATACCGTTTAAAGAATTTTTCCAAAGCTAAACGAAGAATCAAAAACTTGAGAATTGAATGTGATGAAAAATGCGTTGCGAGCCGATAATTATGACATTATCCAAGAAAAAAGAAATAAAAGAAAACAGTTCACCAAAATACAAACAAATAACAAAATATAATTCTATGTGTATTTTATTGAAAATTTTAGTTATAATTAAAATTTTAAAAGTCAAAGATTACATTTAAAAAATAAATTGCGAATGTAATTTTTTTAGTGGACTTTTAATGATTGAATGAAAGATTAAACCAAAAAGTAGCTGAAAACCAAAAGTCATTTAATATAATTGAGAAAGTGTCGTATTTTAAAAGCTTATGTCGCCTCCCTTCAGCATGCTGCACTGGCCAGCTGCTTTGTCTGGGTTCATTCTCCACCCATCTGCATCCTCTCACCATTTGATTCCTGCTGTGCCACACTGCGTATGAGTAACTCAAATTTCACTTTTAATTGAGCGAGCAGCGAGCAACGAGCAACGTTGCGCAAGTGCTCTGGCTCCGACTGGTTGGATAACTAACGACACCTCGGAGAGAGCGCCATGTGGCGCTGTGGCTGTGCATGTGGATGTGGATAACAGGGACGCCGGAGAGAATTGACATCCGACGCTCTTCGTATTTCTGCAAAAAATTATTGCTGCACAGTGGTGCGAAAGTACTGCGCCTAAAGTCGATTGTAAAAAATAAAACTTATTAAAATTAAATATTGTTATTATTATGAATATACATTTGTCAAACGGAATTAATATATTCAACTATACGTGTTAAAATTTAAAACCCACGATGCATTTAATCTTTATATTAGCATAAGGAATCGAAATTAATATTACTTATTAATTTTCAATAGGTACATTCCTATATACAAAATCATATCAGCATTTTATATGTTCTGTTTGTGGCTGATGTATTTTGTTGCACGGTGCTGCACGCTTGCCCTCAATATGACGACAAGTTACAAGTTGGGCTGCTGTGCGGGCTGCTATGACGTCATTACCTACAAACACAAGTTTCCCACAAGCAGGCCAAGCTCACAGACACACACACACACACAGAAATATCATACAATTTGGCCTGAAACGGGAGCTGGAACTAGCAACAGTTTGATGTGAAAACTTCCTATCCGACTCGCATTACCCGCAATAAAAAAACTCTCTTGAGAGCGGCATGCTCGGCAATTGGGTGTTATCCGTGCGTTCGTATCGAACTGGTTGCCGTATAAATAGGCGAGTGTCCTGGTAGCCAGGATACAGTCTAACGAAAGACTTGCCTACGTACGTGCCACAGACAGATAGAGAGAGAGAAGCCAAGCAGCGGTATTCAACAATTCCGCTGTCAGCATATAACAGTTTCAAACAGTTTGAGAGTCATTGTGTTTTTCTGTACTCAAAAATCGTTGCATACTTTCGAGCGATCCATTTGAATTTTTCCGTGTGTTGTGTGTGTTTTTGTGACCGAATTAGAGCTGTGCTCTGCGTTCAAATCAAACAGGACTGAAGTTTTTAACCAGGACAATATGCAGGACGTGCACAATACTGCACCGAGAAGCAAGTGGTTGCTTTTCCTCTTCTCCACGCTCCTAAGTGCGGTAAGTATTTGGGACAGGGTCTGTGGGAAATGGGATTATATTTTCAATTTCAAAGTTGCCGCCAGTAACTGTGTGTCATGTTATCAAAACAGCTTCAGCTTTTTAAAACAGTCATATCTTCGTTAATAATGGAGATATTGATGTTTTTCGCTTTTTTTTTAATTTTTTAAAACTGTCATATCTTTGTTAAAATTACGTCCAATAAAAGTATGCAATGCATTTTAGTTTTTTCTGATTATTTGCCAATCGCGCAAGGCCAGTCGCCTTTTTTCGTGCATGCATCTAGCAAAATTCACAAATTTTGGATGACTTCCAGCTCCAAGAACCAGGCGCACAGAAATCAGCTGGCGGTTTCTAAATATTACTAAAATAAACGTAGCATACTTTTACTGCAGGCCAAAATCATTTTTCGGCACCTCGTAAAAGTATGCAATGAAAAATTTGGATCTTAAAATTGCCTGCAATAAAAAGTAGGCAATGTATTTTAGTATTTGCTGAATATTGGCCGTGAAAGTATGCTTTACTTTTATTTTGGCTAAACAGCAACTTGCTGCTGATTTCTGTTCGCCTGGTACTTGGGGCTGGAAATCAACCAAAATTTTGAATTTTGCTAGATGCAGGAAAAAAAAAAGCTCGAATCGAAAATCAAAATAGACCCTGCCGCTGGCAGGCCATGTGAATGTGAATACTTTTGAATACAAATTTAACAGCAAAAAAAGTATAATAATCCGGTTGATCCTAAAATCAATAATTGTATACTTTAAGGACTTAAGTGTGTGTATTTTAATGGTCACAATTTTGAATAGCCACTTTAAATACTCATCGATAGCGGTTTGACTATTGAGCGGTTTGAAATTGAGCAAAGAATTAGCGAATTTTTTTGATTTTTTGATTAATTTGACCGATTTGCTGGTGTCCTTTTGTCCTATCGCGTTTTGGGGACAGTTTAAAGTATGAAATGGCAACAAATGCCAAAAGTTACACACACATTGTGCAACATTAATAATGGAGATATTGATGTTTTTCGCTGCCCCGGGTGCAGCGGGGCGTAATTCATTTTCTTTGAAATCGCTTTTCATTTGCTTTTCCGCTTTCTTTGCAACACTCGCCGTTTTGTGCTCAGCGCATTGAAAATTTATAATTCAAATGGCTTTGCGCCAAAAAAAAAGCTGATTTCAATTAAAAGTTGGAAATCAGAAATCAGTAAAGGCATTCAAATAATTTATTTGTATTCTAACTAGGTCGTGACAATATTGAATTAAGTTATCTCCTCGTAATTGATATTCATTATAAAGATAATTAAAATGATTACTCATTTGGTTCCAATATATTTACTGCTCTTTGGATTTGCATTGACATCCCCTTCAGCCCCAAAAACATTGGGTTGGTTTTAGGAAAATAAGCTAGTTTGGTTTTGGTAGTAAAATTATTGAATGCAAATTTTATTGGGAAAAATTGTTATTGCTGGAATGCGAACTTATCTTGTCTGAGATCCGTTCTGAGCACTCTAGAAACCTCATTGGGGTCCTCAGTGGCCGCCCTAGGAGTTTCCTTGTCAACCTAGGTTGCCTCGCCCGAAACCTCCTTGGCTACCTTGTCCGCCTTGTTGGCCTCCTCGGGAATCTCCTTGGCCACCATGTCTACTTTGTCCGCCTTGTTGGCCTCCTCGGGAATTTCCTTGGCCACCTTGTCCACGTTGATCAAATTGTCCACCTTGCTGGCCTTCTCAGGAACCTACTGGGCACCTTGTCCTTCTTGCTCTCATCCTTGCTGACATTGACTGGCATCGCAACAAGTCCATTAAAGATTGAGATAGGCATTTTATTGCCTTGTCAAGCAAATTGACTTGGTTTCTTTTGCTTAGCTCTTATATAGAAAAAATAGTTGTAAATTAACGGAAACTCTTCAAAACAGATGCTTAAAGTAAACATCGCATTCTAATCATAAATTAGACTATATTTTTATTTTTAGACAACAGCATTTTTCGCACGTGTTTAAATAAACTTCAAGGTTTGGGTTAAAAGTTTTTCAGAGTTGTTAAAAGCAGTTAAATAAATATTTTCATTTTCACTACACTAGTATTTAAAACATATTTTTATATTGAAGAATTGGCCACGCATGATGTATTTAACTGGCAGAGAAAAGCTTCTTCGACTTCAAATGGTATTTAAATTATTGATGA
Organism: Drosophila dives; assembly: GCA_035042365.1. Taxonomy (NCBI): domain Eukaryota; kingdom Metazoa; phylum Arthropoda; class Insecta; order Diptera; family Drosophilidae; genus Drosophila; species Drosophila dives. The sequence goes on along the minus strand of JAWNLJ010000456.1, from coordinate 1,306,287 downwards.
AGATCAACTGCTGAGTCGATAGAGGAACATCCATCCGCCTGTCAGTTTGACTTCGTTGATCTTCCTCGTACACCCCGTGCAGATCAAGTTTGCTTCTTTTAATCGGTTTACTATTAACTATTAACTAATTCAATAATATCGTTTCTCGAATTATGTCGCCTTTTATGGAATTCTTGATTTGAAATGCATTAAACCAAATTTATTTTCTGACTTTGTAATCATCATTAATTAATATAAACAGGCTTTATTGGTTTTCTTAAAAAACGAGAAAAGGTTTATTGGACATTTCTCAATAGATTCACTCAATAGTCGTCGTTGTTGTCGTTGTCGTCTTCGTTATCATTATCGTCTTGTTGTCCGCCTCCATTTCCATTTTGGCCACCATTGGGACGTCCTTGACCACCATTGGGACGTCCTTGACCACCATTGGGACGTCCTTGACCACCATTGGGACGTCCTTGGCCGCCTTGAGGTCTTCGTCCACCTTGAGGACGTCCTCGTCCATTTTGAGGGCGTCCTCGTCCATTTTGAGGGCGTCCTCGTCCATTTTGGACACCTCTTTGAGGACGTCCTCGTCCATTTTGGAATCCTCCTTGACCACGTCCTCGTCCATTTTGGACACCTCTTTGAGGACGTCCTCGTCCATTTTGGAGACCTCCTTGACCACGTCCTCGTCCACCCTGGTTACCACGTTGAGCGGCAGCTATGGCCACCAATGCAAAAAGCACAATAAGGATTGAGATACGCATTTTATTATCTTCGATAAGCTGTTTTGGAGTATCAGCAACTGACTTAACTTCTTCGGATTATCTAGTACTTATATAGGCGAAAAATATGCAAATTAATGAAGGCATCTCAGAACAGATGCTAATTGTCAACATCACGTTCTATTATTAAGTCAAACGTACGCAAATGTTCATTATTATATAAATTTTTTTTCTTTAATTGTTTAAAAATTACCCAAAGGTGGTTGAATTTGTTTCAAATTTCAAGCTCAAAATTTTACTGACGTCACAGTTGATCATTGATTACGTTATTAAAAGCATACAAATGAATACGAAAATATTATTCGATTTGTATTTTAGCTTAAGCCAAAGAATTATAGATCAACCGTATTCAGTGCGTCTCTTAGTGGAGCTCTTTCGGCCATGCTATTCTTATTTGTTTTCAGATGAGAGCAATGTTCCGGTTTTCCCTTAACTTATTAGTACATGTTTAAATTGTATAAACTAATGTAATAATTATAATCTACAATAAAGTCAGAGATAGTTAAATTATTTAAAATTTTACAGTTATTTATATTGCATAGCCCTCAATTAGGAAACAGGAAATATGTTTCTAGGATTGCTCTTCTAGCACAAATTGTAGAGCACGCACTTGCTTGAGTAACTTGCAACATACAAGTGCAACAACTGTGGTCTTGTTCACTTAAATTGTTGGTAATATTTCAGTAGCCCACTGTTATGTAATTTATGTGTGCCACGCCCCAACACCAGCTGCAACAGTTGCCAGTTGTGTGGTTGTCATGGCGCTGCGACTTCCAACTGGTCCATAGGCAACCACTTCCCTAACGGCTTTGGCTGCCTGGCGACATGTGCCACCACAGCTCCAAAGTGCAATTTGTTTCCCTTTTCCTTTCCATATTTATTTTACTTTTTTCACTCGGTTTTTGTTTTACTTAATGTTTTTTTTTTTTTCAGCAGCTAAAAAATGAATGTGGCATGCTCGAGTTCCTCTAATGTTGCCTGTTGACATTCGTCGACATTTGTCAACGTTCATTCCTGTGGTCGTGACCTGTAACCTTTCAGTTCCCCTCCTCCAAAATCCCCCTCCCATTCCATTCCGTAACACTATCCTGTCAGCGCCCATGACAACTGTCCGTCTGTCCGTCATAAATGTGTGTGACTGAGTTGAAAATTGTTGCCGCAAATAATATTCCATATCATAAAGCATGTCTGCGTTCTACCCTTTCTCCTTGTCTCTCCATCTCTCTCCCTCTCTCGCTGTTTTGCGTCTTAATTAAAATGTTGCCATTTTATCACGCATACGCCTTGTAAATTTAGCTCGGCGACACTAATGAAGTGCGCGCAAGGAATGCATTTGATTACAAAAATGACAAAACGCTCGCTTTGCTTGGCAGGACACAAAGAATGTGGCAAGAGTAGTTGGCAAAAGCTCAGCAAACATTTTTTACTAGAAGGGGGTGGCAGTTAGTAGGGAGAGGGACACGGGTGTAAGCTAAGCGGCTTAATTGCGGTATGCTTATGAGCGTCATGCAAATGGGTTGAAATCGTCCAAATCTACCCTATGCAGTTTTGGCTTTTCTTGGGTGAAAATTTGTCTGCAAAGTTCATTTTATCTTTCATTTTCATCCTTGAGAAAACTACCGATCTACTTGCAGACAATTGTTATCCATGATTTGTAGATTTGCAAATATATGTAAAACATGTTTTTATGTTAAGTAGAGTATTTTCAGTTCTCAGTTGCACTGATTCTTCAACACGATTCGCTGACAGAAATCAATATGATTTTCATTATAGTGGGTCGATGCTGCCAGTCAGCGTATAATCTGTGAGACTGACATCTGCAACGACGTCACTTTGACTTGCAACAAGCACAACGAACAAACAAACATAGAAATATATATTGATAGAGACGCATTTGGAGTGACGTATATCTTAGTTGCTTTTCACTCTGCGTCATTTCAAATGTTGCAGTGTGGCAACAATAGGTTGAAGGAGCGGAATTGCGTTTTTGCACATAACGGCATGAAGAGAATTATGTTGCATTATTGAAGAGGCACCGTTCTGTCATCGACAGCTGTGTCGCCTCGGTATGTGGCACGCCAATCTTATTACACATATGTGTTTAATGCATACTCGAGTGTGGCACATATCATTGAATTCGCGGCGCCTCATTAGATTTGACACTGCGATAAAATGAACTCGATTGTCAATATTCGTTGAATTGCAAAGTTAACAGATATTAAATGATGTTTTTTATTCATCTTCTTATTTCTAATTTAGATTGCAGATCTTAATTAGAGGCTCAGAATCTGAATTAAAGTGTGAACGTCTTGAATCAAAAGTTCTTTTCAGAATATACTTTTTTCTCCTTGTGTATAAAAACTAATATTTGTTATCTTGTACAAGAAACAGACACGCACAAGAACACACACACACACACCCACACACACACATTATTTATAAACAGAAACATTATTTCCTGCCTACCAAATACCGAACTGTGTGCCACACGAAATTGGGAAATTTCACCTGCCAACATACAAGGGGAGAAGTTTTTGTAGCAACTTACCTTTTCACCTACTCCTCTCTCTCTCCCTCTGAATACCCAATCTTGGGGCAGACATTGGACAAACAGTGCTCGACTAAAAGTTTGTGTTTGTCTAGAAAGTTTGTCCAAGATTTGGGCTCTGAAATTTATTCAAAATCATTGTTAAAATACTAGTATTGATTGGGTTAAAATGCACTCGAATTGCTTATCTTAAGTTAATCAACTGAAAGTAATAAATTAAAGTGCTTATATTGTGTAGCTTTTAATTAGTTTATTGGTAGTAGTAATTCACAGCATGTTGTTGGGTCATAGTTCTTGGCTAAAATATTTTATATATTATAAATTACAGCTTTGGTTGGCTTTTTGCATTCTTATGGCACAGATTACGCTATTTTGCCTGCTGTTTAATAAAATAAACCCTTTTTAACATTCTACAGCAAATATAAATTTAAGTGTCTACTTTTTCTGTGCATTTTGCACTCGGAATTTCGTTACAAATTTTTGGTATCTGGCTTTTACGCTACATAAATAACTAATAAACTATAGAATAAATTAAAGTAATATTCCAAATATTTTATCATCCTGTGTGAAAAAATAAAAGAGTTCCTTGAATAGTCTGACAACATTTTTCAGTTTAACGAGCTTCAACCTGTAATGAACAATTTGTAAACTATGCAGCATGAATAATGGAGTGTAATTCTGATTAAAATACTTTCTCTTATTTTCCCTTATACATTTTTTACACTTGAGGTATTTTTATCGCATTTTTCAGCAGCTACTTTTGCAAAGGAATTCAATCAGCTGCCAAACATCTGAATTTTTCGCTACGCAAAAAAAAAAAATGGAAAAAATGCAAAGCTAAATAAAAAACGCGTGAAATCATTTTGATAAAAAGGGAAACATGAAAAGTGACTGAAATAAGTAGCAGCATTTTGTGGACAGATATCAACATTGCTGCTGTTGCTGGCAACACACACCCGACACACGAATTGCGACATGCGGCATGCTAAATGCCACATGAGGTCCCTTGCTTTTTTGATATTAAAATGGAAACATTTCTTTTATTTTAATTCTTTTTTTACACCCACACAAATTATACACAGTCAGATGAGTCTTCTGTCAGCACGGAAACATTTGTTATTTTTTTATGTACTTTTTTTATTGCAGCGGAAACTTCCGTGTATGTAAAAGTAAAAAAATACAGTTGCATTTTTTCGGCTGTTGCGGATTTTCAAATAGGAAATCCCGTCTTTCCGCTAAATTAAGCTAAATTCTATTTTAAAGATAAATATATACCATTATTGAATTTTTATTGTTCGTAATGTAACCAAGCCTTCCAATCTATTTCGGCTTAAAAAACCAATCAGGAAAGGAAAAACCAATTCAAGGAAACTCAAAGAAAACCTACACATGCAAAACAGTTGCTATGGAAATAAAGTTAAAGACGCCAAACCAATCTTAACAGATTCTAATTGAAAATTGTTGAATTCATCACCTGTGTGTAGATATATGTAAGTGTGTGTAAATGTGTGTGTTGGACGATTGATTGATTGATTTGTCCTAAATAAAAACACAATACGGAAAAGCCGTCTTATATTTTGGCTGGGATAGAAACATATCCTGCACAAACTGAATCGTAGCCGCTTTTGCCTTTCCATGCCACTCTGGCATTTTGCTGGCCACTGTGTGTGTAATTGCTGCCACACCCAACTCAACGCCCACACTCAGCAGGACTTGTCATGTCAAAGATTTGCATGTGGGCCGTTGGTTTTTATGAAAAGCGCGTCATGTGTACGGATTACATTCTGAATGGGTAATTACAATTACAGTTAGTGACGATAATGTCCTGGCATGTCCTGGCATTACTTAATGGACGCTTTTAGCAGTTATTGTCAGCCGGAAAATACCTGACTGAGCTTTAAATAGATACAATAAAATTGGTTAGCGAAAAAAGACAACCTTTTAGCAGCTTTATATGGAAATGGTTAACTGAAAGGCTTATTAAATGGTTCCAAATTTATTATGTTTTGATACCGAAAGATCAATTTTTTTCGAGAGTTTCTTTACTTTATCCTGGGCAAAATTATATTTAAATATTAATTTTTTCCAGTCGCCTTCTCATATTAATTTAAAATTAAAACTCAAAAATTCAGATATTTCCAATTACTCATTTTTTTTAAAGAATCCATTCTTTTGATTTCGTAATTCTTTTGATTGTTATCAATATTAACATCATTCTCAAAGAAACTTTCTTGATAGACGCTGTAAAGAATGACCAAAATATAATCCCTTCAAAGGAAACACAAAAATTAATTATCCTCTTAATCTGTTGACCTTACTCTAAAAGTCTGTTCCATGAAGGAAAAAAGTAGAAAAAGGTAATGCCATTACTAGTGTGTGCAGAATGCGGGAATACCTTGAAGTAGGTGAGGAATCCCGAAAAGGTTAAAGCACTTAAGATTTAATGCTACGCACAACATTTATTTAATAAAAAGCAAAGCCAAATTAAATTGCCCCAAGTAAACGAGGGAAGCAAGAATGGGGCATGTCCAGACTGCTCCAGCGATAATAAAATTGGAATTGTGGCAGAACACAAGCGACATAAGCGGCTCAACAGGCAACACGCAACACGCAACAAGCAGCAAGCAGCAGCCTCCAGATGGGGCAGAGAATTGTTACCGACAGCTGGGCGTGGCTGATGGCATCCTTGGTCCCAAGCTGATTAATGTATATTACGTAATAGGGCCAGTTAGCTAGGGAATAATACGACTCAAGAGGAATCGAACAAGTTGAACAACTCAATTGTTCCCTGGCATATCCTTTCAGACTTTCGTTAACATTCCACTTGGCGGTTATTATAATTGAGTTATTTTCGTTATTTTAATTTTAATTAATTTTAATTTTTATTGTGAAACGCATAAATAGACGAGAATAAACAATAGGACAAAAGGATATACTCCTGGTCAAGTCTTGTTTTTAATTACTCTCGCACAAATTAAATGATACAATATAATTGAATTTTCTATGCAATGTTGCGAAGCCGCGGAAACATAAAACTTCAGACAAAAATTTAATTTATATAGCACAAAAAATGTGATAAGCTCTTTGAATGTACAATTTTATGCGATTATTTCTGACTAAGTGAGGACTGTGAAAGGTTTTGCGTTTTGTAAAAGCACTTTTTGGGGTACCCAGTACCCAGATGCTATTTTCTGGTACAGAATTAAACACGAACTTGAACCTTCAACAACTTTTCTCAATTTAAATGTGGTATGATTTAAGATACTTTAAGATAAGACAATTTAAAGTACATAAAGCGACTGTCAATTCTTGATCATCCGTTTTAAATATATCTTTATATATATCTTTATCTTTATATATAACGAGGCAACTACTCAAATTATCTTCTCCTCACCACCACCTCCCATCCCCTCACTATCCATTAGACAAAGTAGCGAGGCAAACAATTTTGTCAACGCAAATTTTTGTCTGCAAATGCTTTTCGCTTCATTTGTTGTCTCAAGAATTTTTGTTGAGAAAAATAGAATAGTAAAGCAAAAAATGCGATGCCACGCTCATAGACATTGGTGTGTTTAGGGTGTTTGTGTGTGATGGGAGTGTGGAAGTGGGGAGAGGAGGAGTGGGGAAGGTTGTATACCAGCTGTGGTTAGAGTACTATTTCATGACGCACATCGGAGAGCCTCTGAAATGCCAGCGCTTAAATTTTGAAATTTAATTTTTGTTGCATGCTTTTCTGTGTTTGCCCAACTGTCGTTTGAGTATTCAGCGTGAATTGGCAGATTTATGTGCTCCTTGTTTATTTTGTGTACTTTGTGTACTTGTCGCGTTGTTCGTTGTGTGTTCACTCGCTTCGCAAACTTCGCAGTTCACATGAATACGTTAGCACAAAAAGGGCGCCAGGATACGAGGATTGCCAATAGTCGAATCAAGACTGAAAACATGCAGCAACAATTTTGCACTGTCATAAATCGATTTGCGAATCGAGCATTTTTCACGACTATATGCCAATCTTTGACGATATGGCCATAACACCCTTTAAGCCAGGCACATTTTGACCACCAACGAAGGGCAAACAAGAGCAAAGAAGAGGAAAATTAAATTTGTTGCATGCATGATTTGTTTGGCAGTTTCTGCTTATTGTGTGGAAATTATTTTGCAGTTAAGCAGGATTTACATAAATAATACAAAAATATTTTGTATATATATTGATTTTAATGGGCCATAAGTAGCTTATGTAAATGTTAGCTTTTTCTTTATTAATAGTATTTTGTGTATTTTTGGCTACAAATATTTAAGATGGGAAACGGTTATAAAAGAGTTGGACAAAAGTTTTGTTGAAATTGCACTTAGGATAGAAAAGAAACACAGATTTTGTCAAGCCAGATTTATCTAAATAATAACAGCACCTCTACTAAGAGCTGGGGTGAGGATAAACTCTAATCTAGCTATCCTTGTTTTCTCACTTCTACTCCAAGTATATCCTACTCCCTTTAGAAAGTCTACACTTTTTCCATTTTCCTAAAGAATTTAAATATGCTTTTCTTTAAGTTATTAGCCGTATTGCGAGCATATTTCTGTTTTTCTCAATTTCCAATATGTCCCATTCTTCGCAAAAACTTTGCAGCTCAGCTCATGAATCAAAAAGCTAAAGGATATAATTTAGTTGATTTAGCAAACACCTCGCAGGCATTATTCCCCAGCGCTAATATGAGATAAAACTTGGCATCCAAGCAATGTCTAAGCAACAACCCATACACACACACACACATACTAAGACACACTTGAGTGCACATAAGTAGTTGTCAATTTCTGTTTGAGATTTACGGTGCTCACGCTTCCGGCGAGCACATCCAGCTGCGACCCCACGCCTCACCCTCTCCCCACAGCTGCTATCCTTATCGAGCGCATGCATTGTCTTTGTCCTCTCAGCAGGAGACGTCACACTCGCACACACACACACACACATACACACGTACACTTACCCGCATAAACAAAATAAATTCTCAAGCTTCTTGTTCTTGACTTTATCCAATTCGCCTGAAGGCCCATTCACTGTTTTCCCCCCACTGCATCCGTCTGTATATACTAAAAGCTAAATATTATGAGAGCAGCTTAGATTGGCAGCACACACACACACACACCCACCCACACACACGCTAGTTGATTTTATTTTGATGAGGTGTGAGCAGGTGTGAAAGCAGATATGACTGACATTGAGAGGATACTTGGGATACTTAGGATAGTTATTGTTAGCCTGTTGCTAAGCGTGATTAGTTTTCAGCTTTTGACAGGCGAACAACAGTTAAGTAAAGTATCCACTCAAATCTCTTTTATAGACTTGGAAGATAAAACAACTGCACTTGAGAAGATCTAAATATTTGTATATACAACAAATTATTATCAAGGCGTAGTTGGGCAACAAATTTATAAACATAATAAGAACTTATATAAACTGTCTCTCAATAATAAACTTAATAAACTTTTAATGTCTTCACAGAAAATATAGATACCTTTTACGCAAAATAAATATTATAATTCAGGGTGTTTAATCGAATTCAAATGCAAAGTATGTATAGTATTTTTAGCTTGGGAAAAGTACTATATAGTACTTATAAAACACTGATCCCACTATGAGAAACATTTCTAAAATACTTAAATACTTATTCACATTTAAATTTAGAATCGGAGAAAGCATTTTCAATTCCCAAATGACGTACTTCGAGGCGGACTAAAAATAGCTTGTTGAGCAAACTTGAACTGTGGGAATCGCAACAGTTTTGGGATTTATGCAAATGTCAGAGCATTAAAAATATATATGCGAGAATAACCGTTAACCGTTTACCGTTTACCGTTATTGCTTAACTGTTAACAGTTAATGTGGTGCGCTTGAGATGCTGATAAATGGCGCACAAGAGTATACAGCGAAATAAGCAATAAATTTAAATAAGCTGCCAGCTTTTTTGGCAGAAATTGTCAGTAGAATGGAGAGGGGTGTACGGGGGGAGGGTCTATATAGAAAACGTGTGCGTAAATGCGTCAAACATCGACACATTTCGAAATAAATTTAGCGTAAGTAATTTTGGCCATCAGCCTCCTCCTCCTCGAGCTAATTAAATTGTTTACAAACTTGGGAAAAGTCGGTTTCTTCGTAAACCCCTTTAAATGTTTCCATTTATCCATGTCCCTTTTTTTCTTTTCATTTTGCAGGCTGTGCAGCCCCGCGCCCTCAGCGTTAATGCGAGTGAGGATATCGGAAATGTGTCGCCATGCGAAATGGAGTCCTTAATAAATCAACTGATGAATCCCAGCCCGGAATATCAGCTACATGTAAGTTATACTCCTGACAAGCCAATTACGGCTGCCTTTGAGGGCAGCAGGTGGCACATTCGCAATAAGAAAAATGCGAACAAGAAAATCCACACTGGCAAGGAGAAATTTTTGCAGGAATTTGAAAAGATATTTTATTGGCAAACTTTAAATTGCCATTTAATATGCATTCCTCTCTTTTGCATCCCGGACAGGCTTCCGCATTGCGCAATCAGCTGAAGAACTTACTCCGTGAACGTCAGGTGGCCGTGGGCGAGGAGCAGCCGCTTGGCGAATATGCCGACTACTTGGATGAGGACAAGCGTTCGGTGGCCGCCTTGGCCGCCCAGGGATTACTCACACCCAAACGTAGCCTGGCCACACTGGCCAAGAACGGACAGCTGCCGACCGCAGAGCCTGGCGATGATTATGCGGATGCCGACTCGGGTGAACCCAGTGAACAGAAACGTTACATTGGCTCCCTGGCCCGTGCCGGTGGCCTGATGAGTTTTGGCAAGCGAAATGTGGGCACACTGGCCCGTGACTTCCAGCTGCCCAATGGCAAGCGGAACTTGGCGACCATTGCCAGATTACAGAGTGCCCTGGGCACTCTTCGCGAGCCGCCGAAGCGAAATGTGGCAGCTGTGGCACGTTACAACTCGCAGCAGCATCAGAATCATCAGCGCAGCAACGGCGAGAAACGGAATCTGGGCGCATTGAAATCATCGCCGGTGCATGGCTTGTTGCAACAGAAGCGGGAGGATGAGGAGATGGCAATGCTCCAGCCAGCCCCTGCTGCACCCGACTATTCCGATCCCATGCAGAGCTACTGGTGGTATCCCAGCTACGCCGGCTACGCAGATCTCGACTGGAATGACTATCGCCGCGCCGAGAAACGCTATCTGGGTAAGTATCTTTGGCGTCTGCTCAAGAGGAACACCTCTTAGTCGTACAACTTGTAGCCTTGCAGAGCGAATTACCTGATTATTCTTTATTCACTCCCAAATATCTAAGTGTCTGATTTAAGTATAGTCGAACTTGACACTTAAGGAGTAGTTTTTAAATGGGTCAAATCATAATCATAACAATCAAATTTACAACACATTGACTCCTTAAAAGTGTTGGTAAAGTTATGGGGATTATAAGGTATTTTCAAGATCAGAAACAAGTCGATCTCAGTGACTATAGGAGTCTGTTCTTAGGTCAATTATTGATATATATTGATATATATTTTAAGAAGATTAAAGTTTTCTCCTAAATGAGCTGACTCGACTAGATTGATCTTGATTGATCTATTATTGAATTAGCTAAAGACAGTAAATATATCGATTCTTTCGATTATCATTTCTTTTCCCTAATATTGGTTCGAGAGATGAGTCTTGTGTTTTATTAAGATATCTTCACATATCTTTTGACCAATAATAAATAATAAAATAAATAATAAGCGTGAGAAAAAATGGTGACTAAGATGATATCTTTTAATATCATACAATTATTAGAAGAAAATATGTTATTTTTATTTGTGTGGATTGCATCTGCAGGGCTATAAAGTGTGGACTACTGCCGTATGCCGTAGTCAGTAGTAGAACCCTTTTCCCCCTTGAGCACCCTGCACCTAGTTAGTGGTTATGTGGTACACAATATATATGTATATATAAATATATATATATATATACATATGCACTTAAACGATCAACACCAAAAGACACCTCCAGGGATTCCGAATTGTTTGGCATTGAGCATGGCAATGAGGCAACAAATCTTGCCAATTTTCCGGACGTGCAAAGGGAGTCGGAGTCGGAGCCGGAACAGGAGCTGGAACAGGAGCAGCAGCAGAAGGAGGAGCTGGAGCATCCGCCAGAAAAGCGTCACATTGGAGCAGTTTATCGTTCCGGCTTCCTGCCCAGTTACCGTTATTTGCGCAGCCCCACAATGAACGGTGCCGGGGGGCGCTTTAGTCGATCGGGACGTGCCAGGCAATTTGTATGAGTAAATGGCGATGGTTCGATGTGTGCATAATTTTATAATTTCCTTTGAATTTTTACTTTTATTATTGCCTCTTCATTTGTTTGAATTTGTTCTTGATGTGTGTTTCTGTATTGGAAAATTGAGTCTGTCGCCTGCAGAATGTCGAATGTCAAATGTCGAATGTCGCCTGTCATTCAACAGCAGATCGTGAATGTAACTATCAAATGTTGCTTTACATAAAAACTACAAAACTATTATCCTATTTCTCTAACCGAATTCTGTTTAGTTTTGACTTGCATCATCTTCAAATAGTTCTATTTATTTTTGTAGGCCTGCTTATGCCAATCTTGTTGTTGGTCTGCCTTAGCTGAGTTTTCTATATGTTGACAAAATGCTTACATAACTTAGCACTGAATAGTCTTACATAAATTCAAAGATGACCTAAACTCTTTGTGCATAACTAGCTGACAATGGCAAATTTGTATCTTCAATTCAGCAATATCGACTTCTATTGTCAAATTTTGCATAATATAATCGACAATCTTATTTATGTTCACATTTCCGTTAACACATTCCTAATACAATTTCTGGCGGAAATTCAATTTTCCGTATGCTGGGAATTCTCTGTTTGGGATAATCGCATAATATCCGGCAGTCTGTTTGCCTGGCAGAGCCCCGGAGTCGCTCCCCCGTCTCCACAATCTTATTTTGGAAAGTTGCAAAACTTTTTTAGCTGTCATTTGAAATGCGCTTTGTGTTTGGAAATTCGCGAATTTCGCTGCGTCAAATAAATAATTTAAATACCGTTTTGTGCCACCAAGTTTCAATTAATGGCACTTAAAGATAAATCCATTTAACTTCTACTTTCAACGATTTAATTGTTCCTGGGAACAGTTACGATCCCAACAGTTGTTGCCTACTTTTGCGCTGCACGAAATTTTAATGACTGATTTGTAAAACAATGTTGCCTACTTTTCAGCGGTGTAAGAAAAAGATTACAAAGGTCGTGTTTTAAGTGGAATTTTGTTTTAATTTAATTATAAAATAAACGCAAAATTGTTATATGTGTTGATGCTGTTAAATTAATATATATACTAAATTATACATGTATGTATCTAATATTTCTTGAGCTGATTGTAATGCAGCTTGGTTCATTGGCATGTTATAAAAATTGGCATGATTTCTGTATTTCTGTGTTTCTGTATTCTGTGTGTTTTAATTTAATTCTCCCTAAACTGTGTTCTTCGTGTAGGTCAGACAGAACATAGAAAATTTCAACTAGTTGCATGTGTTCTGGTAAAACACAGCGAGAAACTTAACGGAAAGCCAAGTTTTGTATTGTCTTGTACTCTTCTAGATTTCGTATATATATTTATATATGTATTTTTACATTCTGTATTTCGAGCAAGTCTTAAGATGTGAGAAAACTAATAAAGATGTGTGTGTGTGTGCGTTTGCTTTGTGCTTTTTTTTTTGTATTTTTGGATAACTGCAGGTCGAGTATTACCCCCAACAAGAGCGACTGCGTCAACCAATCGCAGCCGTTTGTAAACGTTGCTTCCTACCCAATCGACCGATGATGAACTGGAGCGGTGCTGGCATACGTGGTAGTCTCTCCAAATACAATACAGATCCCCTATCCCGATCATCCACAGCAGCAACATCTGCTCGCATGCGTAGCAGCAGCAGCGGCAGCAACTTTTTGACCAACTCCCTGCCAAGTGGAAACCACAACATCATTAGCAATAGCAACGGGAACCGGATCTATCCACCATTCCATTCTTGGGGCACCCCGCCGCGTATTACAGCACTGCAACGACGCGTCTATCGACGCAACGGTGAGTCCATGGACAATTATGAATACTAAATACCAACAATATTAAACAAATAAATATATATCTATATATATATATATATATCAAGACAATATTTAACAATAATTAAAATATATCAATGATGAGTTCTAACTTATACACAGATCTATCGTATGAATCTACTTGTTAATTTACAACATTTTCGATGTAGTTGTTTGTTAACTAAAAACCCACACACACATATGTAATACACAAACAGACACCTACACTCCGTCACACACACACCTGCAGCACACGACAGCTACACATGGCAAATGGAAATTGTAACTCAAACTTTGCCGTAGCTCGGTGCGTAACTGTAACAATACAAATAATAAATAAATAAATATATTAATAAATATATATAAAATTATATAGATGTAAAAATGAGGTAACTGATACCAGTGCAAAGCATTAAGAACGATTAATATCAATAGCTACAACTAAATCATATCTCCTTTTACTATATAAAAAATATACAAAAAACAAAAACAAAAACAATTTAGTGCCAATGCCGTACCTTAGTAGAAATTTGAAGCTCTTTGAAAGTCGCCCCAACTAATCCTATTTTAACTTAACTCCCTACAAATAATTTATTACTCTTCCCACTTAATGAAGTATTTGACAATAATAATACTATTTACATTAATACAAAATCCAAATGTTTTAGCCTGTGTTGTGGCACAAAATCACACATATATATATGTATATCTATATATATAAACTAGATATCATGATGAATAAGTACACTTATACACCGATGAATGTTGGAACGAAAAGAAAAAAACTGCGTCAAAGACAATAATTAAGAAACTTTGGTAGAAAAATCAGACAATAAATGAATTGACAATAACTGAGATGAAGCCGACAAATATATATATATATATATGTATATTTACACTATATATAGATATATATGTAAATATATACATTTATATATATATATGAAATATTTATAATAAACAATAAAATATTTCATTAAACCGTTTTTATTAATATTTACTTGTCATATAAAAAAAATCCCAAAAAAAGACAAAAGAAAAGAAATTGAAAAGAGAAAACGAATATTATAAAAAACCTAACTAAAAAACATATTCAATGTGCGTAATTATAAGTCTGATGTTGTCAATAATTAACTTATTAAATGTTTGTTTCCGATTTCAAGTATTTCAAATGCAAAACAAATATATACAAATATATATAAATATGTATATATATATATACGAATATACATATATATATACATATTTACTTCGTTTATCTATCTATTATGTGCATGCGAGGAGAATGCTCGAAATGCGACAAAAAAGAATGTAAAGATGTTATATCTCTATATATACACACTCTCAAATTATAAATGTATGAAATACTTCTTCGAAGAGAATAGATACAAATACTAATTATACTAACAAATATATATACATACTTACTTATTAGCAGTTTGCTCCTAAACTACTGAATCAAAACTTGTTTTATTCTGTGGGGTTTTGGTTTAAAATTACTTTTTCTAGATTGCATTATTTTTTAAAAAAAAAGAGAGAATATGGAGGATCAATAATACTAATTTTGTATGGCATAGTACCCCAACTAATCCCCATTACAACATCATATTTATTTCTTTTGTTCTATATATACTATTTAATATATTTATTTATACATAATATCGCGTCTCGTTTCTTAGGTTTTACAAATAAATACACTTGGCGCCTCTGAAAGCCATGTTCAACTATTTTATATTATAGCTAAGCCGATGTTGAATAAATAGGTAAGTGTCTACGATTTACATATGTATATTGTGTGTGTGTGTGTGTGTGTGTGTAAGTTGTGTGCCTCTGCTGTGTTAATTGTAATTCAAATCTTAAATCGACAACTAAATGAAGAATCGGTTATGGGGCAGGGACAGGGAGAGGGGCAGGTTGTGGAGGCAGGGGACAACTCATGACCAGTATTTGGCCGCCTGTCCCTGGGCGGGCAGTGGATGATTGTAGGCACCGGTTACCACATTCCCATGGGCGGCGGCAGCCGTTGCATAATCCGTGGTCAACTGATGCTGGGCGACCGCATGGTGTGCGGCTGCCGCATTGTAATTGGCCGCCGCCACCGCCGACTGGTTGAGATGGTAGGCGGCCTGCGACCAGTTCGACGGCGACTCCAACTTGGCATAATTATCGCTCAGATGCAACGAGGGCGAGATCTTTGATACACTGTCCGCGGTTAGCTTCGAGAAGTCGTCAATGCTCAGTTTTGAGTAGTCTGAAAAATACAGAATAATATAATGATTAGAGAGGAAATGAAAAGGATAGGAAATATCAATGAGAAGGAGATAAATTGAGACTAATTAAGGGGTTTATTATAAAACGAAATAAGGTAAAACGAAGGAAAACAAAATTTACTCATATTTCCCACCTTTAAAAAAAATCGCATTTATAAATATTTCTGCTTATCATAATTTAGAACAATTCGAGAAGAAGAGATGAACTGAACTTAATTTATATAGTCTCCATATCTCTATTGTCTTTAAATTTAAATAAATATTTATATGTGAAATATAGGAAAAAAAAGAAATGGAAAAGATAATCATTTCTTTCTTGTACACCCTGAAGAATGAGAAGCAAGATTTAGAACGGAAAGGAGTTCCAAGTTATCCAGTTGTACCCACCTTGATGATAGTAGTTCTGGCTGGGAAAGTGACCGTGTTGCGCAAATCCACCCGGGAAGCCGTGTTGCGCTGCCGCACTCTGCACCAGATCGTAGCCACCCATTTGGGTGTGATGATGAGCCGCAGCCGCCGCTGCAGCAGCGCTGTGGGAGCTGGGCGCATGGGCGGTGGTGGTGTGGTGATGATGATGAGACCCATCGCTCATGCCCGTCACACCACTGGCCGTGGTGCCGGCGGCGGGACTATAGCCTGCCATCGAACCCACGCCGAGAGGCCCAAAGCCAAGTGGAGCCGCCGCACCACTGCCGCCAACACCAAGGCCAGCAGGAACGCCTGCACCACTGCCATTCATGGGCGATAGGCCGGAGCCGGAGCCACCCGAGTGTTTGCGGAGGCGGGCACGTCGATTGGAGAACCACACCTGGATGCGTGCCTCCGTCAGGCTGGTGGTCTGTGCCAGTTCCTCTCTGGTGTAGACATCTGGATACTGGGTGCGGGCAAAGGCACGCTCCAGCGCCTCCAGCTGCTCGGCGGTAAATGTGGTGCGGGAGCGACGCTGTTTGCGCTTCAATGGAATGCCCGGCTCCGATTCCGTATCACTGATGTCCGAATCGCGGCCTGGAAAGAAAGAAAAGAGAGAAAAGAATCTCATGAGTATCTCAGGCACTTTATTAAAAGGCTACTAAAATTATAAACGGCTCGTAAGAAGTCATAAAATTATCCATGCCGCCAAAGATATTCCACTAAATTGTATTCGATGTGGATGTGGCCCACCAGCGATGTGAATCATGTGATCCACAAATGTAGGGGAATGTGGGAATTTCGGGAAATGGGAATTGAGAACTGGCTGTTTGGTATTGGATATTGGGAATTGGGAATTGGGGGTGTCGACGTTCAGTGCGCGCCATTGCATATTAATTGAAACGTCAGGGAGCGGAACAAATCTTTTAAAAGATGCCGAAGATCGCACCACAAAATAAGAAGAACAAGGGAAAATAGAGGAGGGGAGAGGAGGTCGTCATGAAAGTCAACCACAGCTGACAAGTGACACAATATATCAAATTACACAAGCCGAAGATGATCGGCAAGTTGTCAACATTCCCACTTGGGACTCTTCGGGCTCTTCGCTGGAGGAGTGCGCCAATTAACTTCGGCCTCTGTTTACCAAAAGGCAAATGTTGCCGCCTAAATCGGGCATGAAGCGAGGCGTGTGGCAAGTTCACTGGTTGGTTAGCTGCCTCCGTGGCTGGGGGCATGCCAAATTATTATTTGGAGTGCTCATTACACAATAAAGTGACAGTGGAGCAGGGAGCTGGGGCGATGTCGCTGTACTTCAAAGTGCCAAGCATTATTCAACAAGATCACAAGATCATTTTTCAAAAAGAGTTGCCAGCACACACACACACCACACCCACACAGAGAATGAGTGAGAGAGGGAGGGAGAGAGTTGAGCCTGTCTTTGTCCTGACAGCGGAAATAGTTTTCTATGGTTTCGATAAATTCGTTGGTCCTTGATCACAAGTCTTTCTGTGTGTGTGTGGCACAGGAAACAGTTTAAGAGTCGGGTTAATTTTTTTGTGGTCAGTGTAAAACGCGTTGTAATCTTTTCCGGCCTATTCGAGTTGATAATTATTAATTGATTTTCGGACTTAGGCTACTTTAATAACGTATGTCTGATAAATAGAGTTCATTTATAAACAGGAAGTGTGAATAAACTGTTTGAGGGGATATGTGTGTGTTGTTTTTTATAGAGTTAAAGTACAGTTGGTTTGCAAGTGGATTTCAAGATCTAAGTAAATCAGAACCACAACAAAAAAGATAGGTTTTCTCTGTATTTTAATGCAAATGCAATAAGATATCAAACTTTACTACATTTTTTATCAAATGTAGAAAATTTTCAAGTACAAATGCAAACTCTGTGATCTGCATATATATATATATTACTATACTTCTACATTTATTTCTTTTTATCGAGTATATTGTAATGTTTCTATCTTAATTAATAAGTTTAAAGTGTTTTCTCTTATGCAGATTTAGCTATGGAAGACTATGCTTGCTTGTAGTTAAGTGTATTATTTATTAAATCTTAATTTTTTATATAAACTGACAAATCGCATTCTTTAGAGCCCATTCAAATCATTTTTTTCTCAATGAACACAACCAGAATTAAGCACTTTGAATCTGCAGATGCCTTTATAATCAACGCAAATCTTGCAAATAGGATTTGCCAAAGCCAATTTCATTGCAGCCAAGCCTTCAAAGTTTCTGGCACGCTTATAAAAAATTAATAAAAAAAAACCGAAAAAATAACACGCGAAAGTTGAGACTAAAATCTAAAAGAGTTTAAAGAGTGTGGAACGCCCACTGTTTAGTTACTTGAATACGAATATTCACATGCATATTAAACAAGAGAGAAATATCAAAAATATGAAATACAGAAGTCGACTATTAATCTTTCAACACACGCAACAATAAAACTTAATTATAAAAAACGGGTTCCCAAAACCAGATAAAAAATTGCAGAAGCTGTTCAATAAAACCGAACGAAATGTGAGAAAAAACAAAAGAGCAGAGATAGAGCAGAAAGTGCGAAAGAGAGAGGTAAAGCGAAAAAAAAAATCAATTAGTTTTTAAATGTTAAACAGTTTATTAATTTGTTGTTACTAACAGTAAAAAAAAGAGGCACAGCGAAAATCAATCCAACAATTTAACAATTTACCAATCCAAAAGGTGGCCTCCCAAAAAGCAAAGATCAATTTTTTGTTTTGTTTTTTCTATTTTTTTGGCACCACTCTGGCTACCGGTGGTGCTCTGTGCTCTGTTTGATTTTGTATGGCTTTCTTTTCTGAGCAAGTGATAAATTACTGTGTGGTTTTGTAATCCGTGCGAGGTATCGATCATTTCCAACTGCATTTCCACACAGCAGGTAGTAAATATGGGGAACGGGAGATCGTCGGAAAGGGGGAAGCAGCTGGTAGCTAGTGGAGCAGCGCTGTATGGTGGCCAGTGTGGTGCAAAAGCCACCCATTCCACCATTCCAGTCCACTCTTGATGGACAGTTCAAACGTTTGTCCAAGTAAAAAGGGCAAAGATCAATCGACTGTGGAATATATCCAAAAGAAAAACAGGCCATAGATGAAATTCTTCAGTCATCAATCAACAAGAACCTGACACAATTTCAATTGCCTCCATCTAATATTTATATATATATATATGTACATATATCCAATCTTTGGGATTGCAGCAATTGAAATAAAAGTCCCATAAAAAATGCTAAATAAATGAAATTTTTGTGCTCAATTCATTGCCCTCGGCTATGACACTTTATGCAGCTCCGAGCTGAGCAGTTGGAGCTGAAGCTGGAGCTGGAGCTGGAGCTGGAGCTGGAGCTGGAGATGGAGGTCACTGTCAGCTGTCAGCTGGAGACACGCGCGGTATTCTGTCACCGACCAGATTTGGGATTTTCGAGTTTGACTTTCGGGGTGTTGGAACGAGGGGAAGGGGGAGTGGCAAGACCCATAACCAAAGCCGCATAACATGGCTTATGTTTGAAGGCTTAAGATTCTTGTCAGCAAAAGGATTACAGGAGCATTAAAAATATGCCACTTTTATTTGGAAATTTAACAAGCGTTGAGTTTTTGTGTTTTTTCTTTCAACTTTATTTTATTCTTTCGTCTTTTCTTTTATTCTGTGGGTTTTTTTAATTGGCTGAGCTTCGTGCAAAGACCTTGAAAATATAAATTTGGATAAATGATCGAGCAAACATAATTTTTATATGATTTATTTACCTACTTTGCTGTATAAAATATTTGAATATCAAAAAGTTTCATGAAATTGCCTACTTTAAAAATTTATTTTTCCTTATCTCAAAATGTGTAACTATTTAAACATTAAATAAAAAAAAATGTATAAGGCTTAGTTATAATCTCCTTCACATCTTTATTAAAACAATAACTGCCTATATCTGTGTGTATAAAAAATAAATTTTTCGGACCGTCCACAGTTGAGAATATTGATTTCTAAAACGGTTATCAAAAAGTGTATAATTATATATATTTAAATACTTTTACTGAATATATTTCACATAAAGTATCTTAAGGTCGATAAACGCCCACGCAATATGCAAAGTGGTTCCAAATACAAATAAGAAGGGGGAAACGTATATAGAGAAAGAGAGAGAGAGAGATGGAGAGCCATTATTAAATGCCATGTTCAAGTCAGCAGAACATTTAAACTAATTTACAAAATTGTTAACAGACGACGGCAGAGAGCAAAGATTGAGAAAAGACCAAAAATTAGTTATAATCATAATCCGGCGGCAAAAAAAAAAAAAGAATGAGTCGATTGTAGAAAATCAGCTCCTGATGCTGAAGATGCCGCCATCGATTCAGAATGAAATGAAACTAATTTAAATAACAATGCGCAGCAAACACTTGATCAAAACAAATCCCCCCCAAAGACCAGATGAGCGACGCACAAGATGCAGAATACATGAAAGATACAAAGCAGCAAACACAGATACAGACACAGATACAGATACAGATACAGATAGTAAGGCTCGCTGGGCAAGTTGGCTCTAAAGTGTGATAATACGTTAATAAAATATTTTGTAACTCATCAACACGCTGCGAAGATGCTCGGCGGTGCTCAGCGGTGCATCGAAGGCGGCCCGTCCAAGGGGAGAGGCTGACAATGAGATCAAATGGAACGACGCAGGACACCCTGCTGGGCATTAAAGATGCCGCCGCTGAGCGGTGCATTTGATGTTTGAGGCGCTGCTTTTGTTACGTTGACACTTTTTTCGGGCATGAACGCATTTAATGGCTGCAACCTCCCCCTCCCACACACCATATACCCCTAGCCCAAAACCTGAACGAACAAATGAGCAGTCGATGAGCAACAACATATGCATGATCGAGGGCGACAAGTATGTATGTGTGTGTGTGTGAGAGAAGACCGCACACATACATGCGAATGAACATACTCCTGAAAGGAGCAGGGATATTTTTGCGCAATCATCGCTCATCTCCCTCTCCCTCTCTCGCTCTTTGTATTTCTGTAGTTTCATTTGTCATGTGACACTGCAAGAATACACAGCACTCTCTCTCGCTCTCTCTCCCTTTTCTTACTCTCTCTCTGCCTTACTCCTACATGTTCTATCTCTCTCTAACATAAGAGTAGAACTGTTCTACTTGTTTGTCTCTTTTGCGGCCATTGCGACTTTTGCTAATAATTGAACCTGTTTGTATTTGCGCTTGTTTTGGTTTTGGCCTGGTTCACTGAGGCCGCATTGTCTGGGCTGGCTAAAATATTTAGTAAATAGCCCAAGGGCCCATTTCCCACGGCGGCATCCTTGCAACACGGCATTATTGATCCATTGTCCATTTACACTAATTGCCACAAGTGCGTTTTTTTTACTTTTGACTTTTGATTTTTCTGTCGGTGATTTGCCATTTGATTTTTTGTTATTTGTATTTTTGTTTCTATTGCCGTTTGTTACTTTCTTTGTGGAGTGGGCCTTGAGCTGACATGGGTTTGGCCCATTATCACGCCAAGAGTAATACAAATCGCACGCGTATGTATCAGACACCAGGTCGGCTATTGTTAACCGCGTTTAGCAGGGGCGTTGCAGCATTTAGCGGCGACTCTGTTGCAACTTAAAATACGGGGGCGTGCTCAGGGAAAAGTAGACAGATAGGCATAAGTCAAAGATCTGAAATTATAGCGGCATAATTCGTAGAACTGCAAACCCAAAAATTCGCTATAATTTTGGATCAGAAGATAAATATCGACGTTGAATATCAATTATACAAAATATATACATCTATATATTTTATCAAAAAATATAAACCTTCATCTTAAATCTACTACTACTAAAAAGTTGTACTTTTCATCACAGTTAAACAAATTCTGAATATCAATCGAATCCGAAAATCTCTAAATGTAAATTCGAATTAATTTGTTATAAAAATTTCATTTGTATATGAATGTTTAATTTTGCAGCTATGATTTTTTATTAATAATGTAATGATTTCATTACTGTTTTTATTGTCAGATTTTAGGGTCTTCCTTCTTCTCAGATTTATTTAAATAACCTCACCAAACCTATGACTATTAAAATGTTTAAGTTAAATGTAAAATAATTGTAAAATTGCCCTATTATTACGAGCAGATTTCTTCGACTTCATCTTAAAAAATATTAAATAATAATAATATCAAAGCATAATGCAATTCGCTTTTAATTGGTTATTTTAGTTGTCTGTCGCTTGTCTGTCGGCATCTTTAAATGACCAACTATCAATGCTCCTAATAACACTTTTATAAACAATCTTTTTATGATGAATTTTCGAGACAGCTGCCCCAACCCTCCCCACATTTTTTTTTTGTCACCTAAATTGTGTTGGCCACAGTAGCTGTTAGCTGGTAGCAATGGTTTGGATCGGTTCAGTTTCGGTTTCAGTTTCGGTTTCGGTTTGGTTTTCAGTTGCAGAGAGACAGTGAGGCAGTGAGGCAGTAGCCCCCACACAAAAATCTCATTTAGTGCTTTGTTCAGTTATTATGATTTGATATTCCACATCTTTTTTTTTTCGTCGCAAGAAAGATCAAAGTGAGGCCGACGCAGCTAAACACAGTCAACGACAATGAGCCAACTCTGATTGTGTGCCCCAAACAGAGAGACAGAGAGAGACAGAAGAGTGAGAGAGAGAGAAAGATGTGGCCCTCTGTTGCACAGTTGTATAAATTGTATAAAATCAAAATCAAACGAAATTATGAGTGAAATACGAGACGAAGAAATATATATTTAATAATGCATAATAATTTTTTATTTTTTTTTATTTTGGGGCTGCTACAGTTGTTGTTGCCCCAATGCCTCCTCTCTCTCCACAGCCAGGGCAGGCGTTGATTACAGACAACGGCACCGACCAAGTCGGATTCGTGCTCGCACTGTGAATGTGACTGTGAGTCCGATTGCGAGTGTGAATGTGAATGTGTCTCTGTGAATATTTTGTTCCGTTTGTGCGTCCGCAGGATGGGCTCCAACTGACCAGGCCAAGCCAAGCAAACATAATGACGCAGCATCATTACGATGGAATTGATATAGGGATAGGGGACACGGATAGGGGATAGGGCATGTGGGGATAGGGTTTTGGGCATTATGATGATGATGGGAGGGCGTGTGCTTATTATACGCTTCGACAACATAATGATAGCTCTTATCCTGCTTGAAGTTATATAGATTATATTTAGTAATTGGCATTTGTACGATTGGAGCCACCATTTGAAAATAGTTAAATGGCTTTTGCACACAGGTGCTGACAGAGCACGGCAAAGCGATTATCGAATGTAGTCGGATCTTGAAACGGATAAACTGAATATCATGAATATAAATTGAGCCTAGGTGATGGGAAAAATAAATGTAAATATAAACAGACTCTTCAGTTTAACATGGAGTATGTATTCTGATACGTAAGCTGTGTTTAAAATGAGTATAGGTAGCATTATAATGTTGAGCAAATGGATGTAACAGACAGATGGTATATATATTTTTATCTAATTATATCTATCATTATTATCAAGCCTATCTCAGAAACTAGGCAGATTAAATTTATTATATTATTTAATGGAGAACAGACACCACTTCCCGAATATCTATTGATTTCCGCATATACTATCAGCAAGCCTAATGTGAAAGCCTGTAGAGATATAGAGACCTTATAATCTATAGAGTTATATGTCTGGCTGTCGAGCTGTCTTGATTACATCATTCTAGCTTGTTAGAAGTAGAAGTATGTATAAATTTAGCTCTGAAATCTAACTAAATTATCTAAAAACTGAAACGAAGCTTTAAACTGGATGATAAAATATGTAGATTTCATATTATTAAATTTTATATATTGTCGATTTAATCAGCATTCTTCAGCTAAACACCTGATGTTTTAACGGTGCAACAACCTGTGTTTTTAAAACACCGACAAGAACATTTTCCACACAGCATGCCCCGAAAAAAAAGAAGACCAAATTCAATGTTCAATGTCAGCTGAACAAAAAAGATAAAGAAAGAAAGAAAACATTTGCTTTGAAGTCGGTTCAAGGTTGGGAAACACCCGAAAGCAAAGAATCAATATTCATTGAGCAAAAGTGCACGAAGGGATCGCAGTCAAGGTGACAACGCTGGCCCAATACGCCTGTCACCCACTGTGTTCCATTGTGATCGGGTCTTTAATGTTGTGACAGCAAATGAAACGGCAAATATCACAGCAAATGTCGGCAAAAATGCACAATTTCAAATGACAACTTGTCGGCTAAAGTACAGTAAAATTGTACGTCTAATGATGCAACAACCATAACAATTCTCTTGACTGGGTTTTCAGTCGTCAAAATTGACCGAGTCGAGACGATACGAGCCGAGCGGCAAACATCGAAGTTCGGCCAGCGTCGATTTGACCCCCGCCAATCGTTTATCGAATGACTTTGCATATTTAGCATGATTATTGGCCCGAAGTAGGAGACGAACTCGAACCCAACGTCGAAGTAGAAGTCTCACGGCAAACCGGGTTATTAGCTGTGGGGAGAATCCGAGAAGGAATGATGAGGAGGAGAAGAATCTGACGTCTATCGGTACTCTTCTCGTGTACTTCTTTTGATTCTCAGGTGTCATCATCTACACCTATTTTGTGTCTGATATTGTTGTTGTTGTTGTTGTTGTTGTTGTTGTTGTTGTTGTTGTTGTTGTTGTTGTTGTTGTTGTTGTTGTTGTACGAACGGATCGTTATCGTATCGCATCTATTGTAATATTTTGAGCGGCTTTGATTTAAGTTTAAGTCGCTCGTTTTAAGACGATCAAAGGCATCGATGCCGACGCACAGACACCAAGCAATTTTTGATTTGAGCAAGCAACAAATGATTTGGGAATGATTTTCCAGAAATTACAACCCAAAACATATCAAATAAATGATCTCTAATTTTTGTAGCACGTTTCTTACACCACAAACGAGCATCGATTGGGTTTTATATTTATTTTGTATCTTTCATTTGTGTTTGTTTCTTTTTTTTTGCCACAAGATGCATTGACTTACCGCCCAGAATGCCGTGGATCGTGTAATCCTTGCGTCCATCCTCGCTGCCCCGATCGTTGCCCCGCAGCAGACGGCTGATCGATGACGTTGACGGTGGATCCGCAAAGCCCTCCTGCATTAGGCGAGAGAGAAGAAAACTTTATCAATTGTGTTCGATCTGGTCAATAGTATTCACTTAACATTCATATGGCATTCATACAGCATTCATATAGCACTCATTCTCATTATGTATTTAGTGTGTTATCGGAAAATGAACATGCCAAAGGCAAACAGACACACACAAATCCAATTAAGATAAGCGCTAGCCGCGTAAATATTTCTGGGCTACCGGTTGTTGTGGATCCCCGCCCTCCCTCACCCAATAAATTATACATTCGCTTAAGGCGGTTAAGGCAGTCGACTTGGCCCGGGTCTTTGGCATACGGATTTACACCTGGGCACTTTGGAGCAGTGACATTAATTCCACGCTTGCTGAACAAGCTGCCCACTCTTGCTGTTTGGACAATTTCCAACTCTCTCACTCTCTCTCTCTCTCACTCTCTCTCGCTCTATCGCTCTCTCCCTTCTCTCTATATGTGTCTGCTGTAATCCAATTAGGAGAAATGTCGGAGTTGTCACGTGTTTGTACTTTTAAATACGTCGACACATTCACAGGTGTGAATCTTAATGGATTTAACTCGCCAATTTATGCGAAACACGCAAATTCTACGGGCACCATAAAAATTACCCCTTAATCCTTTATAAACTGTGCAAAAGTCAAATTTTCTAAGAACTTAAACATAGTTTTTTAAACGCTTATATTTTATTTAGTTACTGTTGTTAATTACTTATTTTATTTGATCGATTTGTGTGTAATTAAGCATTTCATATTATTTTTAATTAATAATTTAATATTTGCCTTATTTAAATATTTATTTCAAATTTAAAGACAGCCGTTTCATCCGAGCAGCTTTTAAGCAAGCCAAAACTCCTATTTTTGTAATTTTCAAGAAATAATATAAAATCGAAATCAAATCAAAATCCAAACTAATTTCTCATGCAATGCAACCGACGAAAACTGTCAGTTTTCATTAGAGCAAAAGACGTCGACTTCAGTTCTCCGACTCCACGTTGCAAGTTGCAGGCTAATCGCTCGCTGCAACTACTGCCACTGCAACAGCGACTGGGCGACGTTTGATCTCTTTAAGAGTTGCAGCTGCTAGCGTCTCAAATGGAGTGGCATGTGCCGCAAACACTTATTTCTCTCTGTCCCTCTCTCTCTCTCTCTCTCTCTCTCTCTCTCTCTGTCTCTCTCTCTCCCTCTCTCTTTTATTTCTTTATGATTATTAATAATCACATATATATGCTCTCAGTTGTTGGGCATGTAGGTGCCACTTGTGGCACCTCAACTGGCTGCTGGCCCAGAGAGACGCCGGCTCAAGCAACCAAGAAAGAAAAAAACTGACGTTTTATCCAGGTCTGTGTCTGGAAGGGGTGGGGGGGGGGGGGGGGGGAAACTGCGCTTCACTTATGCCTCACTTTGTACCCGGTTAACTTGGCTAACTCGGGCTACTGGCTCTTATTTCTATTGAATGTGTCATGAATATGACAACAGCAACAACAACTGTTACAACAACAATAACAAAAACAACAACAACTGTTGCCTCAACTATAACAACAACAACAACAACTGTTTTGATTTTCATCTAGACTTTTGTTGCGTTATTTATGGAATCGGGATGGAGTTGTGGATTTGTTGTTGTTGTTGTTGTTGTTGTCTGTTGGTCAGTTTGCCTACCGGTTGGTGCTTGGAATGTGTGACAGCTTATCTTGTAGCAACTGACAACTGGTTGCCTGCCGCGCCCCCTGCCCCCCTCCACCCCTTCTTACCACTCTGTCTGTGTGCCCCCCGACTGTGCGACACGTATATTTTTTTATTGCGTGCCTCGATTTGATTTCTGGCAACACAAATTCAATTGAAATTTAATTAATTAGTTGACAGTTGGATTGACACTTGAACGCGCTTTAAACAAAAAATATTTTTGTTTTTAGATTTTTATTTTGGGTCTAGCATCTTGCATGTGTGTGTGTGTTTGACAGGTGTGATGACCAGATTGTTCTTATTATACCATATAAAATATATATATATTCTTCTCAGAACTCATCAGTTTGTCGGGTTTGGGATCGTGTCAACTTGAGCTGGGATATTTTTCAAAATTTACTCTCAACTATATAGCTTTATTTTTCATGTTTACATATACATTTTCTTTAATCAAATAAGCATTGATTGAATATTTTGCAAACGACTTTTTAAAAATATTCCTATATAGCAAATAATAAAATGTTAAGCTCAAATTAAAATGGATTAATTATTTGTAGAACTTGATTTTCAATTGATTTAGCAAACATTTTTTTCTATATATTTAACACTTTATTTCTTCAACTCAAATGATCATTTGCTGGTTATTTTCCAAGTGAGTTAAGCTCAATAAAAGCATTGATAAATAATTTGTAGAACTTGATTTTTTATATCACAGAATGAGTTTTATAGCCAAGTAAGTATAAGTTAGCAGTTTTTAATTAGCATTTGCAGTTTTCAAGTTAGAATTGTTGTATATCTTTACGATCAAAATTCATTACTGACGATTAATCAATTGATTAATGCAATAAATATTGAATCAATCACGAACATGCAACATGCAACATCAGCAACAACAATTATTTGCCTGTAAGTCAGACTTAAGATCAGGCTTAAGCATTGACGATCACGAGCAAGGAGAGACGGATGTACAAATGAACGGACGGACAGCTGGACAGCTGGACGGACGGACGGACGGACGGACAGCAAGAGCATAAGAAATGCGGATCCAGGCCGATGGCGTATTCTAATTAAGCGTGAAGCGCACCTGGAGGCACTTTTTACGCCTACTGCCACAGCACGACACACATTCAGACAGAGAACGAGAGAGAGAGAGACGGAGAGAGAGAGAGAGAGGCAGCTAGAGATGATGCAACTGGCCATGTGCCAATGCGAGTATCTGGGCCCGATCGCATCGATGGCCATTTGAATTGGTATCGCCACATAAACTGTAACTAATTGCGGCTTCAAATAAAGACCAAAAGCAAAGCAGCCGCCAAAGAGCCAGAAGAGAGAGCGAGCAAGAGAGACAGAGAGAGGGAGGAAGAGGGGATTGCTCTTCTCAGATCAGTATGGGGCAGCATCCACGAGACATCTGGTCTCCCTCTGAGCAAACAACATTGACGTAGGTTCACACAAAAACTGTTTCAAAATTGCGCTTCGAGGCTTTTTACACGCTTTTGTTTTTGACGTTTTTCGGCAAAGTTTTTGGGTTTGTGTGGGGATATTGACAAATTGACGCCCCTTTGTAACACAATACAAATAATAACAATTAAATACAGGTAACACACATTGGAAAGATAGTTAGACAGCTTGACTAACAGATACCCTGAAACTAGTTTCTAAATTGAAAGTAAATTGGCTAATTTAAGTTTGCTCAAAATACGTGTTTGGGCAACAAATTAAGTATTTCATCTACAATATTAATAAAATTTGTACAGTTAGTCAAAAATATATCAGGGTATATTATATATCAGTTGGAAGGCTGTACCTATACGATTGTGGTTTTTATTGGAGTAAAAAAAAGATTTCTATGAGATAAACTTTATCTGTCGATGGTTAATAAGAACTTGTATATCAAATTTATAGTCTACAGTTATTATAGTCTCTTGGTTCGACTACTTAATTTAGACAGACAGGCGGACATGTCTACATCTATATCTTTTCAGCTTATGCTGATTAAAATATACCTTATTGGGTCGTAGATGTTTCCTTCTGCCTGTCTGATTAATATTTTTATTTATTTCATAATTTCATTATAGTCTTTTTCGCATTTTTAATGATTTCGGCTTATAAAAATTAACATATATGGTAAATATATTCGTTAAAATTACTCGTTAACTAAATTCAGTATTCTAGTTGAAGATTGATTTTTATGTTTTGTTCATTGAAAAATAAACTGCATTCAATATGCTCTATTTTAACCATTTATAAATAATTTATTAATAAGTTTTTGACAAGTTTAAACAAATGTTTTGCAGAGCATTAGGCTTAACAGTAATTTAATTATAATTAACACAACATCTAAGCTAACGAACTAAAGACAAGTATCTGTTGCCATCTGCAAGCCCATTTAGTATTTACCAACTGTATTCTGTATACCGTTATTGGCAACACGAGCTGCATGTCAAATTTGAGCTCAGACAAAGACTGGCTTGTTGCCGCCAGTTTGAGATGCGTGTCAAACCGGAAGTTAGAAGTGCTTGCCAAAGGGCAAAAAACACACACTAAACACAAAAACAAAAGCGGAAAGGAAATACAAAAAAACACAGCTTGTTAGCCTCAAGGATGAAACACACAATAACAAAAAGAGAACAAAATAAAGGCGGCCAACATGAAAATAAAATCCGTTGGCGTTTTAGCCGACTTTCTGTATGCTTTAATCGATTTCTTAACGGTTTGGGTGGCATTGCGAAAATTTGTCGTCGCCGTTGTACAACAAATTTGTCAATCGATAAATGTTTTGGCCATAAAGGAAGAAAGACGGCATATGCAAAAGGCAACGTGTCACAAACAAAGACAGCGGGCGGTGCAACAACTCAGGCTTGCCGCAACAGGAGTCCGGAGTCGTTGGGAGTGTGCCACGTGACTTTTTGGAAAACGGAAGTAAGCCGAAATATTCTATTTACCGAATCTGAATGGGAATAATGCGAATGCGGTCAGAGGCGACTACTGGGCGGCAAATCCTCAGCCCATTTATGCCCAGCACATTTTATTGCTTCCTGGGCAGGTGCTGCTCCGAGAGGGAAGAGCGACTAGAGTCGTGTTCCTTTGTCCCTCACTCACCTTGATAAGTTTCTCGCGTATCTCCCAGCTGAATATGCCCGGATCCGCTTTGCGCAACTCATCGATCCGGCCTTCGATCTCCGGCGATGTCACCTTCGGCTTGCTGCCACCAATCACGCCCGGCCGTATCGAGCCCGTCTCCTGATATCGATTCAGTATCTTAGAGACGCATCCATGCGAAACCCGCAACTGTCGCGATATCACACATGGCCTCACCCCGCTGGCCGCCATTTCGACAATCTTCAGTCGAATGTGATTGGGCAGCGGGCGCCCATTGATGAAGACGCCCCCGAGCTGATTGACTCGTCCCTGACCTGTAATTACATCGATCACATTATAAATATGAAAATCGCGTTTTTAACATTATATTTAGTATTATTCTTGTGGTCAACGTATGCTCACAATCGCGACTTCAGTTTTAGATACAATTTAGAAACAATTTTAAATTATTTTGGGTCTAAAATGGTAAGACTCAACCAAGTTTAAAGATATATGTTTTTTGAAAATCTGATGGCTGTTGAGAAAGTTAGGTTTACAGAAAGTTTTGACCCACTTCTAAAGAATTTTCTTGGGACAAAATTTGAGTATGGTAAGTATCCAGAATTACATTTCACAAGTTTCCAAAAGGTATTTAGAAATATCCCTTTGTGTGATTTCTTAATGTAAAGTTGTTGCCAGAATTTTTATAGACAATTGAGTTTCAGATTGAAAAATTGGAGTATATAAAAGGTAGTATGTAAAGGCGGATCAGTGATTAAAAATATTAATTACTTATTTTGATTTATAATCTTGGTCCCAGTAAGTTTTTTAATAGAAAATTTCATTTCTATATTACAAATAGTATATAAATTGAGAAAGTTATTAAATAAATAAATAAAAATGTTATGAATTGACAATAGTTATTAAATAGCAAAAAGCAATATTGATATTCCCGCTCAATTAGCTTAATCCTTTCAGTCGAAGACTTACCTTGAAAAGGATAACCGGCGAAAAGCGGTCGCAATGAATTGGCGCTGGACATATCCATTTGTAGTGTGTGTGTGTTTTGGTGTGTGTGTGTGTGTTTGCTTATAAGCTAAGTGCGGAGTTAACTGAATCAGACGCAACGAGCTGAATGGACCACAAGACAAGCAGACGTTGACTTGGGTCCCAATTCGGTCCCCAATGGGGCTCTAATTGCACGCAAAACAAGACGAAGAAGATGGAGAAGAAGAAGGAGCAGAAGCAGCACAAAACAGCAGCAGTATCAATAAAAATAATATAGAAATTCACATGCTAAATCACAGAAGCACTCGCGATTTCCGACGGAAGCAAGGAGTTTGAGTTTTGTTTTTGGTGTTTTTGCGCGCGGTTTTTGTTTTGCTGTTGTTGTTTGTGCTGCGTTTCGTTTCTTGGAAATTTGCGGCGCGCTGAACGCTGAAGCGATCAAACAGCACGAGACTTGCAAAGCAACTAAAGGCATAAATTAAACGAACGGCGACGCCGGGCGACGAATGCGGGCCAACAATTCAGATCGCGGCCCATAAACTGGTTTTAACACACACAGCAGCAGAGAGAGCAACAGCAACAGCAGCAGTCGCAGCAGCTTTCGCGTCCGCCCTTTTGTTATTGTTGCCAAGGCGCCACAAATATGGCAACGATCAAATAAAAACTTCAGTTAACTCGCTCTCTCTGGCTCTCTCTCACTCGCTCGCGCTCTTTCACTCGCTTGAATTGCTGTGCAGAGTCAACGCCTCTCTTTGGCTGAGCTGCGCACGCTGATTGGCTGCTTGCGTTTTAGCGGGGCGGGTTTTGCTGCTCAGCGCGCTTTGATATCAAACAAGAAACGACAATCAAAGAAAATCAACCCCCTTCCCCCAGCCACACCGCGCTAAACATCATCAACGATCTCTCTGCAGCTGTCAGCTAGTCCTGCTAGTCATGGCTGCTGTGTGTGTTGTCCTAGTGTGTGTGTGTGTCTTTGTGTGTGTGTGGAATATATATGACTGACTTTTGTCGCCGGCAGCCAATTAAAGCGTGAAGGCTGCCGGCGGCAGAGAACTGAACTGAACAGGACACAAGACACAGGACACATGGCCACCGTTTTTACCTCGTGGCAGGCAGCATTATATTATCAATCGTTACGCTTGACATTTTAGCACCCACACACGTGTGTGTGCGTGTGTGTGTGTGTTTTTTATTTCATTCTGGCTGTTCATTTGCAATTTTCCTGGCTTGCCAGCACCCAGCAGCAACGCAGCGTATTACTTCTGATTACCGAATGCCTTCTGTTTGCACACAATTGTAATTCATTATTTAGTAAGGCACTTTTATGCAGACTTGTTGGCGAAAGACTTAACTTTGCAAAAGCTTTGTCTTATTATATATATCTTCTGGTTTCCTAATTGGTTTTACTATCCATTTTAACGCACCTTTTGTTTATTCTAAAGTATTCTAAAGCAATATTGTAATACTTACGAATCGAGTTCGGAATGAATACTTTTTGCTGCTGGGTATTTGGGTTAGATTCAAAGGAAAACATTGCCTGTTTTTGCCCGCATTGTTGTTTGTCATC
This sequence comes from Drosophila dives, assembly GCA_035042365.1. Lineage (NCBI taxonomy): Eukaryota > Metazoa > Arthropoda > Insecta > Diptera > Drosophilidae > Drosophila > Drosophila dives. The sequence goes on along the minus strand of JAWNLJ010000456.1, from coordinate 1,273,652 downwards.
GTCAAGTTTAATGGGGTTTTGCAAGACTAGGCTTATCATGGCAAAAAATAAACAGAAAAAAACAGATCAGTTCAAAACAGAACAGAATATAATACAATAAAAGTTTATGTATATTTATGACCCCCCTACTCTACCCCAGACTTTCTCTATCTCCCTCTCTCGCTCTCTCCATATCTGCCTCTATCTCGCTTAGTCAAGTTAGTTTTGTATTTATGTCAGTAAAACCATTTGATAGGGTCGCATTTGATGTAAACAGCTTGTTTTCATCTTTTCTAATCATAATCAAATTCAACAATCTGTTTTATGATGTGAATATTGTTTTTTGACTTGTTCATTTTAATTGAGAGCTGCGAAAACATGTATGTGTAAGAGCTGTCTGCAGGGAGTATTCAGCCCATTACATAATAATTGGTTTTATTTAACAGTAGAGCTCATTCGTCAAGCTAAACTTATTTCCCATCTTAACTTCAAATTAGCCAAAGCTGGCATATTATTTTTATGAACATTACAACTAATTTTCTCTAGCCTCTTTAACATCTTTTATATTTTTATAAATTATTAATATTTATTTTGTTCATTATCTCTTTTACTCAAAATTTTTCTATCTATATTTCAGATAAAACCTAAAACCATATTGCACTTTGGAATATCCCCCTTACTTACTTCTCCCTTCAGTTCGTTTCTAACGAGTTTTTCTATATACATCATATATATGTCAAAGGGGGGTCGGTTTCAATGCAACCCTCAGCTGCAAAAGGCAATTTACCGATATACAAACATAAAAATCTATCAACATCCATTAATTGCAATCGATGTCGTTTAAGGAGAGAGAGAGAGAGCAAGCGAGCGAGAGAATGAGAGAGGGAGAGGGAGTCACACCTGGTCTACAAAAGTGGCAAATGGAATTTATTTTTATTTTTTTCATTTTCAATTGTAAAACCGAAAAACGAACATGAACAAAAGCCAAAAGCAGCGAAAGGACATCATCATAATATAAAGAATTAAGCGTGAACTTTACGCATATTAAGGATACGCACACGCCGCCTGCATCTGGCCAAAAAAAAAAAAATACCAAAAACCAATACTCGAAAAATGGCCGTTGTTACTACAAATAGGTGTGGCTGTGTGTGTGTGTGTGTTATGTGTTTTATCTTTGTGGCAGCAGGCTCAAATGCAAATGTGCTCGATATATAAATGGAAGTTGAAATGAAAATTAGAATGAAAATGGAATTGAGCGGAATCGAGGCTCAGCCTGAAACTGAGCCTGAGCCTGAGCCTGTCAGGCTGTTCAAACAAGGATTAACAATCAGGATCCGATTTTTTAGCTCTCCTCTCCTCTCCGCTCAGCTCGCCGCTAATCAGCATAAAATTGGAATGCTAATGAAGCGTTATGCAATGCATTTGCCAGGACTCGGAGTTCAAGTTGTTGCAAGCACTTGAATGCCTTCGTCTGCCTGCCTCAGCTGCATGCCTCCGTTGCCAATGCAAATGGGCCACAGGATATGCCATTAATTTGGTGTTTGCCGCTGCTGCCACTGACACGAAGCGTCGGCATTGCCACAAAAACTTTGCACCGATAAACATGAAAAATTTCCTAATTTGCCTATTGACAGTTTTCAATTATTGGAATTTTTCAAGCGTGCAGCTTCTGTCTGACACTGACCCAACATCAGCCGATAACAGCTAAAGTTGGAAACAGGAGGTGAGAGCCAAAATTTTGATGTTATGCTTATCCTGTCAAAAGGAAGTGGCCTCTGCCATGGCTGCTGTGTGGGTGTTCTCAACAGACGTCCTGTTTAACTTGGGCATTTTATCATAATTTGTAGTCAGGAAATTGGATTTCACAAAGGACTTTAATTAAGTTATTGAGCTGACACGCTGAAGACATTTTTTCTATTTACATATTATATTTCTGATATATTAATAAATATACAAAACATTTGAAATCGAGCATGAAGAGTATTGATTTTGATTGTTACGTAAGCATTCTTGAGGTGAGTTTGGAGATCTCAATTTGTATTTCAAATCTTGAAGACTCTTGAGGCAAGTTTCTTGTCTTTCTTCTCAATTAAATTTTTTTAATTGGATGTAAAATTAATTTTCATTTGCGCCCAGATAACAAATTGTAAACATTAACTAGAAGGGCATATAATATTCGGCTTGTCTAAGCAAAAACTTCTTCTTTCGCTTAAATTGTTATTTCTATAAAATCCTAGCAGTATTTCAACAGAATTTCTTCTGCTTTATTTCATTCACAGTACCGTACTTATTTTTCACTCGAAACTTAATCTTTAATCCTTTCTCGACTAACCGTTAGTTGACTCCGTCAACAACCTTCGAGTTATAATGAAGTTCTACTAACTGATCCATCAAAAACCGTTAGACAACTGTCAACAAAAGAGAAAGAAACGAAGCATTCACGAGTGTATTTACAGCGTATTCAAATCTCAATCACCAGTAGCAACTGCAACTGCCACCAAAACAAACAAAAAATCGCAGGGAAAAATTCTTGACTCCAGGCAATAAGATCAAATATTGAACAATCCCAAGGTGAGAGAAATGACGGATTGCTGTTCCAGCTGGACATCAAGACAAGTGAAAATTACGAAGCCAAGACACAAACACACACACACACACACACACAAATGTCAAACAGTTTTCACTCCTTCATGCTAAATTTGCGAGGCAAACAAATCGAAGTTGAGTTGAGTTTTGGTCCCGCAGGACGCTTGGCAAGAGGCAAATACCAAACAGATGTGCAACCAGACGACGGGGCGCTGTTGCACAGAGCGACGGTAGCACAGCAAGTGGCAAGTGGCAAGGACATGTTTTGGCTACGCGTTCCACAATTCGGTAGTCATAAACAGGGAGTCAAAGACTTTGTTCCAAGTATTCTTTCTCTTTTTTCTCTTTGAGCTGTGATCCAGTTACAGAAATTTTATGATTCCTGGTTCTCTGCGCTTGAATGAGTTTGAGTGCCAAATAAATGTACTCAAAAGTTTTATAGCCTGCAATGATGATGATCAGGCATAGACAGGTTTAATGCCCCAGACTCTTCAGTTTTGCTGGCTTGGCGACAATATTATTTACAGCCCCCTTGTAAATCATTGGCCCGGGTGCACTGCATCCATATACATGTGCTCCATTTCAGCTGCAATACTGACTTCCATTCACATAAAAAGTCTTTGAATTGAGTGCCACGATTTTCTGTTTATGGGACACTAATTGGGGGCTTTGTATACCTAATCTTAACTGGAAACTGTCTAACCAAAGAACAAGATTTCTAAATTTTCACACATTTTGGCGTATTTTTTATTTTTGATTCTTGCCACTTCATCCGAATCATTTTGTTTAAATTTATCTATCACTTATTGTTTGCATTTTTATTGCTGGACATTTTTATGAAATTTTTTGAAGATTTTTTGAGCTTTGTTTCGCTCTAGAAATTTACAGATATTCACTTTTAAGGCACTATTATTTGTAACTAGAATATTTCAATTTGGTAATCTTGGAATTGACCTGTAGAATTTTATAGCTAAAATGTTTTCTTTTTTCTCTGTTTTATATTTTTATTCACTTTATTTATTCTTACGTATTCAAAGAATGTTAAATCTATTTCCAAATATGTTATATCATTGGGAGAAATATTTTTCTATAATAGCTAACATTATGTTTCATAAGTTTGAATAGTTTAGTGGACAGAGTTGTATTTGAAAATACCCTAAATTCACTTAGTCGCTTGTTCAATATATAAAAAATCTTTTAGATATTCAATTTAATTTTTAAAGCGTATCAATAATATAGAATACATAAATTTTGTCTTTTATTGGTATATAATATATCTTTTATGAGTTCGTAAATGCTTCCTTCTAACTGTGACACACTTTTGAACTTTTCACGTTATTTCGGAATTTTAATTTCTCATTTTCTGCTCTATCAATATTTATATCGGCGATTAATATTTATATCTGCTGCCTCAACTAATTAATTGCTTAATTTACCACTCTTCGTTTTGGCATCGAATTAAATATACATTTTGCGGGCGTTCAAAATCAATTCGCACTAAGCCAAAAACCAAATGACATTTGGCCAATTAACACATCAGCTAACAGACGACATCATTATTTGAGATTATGGTATGTAAATGTTGTGTCTATCTGAATATCTTAAAGATGCGCAAGTTTGACTTGCCGTGCTGAGGTGTCTCTAATTTAATTAACATAATTTGGCAACACCTTTTACCTTTTTTTTTTGGTTTTAAATTGGCAACGCCTACAAGAGTTTAGCTGGCAGCTGCGTAGAGTTACAAAGTATCTGTATCTATATCTGTATGTGTGTGTGTCTCTATCTGTGTGTTTGTATTTGTATTTAGACTAAACAGCGCTGCTAAAGCGATTGGCTACAGACGCAGGATGCATTCGCATTGACTAAGTTGGCGTATCAAATCGATCATTGGCACAGTTTGACAACTCTATTTGCCGGACAAAAAACAAAACAAACAAAGACCACCACCTGTCCACAGTTCCAGTCGGAGTCGCAGTCGCAGACGGAGACGTAGACGGAGTCAGAGTCCTGTTTGAGTCCCAGCGTAACACTTACAATTTGTAATGGGCTCTAATCATGCGACAAAATTTAGCTGCTGCTTGGCTGGCTTTGTGTGTGTGCATAAAAACAAGACCTACCGCACCGTTGCACCAACAGGTAGCTCTCCCCCCTCTCTCTCTCTCTGCCTTACTCTCTCTCTCTCTCTCTCTTTCTCTCTGTCGCTATGTGTTTCTTTAGCCTGTTTGCGGTTCGGGTGTTAATGGTTTGTTAGTGTCCTTGTCGCCTGGCTGTCTTCCAACTCATCTTCCACACTCAACAAAAATATCCCTAAAGTGAATGTCATTTTAAACATTAGAACATTTTTCTTAATTTTATATATAATTTATTTAAATAAAAAAAAAAATCTGTCTTAAATTTATAATCCCAAAAATATTTTCAATTTTAGTTTTTTAGTAAAATATATATTTTTATATTAAGAAATGAAAATGCTGGTTTTCAGACAGCCACAAATAATCGATTTTATAAATAAAGTTTCTTAATAACAAGAACTAAATTGCAATTGTGTTCTCTAAGTGTAGCTGTCTCCCTTCTATCTCTCTCTCTCGCTCTCTCTCTCTCTCTTTGGCTGTCACCTGTTGCAAGTTAATTTTTACAGCCAATCCACAACACACACCCCCCCCCCCCCCCCCTAGCCCCTCTGTCTGTATGTCTGTCTGGCTCTTAATTTAGTTATCTTGCGCAAAGATTCAATGCAATTTTCACCGGAAATTGACAGTTGGCTGCATTTTGGGCGTTTGGGCTGCGGCGTCCACAGATCTTTGATTTAGGATGCACTCTTTAAAAACGCATTCGGCTGCATTTACAGCGCTTTATGACCCCGCAAAAACACAAAAAAGAAAACATAAATATGCAAAAAAATAAATCGCCGAGCAGAAGGTGGGAAAGGCTGGTATCTTTAGCAAATTACTCAACACTCTCTCGGACATTGATGACGCACTGCCTCCAGTCAGCCACTCTGACAGTCTTCTTGCTGCGAGCTTGTTGCCAGCCATTAAATAAATTATAACGAACTGCCCACAGAGAACGCCCTTAAGCTATACTCAACAGACAGACAGACAGAGAGAGAAAGAGAGAGTGATTGAGAGAGAGAGAGAGAGAGAGGGGAGAGATCTCTCTGCTTAACCATTCCGCATTGTGGCGAAAAAATCAGAGACTCGGCGGCAGCATGTGGGAGACGACATGCAGTCTGCGGCAGCGTCAATCTGTTTACCCCAAAAAGGGGAACAGCGGCAGGGGCAGCGGCAGGGGCAAGTGGGGTGTGTGTGTGTGTGTTACACGTGTGTCAGCAGCTTGCACAAAGCGAATGCCGCTCCAAAGTTTGCCCCGAGTTGCCGAGTGTTTAATTTATGTTATTGATGCGATGATATATGACATACACTGTGCGAAAATTGATGACCCCAACCGAGAAATGAGTAGCTAATTGCCGAGGCAGTTATAACTAATTGACTCATTTTGCTTAACTATTTCTGCTGTTAGTAAAGACTCCAGACTAAGTTGGAATACATATTTAAACAGAGTGTTTCCTTTACTGGAATAGTTTTCGTTTTACAAATAAAAAAACAAATGAGTGATTAATACTTTTATTCTAAATATGAAGAACATGTAAGCCTCTCCTGATCGAAGTTGTTTTTATACTGCCTGTTAGCCTTTTAAAAAATAATATATAATTATTCGTTTTTAAAATATAGTATATAATATTTATTAAACTATTTCTACATCTATCTATCCTTTTATAATTTTTTAAGATTATAATCTCAAATTACATGGCTTCAATATATCTTTCTAGCTCATTAAAACCTTCCCGTAAAACTCAACTTTTTCTTTCTCAAAAGATTTTCTTTTAATACTTTTCATAATAATAGCAAATATTTCTGTAAAATTCAAAAATTCTTTAAAACTCTTTCCCTTGCATCAGTTTAATTTTTTCAACTCATATTTTACGCTATTTTTCAACATAATAAAACCCCAACTTTTTCGCTTAGTGTAGTTATTCCCCTTTCCTCAGACGGGGCTTCAGTTCACTGATTGCGTTGCGTGTGCGTTGTGGGAAAATGCGTTGTTGCATGTGCCACAGTCAAGCAGACAATGCAATTCGGCAATTTCGCTGAAGGTTGCACAACAAATTCCCCCCTCCGCCTCTGGAAATATATAAATAAAAAATAATTTGTTTGGCAAGTATTTAAAAACGAAGCCGAATGAGTTACGGATTTGCAATCGCTTAAGTTGAGTGCCAATCTGCGCGAGACCCTCGGCAGAGGCAGAGGCAGAGGGTCCGCGCCCTCTTGCCCCCGGCAGCAGTCATATAAACAAATGTACATATGTAAAATAAATGCATGCAACACAGCAAAAGACAAAAACTCAAAAAAGAAAAAAGGAAAAATAAAACGCTGACGTTTTTAACGACTTGACACACAGAGCCACAGCTTTGAAGGGGGTTGGAGAAAGGAGCGGGTGACGGTGGAGCGGGAGGAGGAGCAGCAATAGTGACTGGACAAAGTGGCCGACAAAAGTCAGTCAGAGAAGCCAAAATACAAAAACTGCAGCCGAGCAGATCTGAAAAGCTCAAAGCTGTAAATGTATCTTGTGTAGATCACAGCTGGAGATGGAACTGAAGCTGAAGCTGGAGCTGGAGCTGGAGATGGAAATGGGGATGGAGTTAAAAGCTAAAGCTGAAGCTGAAATGGCTTTGAAGCGCACATTTGCCAAAGTGATCGTAAAAATGCCAAGCCAAATACCTTGAGCACGTCAAGCGCGGCAATTAAAATTGAACTTTTATGTTACAATGACATATAGCCAGTCAGACAGACAGCCAGTCAGACAGACAGCCAGTCAGACAGACAGTCAGACAGACAGTCAGCCAGTTGGGCAAGTCCGTTTTTGGCCAGACTTTCAAATGAGATGCGATGCAGCATATTTTGGGCTAGGGCAGTGCTTACGAGGGGGAGGGGCCAGCGGGCGCAACATCAAAAGGCCAAAAGCCGCTAACGCACTTGCCGGTAAGTGGGCTAAGACACGGCAACTGCAACTTTGGGCCAACTTCCAGCAACTGTTCAACTGTCGTCGAGTTCAAAGTTTCCAGCTCTTTTTTTTTTTGGTCGCCGGACAATGCAAAAGAGGCGAGAAAGGCCGGCTCAAAAAGACATGCAGATTTTGTTGTGCTTCGTTTTTTTTTCCAAGTTTCACAATTTAATTGCAAATAAATTGAGTTTTTGGTACTTCATTTAAGCGAAACGCTTAACACACTCACACACACATACACACACACGCACACCTTTTCAGCCGGCGGATCCATCAAAGTGGCGGGAACGTCTGAAAGTTGTTTTTTTTTTGTTTTACGTGTTTTATGTTGGCCTTAGTCTCAGTTCCAGAGCCAAAATCCAACGTAGCGAATGACAAATGAAATTGAAATTATTCCCTTAAAGGATGACTAAATTTGCACATTTCCCTAGACTCTGCTCATAATCGTTTGTATAATGTATATGTATGTATGTAATGTATTCCGCATGCATTCTTTTGAGCTGTTAAATTTTTACTATTTTAAATGTGAAGTATTCCTATTTTGGCATTCGACATACCTATATGTTATTTACGTTGTTAGCCATTTAATTGGCCATAAATATTAACGGAGTTCGAGCCAAAGATAGGAACATATTTTATATATATTTAATACAAATTTGTCAACATAAATATATAAAGCAATATGTGGAAAATAATTTAAGTTGTACTTTCTGTACACAAATAACAATTTGAGCTCAGTTTTCACTTGCTAAATAATTAATAATTGTTGCTTAAAAATGCTGCCGGCAACTTCAAAGCAATCGCTTTATGAGCAATTACAGAGAATTCAGAGAAAAATAAAACAACAATTAAATGCAAAAATGGCGCAGCAAATCAAAATCGAATTATATATCAACTAAAGATAACATGCAGCTTAATTATTCACAGTCTCTGAGTGACTCTCAGCAGTGGGTTTCAAAAAAAGTAGAGCTCCAAACATATAAATCAAAAAAAGGCAGCCGCTCTTTGATTTATTTTGGAAAAGTCGTCTTCGTTGTCGGCACGAGTCGTCTTTTTTGAAGCTTAACGGCAACTTGGCTTGATGCCACAATTATAACTCAGATATGGAATCGCCGTAGTCGAAGACCCTACTGATAAAAGCTAAAGTTCAAGCCGGACTTTGACATGTGCCGCTCTCCGCCGCACACTGGACATAATTGAAAATCACGCTGGCCAATTGCCACTTGAAGAGCGAGTTGTGAGTTGGAAAAATCAACAGAAATGGAAATTGTGGCCAATCGATTTCGATTGTGGATTCGATGTGGAAATGCGACTTTAATTAGAAGTAGAATCGGTAAGAAAAAAATAAAAAATACAAATAGCAGCCCATGTAACTTCTCTCTCTCTCGATAATTGTTTATTTTCCCATTTTCACATGGCTTTTGGTAGCGATAATTTTGGGAACGGTGTCGGTGGCAATGCCTCTCTCAATGCAGAACTAAAATGCATTACGAAAATCCATTTACTATGGAAAATAAATCAAACGGGAAAGCGACACAGCCGAACAGATACAGTTCAGAGAGCATAAATCCACAAGAAAAGCCAAAAAAAGAGAAAAACAAAGTGAAAAACTGCCTCACATGAGAGTATTTATTTGAATTATTAATGTATCTGTATCTGTAGCTGGATCTGGAGATGAATGTGGTACTCTGGCTGCCACTGAATGAGCTGCTTTGCATCATCAAAGGATTGATTGTATTTCGTGATTATTTGGTTTATGACTCGACTGACTGGCTGGCAGGAGGGTGGATGGACATGCTAATATTTCAATGTCAAATTAGCTATAATCAAAACGTGATAAATACGTGAAACATGTGGGGAATTTGTGTTATAAATGTTGCCATGCATAATTGAGCATGTTATCAAAATCAGAGAGAGACTCAGAGAGAGGCAAAGAGGGAGACAGAGGGGGATAGAGATAGATCCAAGTGTTACATACATATTTATATGCATAAAGTGATTACAAGACAAATATGCTACTTTAAAAAAATGCATGGATATGCTTGAGCATTAAATTATTGTTGTTTGTAGTAGCTGGAAAGAGATCTGAATTAATAATCAAACTGATTAGTAGTTAATCCATTTAAGATAGTAGATAATACAATACAATACACAAGAATTTTGATCTCTTTCTTTCAAGTGCTACAAAACTGTGACTGATTTGATTTAACAATCTTAAAAGATTCCGATAAACTTCTTGCTTCTTTAGCGTTTATTGGTAGTCAGTTCTTTCAGCTTTCACTTATAACTTATCCGATATTAAATCACTTTCGTGTATTTTGAGAATACCTAGTAAAAAAAAATGCCTCGCAATCTACCTTCCTATTTCTTGTCACTCCGTTAATGTATCCTGGTATCGAGTTGATACTGATCTCCTGTCTTCTTATATGTATCCCTATTAATTTAAATAAATAAAGAAAATGATACCTATATATCCTCCATCACTTCTCCAAGTCTCGGTCACTTCTACTTCTTTGGCGTAACTTTATTGCACAATGGTTGAACCGGCTGAACCGATTCAGATCTCAATTTGAGCTATGTCTTCTCTCTAAAACTGTGACTTTCTTGTGAATAAACTTTAGTGTAATGTAAATATAAGTATATTAAAGGATGCCTCAATATTCTAACACTATCTGTTCCCTTATCTTATCTCCACGTATCTCTGGGGTAATCTGACAGCCAGATATTACAGCTCTATATTAGAAGAAAATTGGTTCCGACCTCTTTTAACCATAACACCTTTGTGTAAATTGAAATGTATTAAATAAACGTATTAAATAATTAAATCCTTAATATTCTTTCTCTATCCCTTCTCCTCCCTTATCTTGTCTTCTCGCTGCTCTGGTGTAACTTGGAAGCCATTTAGTTCAGCTGTCTATTAGAGCAATCTCGACAATCAATCTGGAGCAGATTGATTTGGTCTGGTCGAGGCGGCAACCCTTTCATTATGCAATCTCAAGTGCAGGCGTTATAATTATAATCATTGATATCACACCTTGCCACAGCTCATACACACACACACACACACACACTCTTTCTCTCTCTGTCTTGTCAGTGTTGCAGTTGCAGGTGCTAAACGAATTTTATGGCTTGACGCCACGAGGAAAATCAACAACAACAATTGGCGCATAACCAAAAAAAAAGGAGTTGGCACGCCCACAGCTATTAGAGACAGAGAGAGAAAAAGAGTGGGTGCTAATCAAGGATCAGCGATGATGCCCATCATCATGGCCAGAATTAGCAGGAATGCGTTAAACCCTGAGGCAATTAAAGTTCATCTTTATTATTTTCAAAGAATCCGCCACATTTCAGCGAGTGAGTTTTGAGTGCAGCTCAAATGTTTTATTTACGATGTGGCACAACCAAAAAAAAAAAAGAAGAAGAGGAAGAACACAACGCGATGCGGCCTGTTAGAATTCACACTTCAACGCCAACGCCGACGAGGAAGACGAAGAAGTCGCCGCCGGCGGTGGCAGAAACGGCGTGTGTGTCCTGTGTGTGACTTGCCGACAAAGCGCCGCCGAGGAGCATGAGGAGGAGAGGAGAGCAGTGTAAAAACCACAGATCATGCACATAATGGCATCCTTTGTTGATTCGCTCGGGCCTCGCCCCGCGACTCGGCCACAAAAGTCAGTCAGCCCTGAGCCTTGCGCCTCGAGCATCCTTCTCGCATGTTATCCTTTGCCGCGTCATGCGCGTGCCCGCCCGCACAACCACACACACAAAACCACACACTCAGCGAGAAATTAGAATGCACTAACTCGACTAGCAGATACCTTGTAATCAGCTATTAAATACTGAGTATGAAATATTGAAGAACTAACCGATTCTGCATCAGACTAAACTTTTCTAAAACTAAAAAAAATAATATGCATAATTTCCAGGATGTAATTTTCTATGTATAAAGTATAATACTATTTAAAGAGTTTCTGTATATTATTATAATTACCGTTACATACTCAACCACAACTTAAGTATACCTTTTCGGCAGATCTTCGCTGGTTTCATTGGATTGGTCAGCATGATGATTGTCGACTTTGGTTATTACCTGGATCTCTGAACTGCAATTAGTTGATAGTGATGCGATCTGTTTTTGGCCAAATGGCTCAGCTTTGTGGGCGTTATCGGATCACACATTATTAATACATTTTTAACCGCTGCGAAGGAGTGATATATTTGTACATATTACTCTTCTCACCTCGAACTCGACCTCAAGTCAAACTCACAGCTGACCGAGCAGCAACTGTCTCTGGGAATTCTCTGTGGCCAAGTAGCCGCTCCAATTAATCATCTTTTGCTGTAAGCACCCCTCTCTCTCTCTCTCTCTCTCTCTCTCTCTCTCTATGTGTGTGTCTCACTTGCGCTCTTCCTTTCTCTCTCTTTATCTTTGATTTGGAGTTTTGAGACTTTAACCGAGCCGCCTCTTTGTGGTAACATTTGCTGTGTAAACAGTTGCGGTTCAGTTTTAATTTAGTTTTCTCGTTTCAGCCGCAACTCAGTCTCTTTTTTTAGGCCCAAACAAACAGCTGTTGCTTTTGGCCGGGTCGAGTAAGCTGACATATGGGCGTTAGTGGTAATTTTTCAGTGGAGTTTATTGGGAACATTTTTCGAGTATCATTAGTGCTGCATATGTGCCACAAATACTTCAGTTTATCTGTTACTTAATGAGCCATTTTATAACATTTGTAACATATGACATATGACTGCTCGGCATTTATTTGGCATGACTGTTTTCATTTATGAAATATCTACTTTATGGTCTCTTTGTAACTACTTCATTTATATTCATAATACCTACCAAATAGTAAAAGAACTTAAGTAATCTAAATTTAAAGTAGATTCTCAATTGTCACATAAAAATGTTTCGCTAGAGGTAAACTCTTTAAAATAGTTTCCAAGTTTTTCTTTTCACTCAGCTCTTCAATTTCCGCACAAGAAAAATGCAAATTTTCAAGTTTTTTCTGCAGCCATCAGTCAAGTCAATTTCATTTATTTTGTTTAATCTTGTAAAGGGTATTTTAGTTTTGTTGCGAAGCTTGAAACCTTTGTCGTAGAATCTACAAAATGAATATATATTCTTTATCAGATAAAAGTATATACGAATGCATATCTTTCCTATTTCTATGCAAAAAAAAAAACCCCACAGTTTTTTATTAAGTATATTCTATGTATATATTGATATTTATTCGTCTTATTGCTTCATGTATCACATGTATCGGAGTCATCTATTTTATCTTGCTGTTATAGTGAAACTGGGATGTTGATTCCCATTTACAAGGGTATTCCATCTGCAATGTGCCCTGAGGCTAGTCCATCTATCTTGTTGCTGCCACACCCTTCGCTTGCCAATGTATTTCCAGCTTGTCGGCATCTCAACTCTACTTGCAACACTGACTGACAGATAGTCAAATATTTCGTCCGTAGCCAGAAACTTTGTAACATTCCCACAAAAAAATTCCAAATATATCAAATAAAAGACATAAAATCGTCAAAGTAGAATGATCGATAAATATATGTAACAAGTTAAAACCTTGACTTTTTTTTATATATGGCTTATTTCGTATTGAAAAAATCCAATTGAATTTTGTGCAGAGGGGAGTGGGTCGGGGAAGGGGTGAGTGGTGAGTGGTGGAAGGTGGCAGTGGGTACTCAATGAAAGTGTAAATATTAATAAGCGGCTGCCGACAAAGGCCGCCGCAGCAGACCTGAAGACACAGACAAAAGATACCCCCAATCCAGACCCCCGCACCACAACTTGCCATTCGAAAGTTCAATTGCAAACCACTGAGACAGTGGCATAGTTGCCACTCTACAGTCAAAAAAAAAAACTAAAAACACACATCGAAATCAAACAAAATTGGACATGTGAATTTTAGTAAAATTATTCCCAAATTTATGCGATTATAAGAAGATTTTTACGAAGGCTTTAAACCTAAGAATTTAGTTTCTGAATAATATGTTGAGTGCCAAATAGATAGATTTCTTTGCTGAGTGTAAATCCGTAGATTCGACAATGACGCAGATACATATAGAGATACGTAGATACAGATACAGATACAGATACAGCTTGAATGTGAACAGTAGCAGTTTGGGTTGTCATAAGTTTTGAGCGATTGCCCCGCAGGCGAAGCCACACACACAGCGTGGCGGCCGAGCCGAACAATAGTACCACAATTATTGCCAAATGGCACACACACGTATACACACACACACACACTCATAGACACTGATAGGCACACACACCCACATACGAATGTAAGTCACACAGAGATACTTTTGTGTGGCTGGCGAAACACGTACGCAAAAGAAATATGCGCAACTTGACAATTGCTTAACACGCACAGTGGCAACAACAACAACAACAACCATTTCAACAACAACATTTTGTTGTGGCTGTTGCTGTTTCGTTACCAAGGGCAATAACTGCGCTTTTTGTCCATGGCGGCCACACGCGGCGTATGCGCAACATGGCCAAAGTTCTGCGTCTTTGATATTGGCCGCCCTCGAAAATGGAGCTTAATTCATGCACCAAATTAACTGGCATAGTTTTTTTTCTCTTTTTTTTTTGCTCGTGCGAAAATCTTTTAGCCAGCTTCCCATCTGCCTGCTGAGCTGAGTTGAGGCCATCTTTTTCTCATGCATATTTATTATTTTGGGCTTTGCCTTTCGCATTTTACTTAATTAACTAACCAATTGCTTGACAGTAATTAAATGGCCAATAGTCTTTGGGCAAGTTAAGAAGCAGCTTGTGCTTGTGGGGTAAAATGTGTGTAGTGTGAAAAGTCTTGTACTTTATATCAGTTAAAAGGCAACTATTTTATTTATTAATTTTTCTTGTGAGAAATATTTAAACTATTTTTATTATTTTGATATTTTACTTTAGGAAAATGATTCAATACTTTTGTTTCTGGTTTTCCACGCGTGTACAGTTAAAAGGAAATCCATTAGTGGCGTTATCAATGTGTTCATATCAATTATTCCACATCCATATTCAGTGCCACGATTACTATCTCTATTTTCTACCCTTTTACCCACTAGTGCCACATCCATCGAATTGTTTTTTGTTTTTATGCATTTACAAGGACACCATTTTTTCTCCTTCCTTTTGTTTATTGTCGATACAAAACTATGCGTGAAATGCTAAAATGCAAGAAGCAGAGTAAAAAATACTTTACATTGTCTCTGCTGCATGTTGTACGTGTCTTGTTGTTGTGTGGCAAGCACGGAAAGCACTGGATTTCTCAGCAATCTTTGCTTTTGCTGTCACTGAATACAAATTTTGAATTTTTACATCGAGAATTTGCGTAAACATCTAGAAATGTGCCACTTTAACAATTTAGGTTTTAAAGTAATTATTTTTAAATTTATATGATATGAATTCCAAAATGCAACAATCACATGAAGAGATTCATGCATAGTTTATTTTAAGAATTATTTAATTTATCTTTGAAAATGTCGACTTTTCGATGTGATTTCAAGTCACTTAAGTCATCTCCTACATAATAAATATGAATTATTAAGGAACTATAGATATGAATGATTGTCTTTACTAATCTTTTCCATATCTTTTATCATAAATATAAAATACTATACTATATTTAATAAACATGAATTTTAATGTAGAAATAAATATAAATTCTTTATTTCATATAATAAATATATAAAAGTCTTCTTTTACTTATCTTGCACATAACAGATAATTCTAATGGGCATATCAAGCACAAGCTGTGATCTTCATAAATATGTAGTTAAGTTGATTTCTAGCAGTTCCTATTTATGGTAAAGCTGCCCACGTTGCAAACAGGAAACATAAAACCCAAACAGCAAAACAGAAAAAAAGAAAACAACTTAAATAAGTGCCTGGGAATGCCTAGGAATGATAAATATACAACAAACAACCAGAAAAAATACTAGTCAAGTCATGCCGCAAAATTCGCATAACTTCAAATCAAGCGCAAATACGAGCAAATATAAATAATTATAATGGAGTCCCCAGATCTCCACTTAGAATCACTCTTAGAAGTCAAATCTCTCTCTCTCACTCACGCTCTCGCACTCCCTCTCTCGCTCGCTCCTTAAATTGCAGATCAAAATGGGCGGCGCTTTGTTAAATTGCAGCCATGCTATGCTCACTCATTGGTTCGCTCTCTCTTTGCACAACATCCAAACAACGCAGAGAGTAGCAGCAGCCGCCGCACTGCTCACACACGATCGAACTGCTGTGCTCAACTGCTTACATGCAATACGCAAGCTATTGCCAGCTCGCTCGCACTTGCCACCCTCGTTGCGCGTGGGTTTTGCTTGTTTGTAAAACTCGTTTCGGTTTGTTATTGTTGTTGGTGTTGGTGATTGTGCATGTGTGCAGCGCTGCCGCCAACGTCTTCGTCTGTGAAAATTCTCACAAATTCGTTTTAGTCTCGGCTGCTGACCGTTTCAAAATCAGTTTCGTGCTGTCAACCAAACGAGCAGCATCAACAAACACAAGCGTTGCGCATGCGCAAAACAAAACCAAACAAAATAAACTCTCAGCACTAAAATTGAAATAGGAATTAAAAAAACGAAAAACCAACACGTGAAATTTGTTAAAAGTGCTAAAGTTAAAGTGTTTTAAAATAAATAAATAAAAAAAAAAACGGATTACCTATCTACATATTATCCACATATATATATATATATCGACAGTTATGGCTGTATCGGCACTCAATATGACACCTTATTATGCTGGATATCCCTTTCAAGGTAAGCTCCTCTATTACCAATTACCACAATTACGACTACAAAACGTCAAGAAAAAAAAGACCAGAAAAATAAGAAATACAAAAAAATATGCACAATCATCATTTGGGGCAGTACTTTCCAAACCCAGAGGGAGAGAGGTCATTTCCCCAACTACAACAGCAGTAACAACAACAACAACAATAACAGCAACAATCATGATCAGCTTTTTGACTTATTGATTGTGATCAGAGCCCAGGCAACATTCTTTCCAGTCAGCAGCAGTCAGCCGCAGACTTTGCAGACTTTTTGGCGCGTTCTTCCAGTCTTCCAATCTTCCCGTCTTCCAGTCTGGCATTTCTTGTCTGTTGCTTGTTGCGGCTCTGCGGCTTTGATCTTGACTCAGCGTCTGCTGTTGTATGCCTCACGTAGCACCAACGTCAGCGCCCCAAAACGTTGAAGCTTTGCCTCGTTTTTATTTCTTCTGTTTTCTTCTCTTTTTTTTTTTTTTTTGGTAGTAACGATATTAGCTGGCACAGCTGGACGTCTGTCTGTCTGTCTGTCTGACGATCTGTCTCTGTGTCTGGCTTATGGATTATTAGTTTGATTTGATTGCATGGGCTGCGCAGCTGCAACAGTGATCGGCATTTTCCATGCAACACAAAAATGAGAAGAAATATAAAAAAACGATGCGAATTATTCAACAGTTTTTCTTTACTTGTTTTTCTTTACATTTTTGGGTTTGACCCACGCAATTTGGCAATTTTCGCTTTGTTATGTTTAACACACAAAAATAGCAAACGAATTGTTTTTGAGAGCAACTCAAAACTAGAAAACAATAGCTGCAAATAAATCCTGGCAGCTTAAAATGTTCATAATTGGATTACTTACTGACGCTCAATCGAGCACCAGGCAAAGGGAACAAAAGTTAATTGAAGATCACTCGAGAAAACATATTCAAAATTGAACCTAGAAAGATTTGACTGACAGCAAAACCTTACTCAAAAATTTATAACTATTTTTGCGAAAGATCACTTGAGTTAATCACATTATTCTCATTTGCATTCCACAAAAGTTAATTGAAGATCCCTTAAAAAAATCCATATTCAGAATTGCACAAAAGACTTGAACTGAAAACCCTACTTAAAATATGTACAACTATTTTTGGTAAAAAACACTTGAACTAATCACATTATTTTCACATTATTTCATTGTCATCTTGTAGGACAGGGACGCGTCAATCAGCTCGGTGGCGTCTTCATCAATGGTCGCCCCCTGCCCAATCACATCCGTCGCCAGATTGTGGAGATGGCCGCCGCAGGAGTTCGTCCTTGCGTCATCTCGCGGCAGTTGAGGGTTTCTCATGGCTGTGTATCCAAGATCCTGAATCGCTTCCAGGAGACCGGCTCGATTCGACCGGGTGTAATTGGTGGCAGCAAGCCACGCGTTGCCACGCCCGATATTGAGGCACGCATCGAGGAGCTGAAGCAATCCCAGCCCGGCATCTTCAGCTGGGAGATCCGCGCCAAGCTGATCGAGGCGGGCATCTGCGATAAACAGAATGCGCCATCGGTCAGCTCCATCTCGCGCCTGTTGCGCACCACTTCTGGCTCTGGCTGCGGATCGGGTTCGGGTTCGCACAGCATCGATGGCATCTTGGGCGGCGGCAGTGGCTCCTGCTCCGCGGGCAGCGAGGATGAGAGTGAAGATGACACAGAGCCCAGTGTGCAGCTGAAGCGGAAACAGCGTCGCTCGAGGACAACCTTCTCCAATGATCAGATCGATGCTTTGGAACGTATCTTTGCACGCACTCAATACCCGGACGTCTACACCAGGGAGGAGCTCGCCCAGAGCACCGGTCTGACAGAGGCACGAGTCCAGGTTTGGTTCTCCAATCGTCGTGCTCGTCTCCGCAAACAGCTCAACACGCAGCAGATGCCGGGCAGCTTCCCGACCAGCAACAGCAGCAGCAACGGCTCCTCCACAGCTGCCGCCTATGGATCCACCAGCTTGGGAATGGGTCTCTATGCCGGCCAATCCTGGCCAGCCACAGCGCACTATGAGACACAGGCTGGTTATGGAGGCTCGCTGGCCTCCATGTCGCCGGCCAGCAGCACCAGTGGCAGCTCATCCGCAGCCCACAGTCCCACAGTGGACAACCAGACCATCTCCCACTCACACAGCCACTCACAATCCCAGTCGCAGATTCATCAACAGCAGCAGGCCCAAATCTCGAGCAGCAACTTTATGAGCAGTGCTTATTCGGCATCCTCGGCAGCAGCTGCTGCAGCTGCCTACTCCATGCCGACGCCAACAGTTGCCGCCAGTTCTGCGGAGCAGCTGCGCTCCCAGTTTGCCACAGCAGCTGCCTCCGGTTCGCACCATCATCATCATCCTTCGTCCTGGGACAGCTACAACTTTGCCGGCTCCTTCTTCCCCAGCAACAACCACATGGGCAGCTACCATCAGGCCGAGCCGACCAAGAACTCCATGGTTCCCAATCCTGCTGCTGCCTATCCCTACTTTGGTTTTTAAATAAAACTCCGATCTTGCCCAGCACCTGCACCTGCTCCAGTTCTAAGTTCTAAGTTCTTTCCATTGTAGCTGGTTCTATTCTTCTTCTTCTTCTCTTATATCTTTTAAATTGATCTGCAGTGCCTGTTTTATTTTTAAATAATCAATTAATTAAAAAAGAGTTGTGTTCGTTAAGATCCGAAGACTGTTTATACTTAGTTTAAATGTAATGTTAAGAATTTTTATTAGAATTTAAGTGATTTAAATAACATATCAAAATAAATAAATATTGAATACAAAATTGTCTGGTTTTTTAAATGGAATTTTTAGTTGGGTTCTTTAAATCGATTCTTTATTAAATTCATATAAATAAATTATCGAAATAAATAAAAAATCGAGTTGCATATTTTCTTTTTGGATGTCATTCTGTGACTGTAAATATTTAAATTCTTCTAAGAAAATTTACATTTATTAAATGTATATGTTTTTGAAGAGTGATCGCTTAAGAAATAAAAGATTATGGATGTTTTTTAGTTGTTGTTGTTGGACAACTTTTAAGAAGTGCCAAATAAGAAATTTAAAAATATATTTCGAGTACTTTTTATTTTCCATTATTGATTTTGTCCATCTTGTGGATTATTATAGAAAATGTCCTTAGCTGTTCCTAAATATGTGTAAGTCTGTCATCTCATTTGAGCCTGTCTGTCTCTGGATACAATATATTTATTTCCGAAAACAATGAGGACATACACGATTACACTAAGGACGTTTGCGAATGTGCCGCAAAAAGGACAAACGTTGATCAGGACCACACAGGTTAAATTGTGGACATGTCCAAGGAGCCACCACAACAGGTTCAAGCCCCGATCAGCTAATCCAACAAAATCATACACAGATTGTCCCCTAAACTGACAGTTCAACAATAAAGGACTCAATGTACGTGTGTGTGTGTGTCTATGTGTGTGTAGGTGTGTGTGTATGTGGTTTCCCATTGCTCGACTGGATGAGGGCACATAAACAAGAGCTGACAATTAAACAATTAGAGACAAACAGCGACTCGATAATACGAAAATAATTTACAATATTTCCGATTGTTTTCCAGACAACAAAAAATTGGAAGACAGCCGACAAAATAGAGCAATTGACAAAGGAGAAGGAAGAAGAAGAGATGAGCAAAATATGAGGCGACCACCAACGTGAGTGCGGGTTCCTTTCAAGAAGCCGCCTCCTACTGCCAAGATGCCAAGATGAGAGGCCCGAGCCGATCTATGAGCAAAAAACACACATCAGGGGAGTGGACAAAGCCATTGACAAAACGCCAGGCAAGTAGGAAAGGGGAGGGAGGTAGGCAGAATAGTCCCTAGTAGTTAATCCTGTTAGACACTCAGAAAAAACATTTAGTCATACATTAACGTAATGTTATTTTTCAAAATTGAGATTTATTGCTTTCAAAAAGAACAAGTTTTGCATTTGTATTAGCTTTTTTATTACTTGTAATATTAATAATCATTAATTTTTTAACATTTCTCAAATATACATTTTACATAGTCTATAAATTTATATAGCCTCATTGTAATTTTCTTAAAATCATGATTTGCATTCTAATTTTTAGAAAAATATTTCCTTCTACAGAAATTATTTGTATTAATAAGAAAAAATTTATAATTTTTGGGACAATTTTTTAAGTGAGATTTTTTCTGAGTGTATTAGTAGCTGCTGCACTAGTCTAGTTATGACATTCTTGGGTGGCTGCTACTCGTCTCTCTCTCTCTCTCTATCTCTGACTCTGCTGTCTTTTCTCTCTCTTTCTCGTGGTACCCTCAATTATGCTTGCTCAGCGGGCGTTGCACTTACCACCTAGAATGAATACATATTCCTCTGATGTAGCATCGGCGAGTATCTAAATGAAAACATCAATTAGTTCATATCGCTTGGGTCCTCGTTGTCTGCCTGCCCTGGGCCAGGGCAGGTCCTGGGCACAGGACGATGCTGGACAACGACGACGACGACGACGACAGGTTCGCTCTCGCTACAAGGGTGATAATGTGTGTCAACTGTGACGATCATAATGGATCGCTGCCCCGGGGTGCCACACAGCAGCGCAGAGGACACTTGGTGCATACAGTAGCCATGCGGCTGCATCTTTGACTCGTCCTGGGCCACCAACCTGGATATTTTTATACAAATTAAATTTGTGTGGCAAGTTGAGAGTAGCTGCGTCTCCTTCTTGCCTCTGCTGCGGCACTCTTAAACACAACTGTTGAAAGCCGCGGCCGACCTTTGAGCGATCTTTGATTTATGCGTTTTTGATAGCTCGTCCCAAGATCGACTGACAACGCAGACAGTAGCATGCGAATTTCATTTCTATATATATATTCATATATATACATTTTTTTTTTTTTGGTCTTCTGTGTTGAGCAAACTTCCTGTGTGGGCCAATGTGAATACTGAGTGAATTGGTGTTCCACTCTCGGGTGTCCGGTAGCTGGCGGCAATATGTAGACGCTTTGTTTTCCATTGCCACATTTTGATTGATGATCAACATATACTTTTTTTCTTCTCGTTTTTGCCATGATCAACGAGGTGTTTTTGTTGGCGAAGGCGTTCCTAATGCGAATTGTGATCGGTTTGAGATCAGTGCCTAGAACCGCAAATGTGGGAACCACTTTTGCAACACGACTATTAAACATGTTATAATTAAGTTAAGCTGAAGATAAACTAAACCTGAGCTTAGTTGGATAAATATACAAATCTTACAGTTCATCATTAATATATCTGTATATATTACATATCAATTGAAGGGTTTTATCTTTAGGGCTATCTTTTATCTGCTAGTTGAGAGACTACATACGAGAACTTCAAATCTGATCAAGAACATATATACCTTATGAGGTGAAAGTTGCTTCCTTTCACTTGTTACACAAATTTGCTGAAATCCATTATAATTTTTTTCTCAATTTAAAATGGTTTCGGACTCTATAAAAACAAAAAAGAATTTTAAATAAATTTTGCTCTGCTTTCTACTTTGTTGGTATAGTTTCTTACACTGATAGATTCTGCAAGACACTTGCCTCCTGTTGGGGCACCTGCTTGCAACTAAATTGCATGTGTCCAATTTGAAGTGCAACCGTTAATTGCCGCCAATGTGGAAGCCGATCCGCAGCCAAGTAAATAAACACGCATGGGGGCAATATGACAGGCACGGACAATTTACAAGTGCCTGATGATGAACTGATGAAATTTTCCGCTAATTTTTCACGTACTCATTCGCTCATTTCAACCGCACGCCAAAAAAACAACAAGACAACATGAAAACAAAACCAAAAAAACACATATAAATTTATCATATATTCATTAAAAATTATTTACGTTTATTAAATAGCGCAACCAAAAAAAAAACAATACGAAATTGAAGGTGCGAGTGAGATGAATGATTAGAGATAAAAGATATGCAGTCATGTGTTTTTTTTGGGTTCGGGCGAGCGTTGATAAAACATCAAAACCAATCTGATAAGGAACGCTTTAAATTCCGTTACGTAACGCAAATTTAGAGCGTTACACTTTGCCAAAGAGAGACAGCAATAATAGCCAGGTTCACACCGTTGTATTTGCTGTTGTTGTTGTTGTCTCCCCGATGACTGCTCTCTTTTCGGGGTTGCCTTTTATTTTTATTTTTATTATTTGTTGTGTTGTTGCCGCTTCCTCTGCTTTAGTCGCCGAAATCAGCCAAAGGCGATTTACGCATGAATTTTGATCGATTCGCGTTGAAAATTTGATAAACTCGTCGTCTGTTTGTGTTTTCAGTTTTGTGTTTGTGTTGGTGTTTGTGTTTGTGTTGGTGTTTGTCTTGTGAGCTTTTGGGTAGAGCCTGCAGCAAAGTACTCGCCCTTTTTCGCGGGACAGTCCGGAAGACGCTTTCCAACAGGTGGTCCAAATTGACTGAGGACTATGAGCATAAATTGACCTTAGCTTGGAAGCTTAAATTGCAAATATATATTTATTATATTTATATATATTTATATATATATTTATATTTTTTATCTAAATTTATTATAAATATTGCTGTAAATTCGTTGACTACATATTCAAAATCAGAAACCAATAAGTAAAGTTGAAAGTGTCATTCTTAAAAAGTAGTTCAAGTTGACTATTTACTGTTAGAATAATTTTCAAACCTACTGAATTAACTTATATTTAAAAGTTTTAAAGTTATAAATTAAATTGAAAAAATATATAACTCATATTGTTCGCTGAAATGATATATTTACTTAAACGATTCCCTGCAAGGAGAATTCTCAAAATGCATCATCAGAGCTTTGCTCAGTAAACGTTATTTGGCATTCGGAGAAGGCAGAAGACCAGAATTGAGTTGAGTTGGCTATTTATAACCACGCTGAGAGTTGCTTATCATAATTTTGGCATTGCAATGTCTTTATACGAGTGCCTTGAAGAACCGGGCCTTAACGATCGGTTGTGGCGCGTTTCACCCTGCGGCGAGCTGGTGTACCAGTGAGTCTGTGGCAGCAATGCAGCGATGACGTAGTAGTAGTTGTAGTTGCAACTTGCAGCCAAAGTGCACTCGTAGCATTATAATTCAATAAGCGATCCCTGCAAAAGCCAAATGAACAACTCTATAAGGGCTCTGAGCTGTGCAGCTGTGGTAGAAAGTAGCAGCCAACTTGTCTGCCGCAGCAGATTATGGCAACATTGTTGGTGCAGTTGCTGTTGTTGTTGTTGTTGTTGTGGCCAATTGCAGAAATCATCAAAGTGGCAACATGTAATTTGATCGCCGCTGATGGTGGCACAACCGTCGGCGAACTGCTTTGAGCTACGATCAGCGATCGTTGATCGAAGATCGCCAGTTTTAAGCGAGCGGAAAATCTGCCAAGCGAAGAAGGGTCCTCTTCTAAAAATGTGATTACGATATTCTTTTATTGCGGCAATGATCGTACTTTGATTATTGATTAAAGCCTATTTTTTGGGGGGCACAGATGCACTCAGAAAAATTCTACAAATAAAATCTTGACAAATACCAGATTCGCTCACCTTATTAATAAAGTTGCTTCTTGATATATGAAGTATTTTTAGTGATATATATATATATATATATATATTTTTATATATATTTTTATAATATAAATCTTATTGTTTATTCTGTTATTAATTGATAGAATTAGTCTTGCTATAGAGCCAATATAAATTAAAAAAAAACACAACTTTAATTTGTATAAATATATTTTCCCTTATCTAGATATGATTTATATAGTCTAGAAAAACTTTCTTGCTTTCAGATCGATTTTCCAAATTTTATATTAATTTGGTTTCCGAGTGTAGAACGATGGATGCGATCGCTGTTGGATGCCTGATGAAATTGCTTGATCAGGTTGCACAAATTGAATGTTATTTTGCAAAATGCGCACACGTAGCTAGCCGTGCAATATGCGATCACCAAAGTGGACTTTTCCAGATGTAGAAGTGATCTCCAGAGAGAGAGAGAGAGACAGTGCTAGAGAGAGAGAGAGGGAAAAGGACTGTTGACTGTTGTAGACTAGCTGACTGGTAGATAACTGCTCTGTGGATTGGCATAGCGCGCGAAGATTCTTTGATCATTTTACGCTCATTTGTCGGCACACACAAACTAACACACACACACACACACACACACACACATACACAGTCTCGAGACTGACACCGCGCTGATCTTTAGCATATTTTACGCTCAACTTGTGATCAAACCGTAACTTTGGTGTCGTACCTGCTCCAAGTTTCGCAAACTCCAACTTCAGCTTGGACTCCAACTCCAAGTCCAACTCCAACTGCGACTGCGTCTCGGGATGACTCATGGCCCATTTGGCTGTACCATCCATCAGGGTAACTAGCCGCTGTGATATATTTGCATATGGCTTGGGAAAGTCGTCGAGTTGTTGGCCAAGTTGTTGTTGGCCGCTTGCTCTTTGCCTTTGCCATTTTCTGTACATTATTATTGTTATTATTTTTTTTTTGCTTTGGCTTACATTTTATTTTATTTTTTATTGTTATTCGTTTGCCAGTTAAATTTGTGTGATTTTTCTTTTTTCACTCGCACAGCTTTTGTGGCCGCCGCTTTGATCTTTTGCCGCCACAACACATCTGACATTGTAATTGCAAGTCGTATTGTACAGTGTTCACTCCGTGTACAGTACGGCCTAGCTGTGCTTTTTAAGTTTTATTTTCTATGCCTCTTTTGTTATTATGTCAATTGTTTGTAATTTCGTTCATTCGATTTGAAGGCTTTTTATCTTTGCTTTTTTATCATTGCTTGCGATCCCATTGGTTGCACTCCGTTTAAATCTAATTTGAAAGAGATTCTCACATTGCCAACACTTCTTTTATTGATGTCGATAAATTTCCTAAAAATAAGTCAGACATACTTGAAATGTTTGCACTTATTTTTAGATACTGTATTGAATTCTTTTGTATTACTCATTTTTGCTGTAATAGTTTCACTGATATTAGCTTAATAATACTTTGAGCAATAAGAAAAATAAAATTGCTTAGTTTTAAATCGTTTTAAGGTTGTGGATTTTAGCTAATTTTTAAATTTGTAATGAAAATAATTATGATTCAAGATGAGCTTATAAAATTTCCAAATATATCTCAGACATTCTTATATTGATTGCACTTAATTTGAGATACTAGTTTTCATTTTTCTACATGACCATTTCTCACTGATACTTGAAATGTATTTATGATTAGCTTAAAGATATAACTATGGATTCTAAATCAATAAATTGTCAACCAAAAATGATTTTTGTTGTTATTTCTAATCCATATTGAAAATGGCACACATCATTAGCCATCAGATATTGAGTTTGCACTTTCCCCCAATTGTTAAATTTCGCCAACAATAAAATTTCTAAATGGGAAAAAAGCAGACTCCCAAAAAACAAATCTCTGTGAACTATAGGAAAAACTAGTTTCCACGGCATACAAAATATCAGAGAAAGAGAGAGAAAGAGATGGAGAAAGAGAGAGAGAGAGAGAGGGAAAGAGATTTCTATTACAAACAACCCAATCATTTAAATGAATTATATTTCGCGGCATTGAAAGCGATTCCCAGCTGAGAGAAAGGGAAGGGGAAGAGGAACAGGAACCGAGGGAAGCGGAAATATGTGTGCAGTGGAAGCAGAGGCAAGAAATCTGGGCAAACAACGGCTAACAGGACTCAGGACAACCACCAAAATGCTGCTCCTGCTGCTCCTGCTGATGATGACGATGCTGATGAGGGATATGGCTGTGGATATAGTCAAAGTCGATGTCGATGTCGACGTTGATAGGCGAGAAAATTGGCGTGAAGCGTGCAAAAATCGTGGCTGCAAAGGTTCTCTTTCTGGATTCAGCTTCTCTTTCTGCTCGCTGCCATTATTTTTCAACATATCCAAAATGAAACATTTTTGACACTTTTCTTTTTTTTTGTGTTTTTGTTTCTGACTTGGTGCAGCTGCCTCTGACCTCACTCTCTCTCTCTCTGAATGGAGGAAGCTGGCGAGGCTCAGGGGCGTCCTCGCCGTGCTGTGTGTGGCAGTGTTGGCAGAGGGGTGTTGCAGGAGTAGAGTAGTGGGCATGTGGCAAGGGAAAAGGGGGGTCGGCTTGCAGCTTGCTTAGCGAAAGATGGATTATTTTTACGCTTATTTTGATGTGCTCGGTGGATGTTTGCTTTGGGCACTTATAAACGCTTGGTGTGACCGAGAACTCCTGACTCCTGTCTCCTGCCACAATGGTGGTTGCATTGCAGCCCTTTTTTTCGGGCAGCCATTATGAATTGCCAGCCCTGACTTTAAAGCTATGCCCAAAAAAAAGGTATTTGAGATTTGGCAGCCATTGCGACATTGATGAGACATGCCAAATGAGATTTACCAATTCAAATTTATGTTGCAAATGAAGACAACACAACTCGACAATTTATTAAAATTTGTTTAGTGGTTTAAGCTGAAGAGAATTTTGTATGTATTATTTCTGTGACTTGTGCAATTATAGAAGTTTTCTATAGAAAAGATTGTTTAGGAATTCTTTTATTATGAGTAGAAAACAGAATCATTTAAATTGTATCTTCATATGTTACCACAGAATTTATTTGATTTAGCAAATCCATATTTTCGTATGTTTAAAACTAATAATTTTTAACTATATAAATCTTAATTTTTTCATTTCTTAGCTGTAAAGAATTTAATGACTATTTATTATGTTATGAAGCTAGCATATAAGAAATCACATTTACTTAAATTTTTCATTATAAAAGAGTAAACATACAAATTGATTTTCATATTAGACTACAAAATTTAGTTGCTTCACAAAAACCAAATTTACTTTCAGCATTCATTTTCTGTTTTCACATTATTTGCAAAGTTAATTTTTATAATTTCTACTCGTTCCGTTAAGATCTCCTTTTATACAATCAATAACACGAAACTAGAATTTTTTATTTACAATTGTCCATGTTTTGCATTATTTCAGCTCTTCGAATTTGTTCGCAAATGAGTTGTGACAAGCTGATCACAAAGTTAATCCATAAATTGTCACACAAAAATCAAGAAATCAACCAAAATATGTTTTTGCCAAAATTCATAAGCGGTTTTGGCTAAGAACAACAAGCGAAAAATTCAGTTGAAATCAATATCCGATTATATAGATCAAACAGATCAAGTCAGGCCAGAAACGGTATGTTGTCAAACGTTGTGTTCTCTGAGCCGCCGGCTCTGGGCAAGCTTAGCCGCTGAGACTTGAGGATAGTAGAAGGGGGGAGGCGACAACGGGTCAAAGAGGGCGTGGCTGCGTTTTGATACAAATCAAACAGAGCCAAGCAGATTACAATTTATTATTTATGTGAGAAGAAAAGGCGGCTCTAAGTGAGTTCTGGTTACGCGTGCAGCGGATTATCCTTGCTGCACTTGTTCCCGTTCCCGTTCTCGGTGCCGCAGGATGTGACGGGACAAAACAGGTAGATTGGCAGTAGGAGTCAGTAGCTGCAGCCGACAAAAGTAACAAGTTCAAGAGCAGCAGGTCCACAAGATGAACTCATCAGAGATTCAGACACTTATCCGATTTCGACTGCGATTCCTCGACCCGATTCAATTTGGCTTACAGTCTGCAATCTGAGGTCTGAGCCTGAGTCTGAAGTCGCTGCTAAGTCGAGTAAACGCCTACGTGGCCCAAAAAGTCATCTCATGTTGAGAGTCAGAAAAAAGAAAAGGACACTGACACAATTTGTGGCACCTTTTTGGGTTAGCAACCTGCTCGTGTCTGATCCTCGTTGATCCTTGCCTGAGCACGCTACAGTTTTGGCAATATTTATTGGGTTTATTGGATTTACACGCTTACCGAGCAGTACGCAATCTTAGCTACGCATCTCTAGCTTTCTCTGTTTCTCTTTCTCACCCTCTCCCTCTTTCTCTCTCTCTCTCTGAGCACCCCCAACTTGACATCCTCGCATCCTGCATCAGCCTGCTCAGGCGCAGCGAATCCTGAGCTGTTGGTCATGGCGCATTAGTTTAACTTGGTTTACTTAGTTTTGCGATCTATTAACAACTTTGCAGTCGCAATTTTTACCTCATTGTGATTCTTATCTTTATAATCAGCTACATCTTTCACATATCCGGTTCAGTTAATCTTAACTTAAAAACTGTGGCTAATTTAAATGACTTATTTGATGGTGCTCTTTTTTCAACGCTGTAGCATAGATATAATTTAGAGATTTGGGTAAATCTAAAGAGAATATTATATAGATAGATATATATTTGGATATATGTACAAAAGTTTAAAATTATAATCAACTGCAAACACTTTAAGCAGAGATAATCCTCTGATCGTGAACAGTAATCTTAGATCGCATAAAAATTTGGAGTTGAATAAAATTAAAGCAAAACTAGGTGGACAGACAGCCAGTTGGACAGCTGAAAAGTGGCAAGCTTCTAAGATCAAGATCAAAATCACACTCGCATTTGGAGTGATCGTGGATCAGAGATCAGAGCAGATCAGAGCAGAGCAGAGCAGCTGAAGCTTTTTCTATATTGCCGTTAGATATTGCTTTGTAGTCGAGCCGACAAATGAGGGCCAATACTCGCCCCGTTTAATATTCATATCAGCAGGCAATCGACATGATCAACTCAACATCAACATACAACAACAACAACAACAACAATATATGCCCCCAGGCGACTTGCAACTGGCAACTGGCAACTGGCCTATGAATCACTTACTTGCAACAAGGCAACTATTCGATGAAAGAGATGAAATTTTAGCAGCCTACTCACACTTGAAAATAGCGTCTTTCTTCTGTTGCTTTTGCAACTGACGGATGGATGTTGCACTTGCCCCCCTCGAGGCAAGCACAGGCAGCTTCAGTTAAAGACACAGCTTCAGCTGCCCATGCAAATTGAGGCGTTGAGCTCGTGCGACTGTAAACTATGCAGATGTCTGATTAGCGTTGTTGATACCACCTTCCCTCCCCCTCCCAACCCCTTCGCCCACCTACCCTACCCCTCTTCACTCTGCCCCATACAACACACATGCTTCACATGCAACCAAAATGAATTCAAATAGCTTTCAGCTTTAAGTCCCAATCGATTTTCGCAACTCAAGAAAAAAATATCACCCAAAAAAGTGGTGAAAAGTGAAAAGCAGAGAAAATACACTCAGATGAAAATTATTTCAATTTTTCTTATTCGTAAACTTGCTTTTAGTTCGTACTTTTTTCCTGAGAAAAATGTAACATTTTTAGACAGATTTTTATTATAAGAAAAATCTACATTTTACTTAAATATTATAATTTTTTTAGTTTATATTTCGAACTATATTCTAATATCAAGGGGATTTTTCCTGAGTGCACAAAATACCAATTGCATTTTCAGCTTTTTGTGCAGCTGAAAGGCAGAACAAGATAGCAGCACAGATACAAGCCAAAGGCCAAAACAGGACTATTGCAGTTGGGTGTGGAGGAGGTGATGGGTGGGATGGTGTGGGGTGGTGTGTTCAGGACTGGGTGGCGTTATTACAGGGATGTGGAAATGTGCCCGTCAACGGTCTTAATTGAAGATATATGTCTTTTTCTCTATGGGTTTTGCCATTGTTGTTGCTTTCCACATTTCAGTGAGAGCAGGCAAGGATATTAAACAGGATAGAAAGAGAGGCAACACAAGTTTGTGCAGCTGAGTGTATATGTGAAGGGGGGCAAAGGGGAGGCAAAAGGGCAAAATGCGTTGCCTCGATGTCAGCCATTAATTAGTGACATAAACTTGTCTTGCGAGCCAAAGCAACAAATTGAGTAGTTCAACAAAAGTTAGTTGAAATAAAAATAGCTAAACATAAAATCTTTTGACTTCTAAACTTGCGTCGAATGTCGTTTCAAGTTGAGCAAAGATCAAGGGAATATTTATTATTAAAATATAATTATGGCATATATATATATACACAGATGAATTGTAATTTAAACTGTTTGAAATGTGTTTAGGTTTTGACTACATACAAGGTTTTTATTCCCTTAAAAGAGATGTTTAAGACGCCACAAAATATATATATTCCCGATCAACTTCACTGAATATGTCAATCGGAGACCGGACAACTATATCATATAGGTTTTCTATTGAGATCTTGAATGGACAAGTTATTTGTCTATTAAGTTATCTTAGCCACATTCAATTTTTATGTATTTATCAAGTTCCTAAAATTTTGTGAATATAGGAAAAATAAATTGTCAGCAATTTTATTTGTTATATAAAAATACTTATAAAATTAAAAATATACTTTCCTTTACAAAATTGATTAAATTTGGTATTGAATGTAACATTCCGATAAGCCTACCCAATTCATGTGCTCAGTTCTCTCTCTTTCTCTTTCCCCCTCTCTCTCTCTCTCTCTCTCTCTCTCACACACACTCTCTCGCTCTCTGTTCAAATAGTACGAGCCAAGCCCACGTGCGCGCGGAATAGATCATTTTTGAGTGCAAGCGAGACAGCACTAGCTGAGAGTGTGAACGAGAGGGAAGATGGAAACACGCACGTTAACAATGGTCACAGAATGGTGACAGAAACACACCCAGATGAGATTTCGATTTCGAGTTTGTGTCGAACTCTGAATATGCCGCATAGATGACAAGTCGGCGCAACGAATCGCCATTTTGCGCTGTCCTTTGGTCCTTCGGCTGGTCCTTTAGACGATCATCCTGTCACGCGTTCTGAATCGGTTTCCTTATTATTCATTTTTTGTGGGGTGTTTGCTATTTGCACAAACACATTTTAAAGCCCAAAACGCAGCGAGGCCAAAATAAATGACAGCAAATCAAATAAAAGACGCAAATCTCTCGCAAATGACACTAAAATGTATTTCTTTCTCTTTCGCACATTCTCAATCTGTCTCTTTCGCTTTTTTGTTGCATTGATTGGATTTAACTTCACACATCTTGCAGCGGGTGTTTATTTCTGGCTTACGACCTGAGCACAATTTTATTGTTTGCCACAAATTAGTTACGATTGGCAACTTGCAGCAGGATCACAGCAGCGGCAGATCCTGGCGAGGAGCATATGCTGCTCCCTCATCAATAGCTGTAATGATTGCCGCTGCCAGTTGTCCATTTACAGCAGATTAGCGACGGCTTCGAGTCCGCATCGGAGTCACAGCTGCCGATCGTGCAATTTGTTGCGCCTTTGCCAGCAATTGCCTCCTACTTGCCACAATGCCACATTGGCACGGCGCATTGTTTTTGTCGCGCTACTCATTATTGATGGGCTGCAACGCTAACCAGACACAATTTGGGGTTGCACACTCCCAAACATCGATGATGAGGATTCCTTTGGATCTGTGGAAACGGTTCTTATAAAATTTTAATTTAGGGTTGCAAGTTATGTGATGCATAAAGAAAAAGTGGCAACGAAGTAGAAGAGTTTTATTTATTTCTTTATTTATTTAATGTCAAACTAAAGAAAGTAAAAATTAATATAACTTTAAATTGAAATTAAACAAAAAGAAATCAAATGCAATATTAAAAAATACTGTTAAATACCCAAAATATAATAATTAAATATATAAATTCTGATTAGCTAAGAACTGTTTTCTGCCTCACATTAAAAATATAAATATTATTGAATATTCAAATGATCATAACTCGACCAAAATTCTTTTTATTAACCAATTAAAACTGCCGTTAGTTGTCTATTTAGACTGAAGTAACTGTGATTTAGTACTTATGACATCAAAGACGTCTCAGTTGAGTTACATGTTGATTTGTAAATTATTTTTATTTATTTTCTTATTTTTGTTTTATTATGCAGAGGTCGGCGAGGCGAGCTACAAGCTACAAGTTGCAAGTTGCAAGCTTCGAGCGCACTTCCTACAATATAATCATTTTATCTTGAATGTGCCCTGCAACGCCCACTGCGGACACGCCCCCTCCTGCCAGGGTCGCAAACATGAAGAGTGAGAGCAGGGATTGAGCAGACGGAGCCGGAATGGAGCTCGTGGCGCGAGGAGCGGGGGGTGTGGAGTGAAGACGATGCTTTTGCAATCGAGTAAAAATTGTACGTGCTGTCATCGATCGCGATCGTGGGATACGCGCACAAAGCGTAGACCCCGAAGAGGAGAGGACCCCAGCTCGGCTGCATCACCTGAGCTGCAACAGTTGGTCCAAGCCCTCAGCCAGGCCAGGCCAGCCCAGGCCAGGCCAAGCCAGGCCGAGAGTCTCTCCTGGCTACATGGCTAATGTGATTACAGACTTTAAGTTTATAAACATGGGCCAGGCCAGTGCCTGGCTGCTGCTGCTGCTGCTGCTGCTGCTGCTGCCTACTGGCAACCCATACATACACACATACACGCATACATATACATATCTATATATATGTATATATATTCACATACAGTTTCAGTGTCAGCTTCAGTTTCTTAGCCCTCCTGTTGCGTTGCAATTACGGCGCGTGCAGCGACCCTCGATCCCTCAATATGCCCCATACTGCCTGCCACTCTTCCCCCTCCCACCTTGCTCCTCTTTGCTGCCTGCCCTCTTGCCTGATGAATTCTTATTAGCTGGCTTTGGCTGCTGCGCAGTTAGAAGCGGCAAACTTCAACCGTTGCGCTTCCTCATAACTTTTGCTCTATTTTTTTTTTTTTTGCTTGACTTTTGGCCGAGAGTCTCGGGATCTCCCTTGAGCTGTCGAATATTGTCTGAGCCGCAGCATTGCGGATTTGTCGGATAAGGCCGCTTCTGCCTGCTGCCTGTTGGCTGCTTGCTGCTTGCTGGCTGCTTGCTGCCTCAATGTCTGCCCCTGAAAACGGACAACAACAACAACAACAACAACAAGCACAGCAACCAGCTCGACTCTTTGCCTGGAGCAGCGTGTTGTCAGCGAGGCACGCGCAAATCCCTAATGGAATTCAGGCCGAGTTCATCATATGAGCCACCGAGAGTGTGGTAGAGAAAAAGGCAGAAAGAGAGAGAGAGAGAGAGAGAGAGAGAGATAGAGAGATGAAGGTGAGGCAATGCCCTTGCCTATATCTCACTTTGTGCGCTGAGTGAATCATTAAAAAAAAAACTCATTCTGGACCAAAGGAAGAAATCATTAAATAGCTAGAAACAAAATAAATTATTTAATCATTTGACAGTTTTAATTTTAATTGATTATTAGATCATTGCTTGACAAATTTAAAAAAAACTGCGGACATAAAAAGTAGATGTGGCCCTACTCTAATTGATTTTAAGAGTACAACTATTTTGAATCTCACTACAAAATATATATCGATTAAAATTATACTTAATTCGAATAGGTAAAATTAGTTATGGTGGTTGCGTGGTCTGATTAGGCATAGGCAACCCATAACCGATATATAAAATATAATTGAAAATTAATGCAGAATGCATGAAATACATAGAGGGTTTAAAACCATTAAATACACACTATTAAATAAATAGAATAAATATAATATAAAACCAACGTATTTTTCATTTGTTGAGCGGGAATTATGGTCATCTAAATTGGTTTAGTTACAGGCTGCTGCTATAGCAAGTACACAGAACCGCGTGACCGAAGTTAGGTTGTGGTATTGGCTATTTACCCGAAATCTAAGAATTTACTGTATACTTTGATGGGCGAATCAAGCAACTGTTTAGATTTCAACTGTTCTGAGAAAAGTAAAGTTTTTCATATTTTCGAGAGAATTTTGTCCTTTAGCTTTATTAGAATCGAAATCTGATTACTTTTTCAATCTTTACACAGCTGATTTGGTTGTTTTAAAGTTATTAATTATTTATTTCGGGTCTTGTGATTAATATTACATGGATAAGAATATTACATTTAATACACTAAATACAGTTACTTTATTCAAATCTACATAAGCGTGCCCCACTCAAATGGGGAGCAGTTCAGTCGTGGAGATCGACGCCTTCGCCATTCACCTGGATGGTGATGTAGTCGTTGCCTCCATCAGCAGCTGCTGCAGATGGTGGTGTCATAGAGGCTGCTGCTGCTCCGCGTCGCGGCAAGGATTGCAGGGATATCTCATCGCTCTCCCGCCGCATAAAACGGCGACGAGTGCGCGCAAAGTCAAAGGATTCCCTTTGCCGTTGCCGGGACTGGGCATAGGAGGAGTCCGTTAGCTGCTGCAGTGTGTGAGTGGAGCTGGTGCGTCGCATCTGAATCAGCTCAGGATGAGGCAGCGCCGATTGCATTGCTGAACCCACCAACGATTGCCGCTGGCGACCACCAAAGCAGCCGGTGGCATAGCGTCCATCCGCGGAGCGAGAACGCCGGTGCCGCATCGAATCCCGAGCACTCAGCAGTTGCTGTGAAGCGAGATGAATAAATAAACAAATAACAAGTATAAATATGAAATATACTATCAGAAATCAGATAATAATTTTTGCTCACCTGCTGCATTTCGTCCTTGCGCAGGCGGCGCAATCCCTGCTGCTCTTCGAGCTTGTTGCTCATGTGGGCCATCCAGTCGCGCGCCTGTCGCAGCGACAACGAGCTCTGTGAACGCTCCGGCAGCCGGGCGGGGAAGAGAGTCTCTCGGGCACCCACCACACTGCCGCTATTTAGGACGAAGACACGGGGAAAATCTATCACAAAGTCCCGACTCCGAATGAGATCAGCGAGAGCACTCGCTTGGACTTGAGGCGGTGAAGGTTCCTGTACAATATTGATTGCAGTATGTGGATGACTGCTAGAATTGGCTGCAGCGGCCCGATCTGGTTCGTACTCCAAAATGCTCTCCTCGCTGCCAAGAAACTGAAATGAGAAGAGGCTTTAAGGCAAGCGTTCCATGGAGCCAAGTATGAAATTGGTCAAAATATCCTTTTGGTTGAGTTGGAGCTGATCCTTTGGCAAATCTACGAGGCATTGGACAAGCGCTGGGGATGATTTTTTAGCAGTTTCTACATTGCACAAAACAAAAGCAAAGCATTTTTAAATTCAATTAGTTTATTTTTTCTTAAATATTTGCTTGAGTCCACGTTTTGTTTAAGGTTTTTAGCAAAAACTATATTTAAATGTATACGTATTATATCTGATAATTATAATCGACAACTAATTAAGGCCGAACATTGGAATCCTTATCTTTGACTGGTTTCAGCGGGCAGTTGAGTTTAACGGATTGTTTTCAGTGTATTTTTTTTGTTCCTAAAAAATGCATAATGCAAATAATAAAATAAATGAAATTAAAATAAAATTATTTCCTTCTGTTTTGGCATTGGATCGCAGATATGTTTTCTTAGGTATTAAGCAATTTTTTTAGAAATTTCGGAACTCATTCCTAAGCACATTCAATGTATATATATGTATATAGTTCACACCTAGTTTTATTCGATTAATTTTTCTTAATTGTGCTCTTGGATATTTTTGGTATTTAAGTTTCCGCTTGGTGAATCTCAAGCATTTAACACTGCTATTCTAAACATTTATATATTCAAGCCCAACATCCATGTTGCCAGTTTGTCAAAAACAAAAAACACACACTTACATACAATATCGATATTGTATATCTCAAATTGTGGAATTATCATTTAATGACAATTTGCGATGCGCTTAACAAAAAATCATTTATCGAAAAATTGAGAAAAAAAATTAAAATAAATAATAATAACTAGCTGTAGATTTATTAAGAAATTAATCAACTAAAGCTAAAAGCAAATACTTTGGCACCTTCGACATTATTTTGTGTGAGTGTATGTATGTGTATTGGTGTGTGTGTGTGTTGTAGTTGTAGTTGTTGGTTGACTAGCAAAACAGGCGCTGATTTTGCTACGATAATAAGAATAATTATGTTGCATTGAATATTACAGCTGCTGCTACGGATCTACGCGTGTTTTTTTATGATTCATATAATAATACAATACAATACAATATATATTGTTATATTTATGTAGTAATAGTAGTTATTGTAGTACTTTTCCGCAAACTTTTTTCTTTTCATTTCTTTTCTTTTGTTTTTATCGACAATTGGTACACTTAAATTTTTAGCTTAATTAACTTATAACTCTGCTGTATTTTCTGTTTCATTTTTTTCTTGTGCGTGGATCAGTTCAGCGTATACAGACTATTTTTGTATGAGCTGAAAAACAAGCACTAGTTTTACAAATTTAAAAAATCGCAGTTGAAAACAAAAAAGAACCATATTATTTTAAAATGTTGTTCTGCTTGTTTAACAGCACTGCTTCTTTTGTCGGTATCAGTATTTTAAGTACACTGCTTAGCACAACTTTACGCTGCTCAGTACAAGTGACAATGCTTAGCACAACGCACACTGCTTGCTGCCACAAGCAAGCAGAGCGACAGCACACGATTTTTACATGGTAAACGTAGAATGTCGATTTTAAATATATATATAAATACAACTAAATATAAGTATATATAGTTTATAGTAGTAGATGTAAGAGCATATATGTAACTTATAACTTAAACGTCAGTCACCTGGCGACTGGCAGTGCAAATGACTTGCGGCATTGTCGCCGGTGCCGAATTACGTCGAATACGTTGTTCAGCACCTAAAACACCCTGTTGTTGCAACTGCTGATGATATTGGTACAATTGTTGCTGCTGCTGCTGGTGACAACTATTGCTTGGACTATGATGATGATAGCTTATAGCACTAGGATCAAAACTATTGAAATTGTTGTACTGCTGCTGCTGCGGCAATTGAATGACAATAACAGGCACCTCTTCCGAGGATGAATTTGGAGCACCAGCAGAAGCAGCAGCAGCAGCAAGTGTGGCAGCAGCTGGTGCATCAGCAACTGATGCATCATCGTGGGGTGGATTAGTGTGCTGTGGACTGGGCGTTTGATAGATTTGGTCACCCACCACATAGCCATAAAATTTGAGTACATCCAGTTTGCACATGGGACAAGTTCGATGCTCAATCAGCCAAGGATCGATGCAATTCTTATGAAATTCGTGCCTAGATTTTAAAATTATCATTATAAATGTACATATATTATTTATATATTCTCATTGAACTTACTTGCATGGCAGTATGCGAATTATGTCCGTCGGTTTGTAGGACTCAATGCAGATGGCACAGCAATCGCTGTCCAAATCCTTCTCATCAGTCATTTTGCCCGTTTTCGTTGGAATTTTCATAATTGCCTTCTTTGTTACGGAGCAAAGATTGCGCTAAATAATCAAATTATATTTATAAAATAAACATGTAATAAACTTAAGAAATTCACTTACAGATTGCTGATCCTTTGCCTGCATATAACGGAATCGTTGCACATAATAAAATATGAGCCAGACGAGCGAAATAGCCATCAGCACTATGAATGATATGGAAACAAAGAGAACGGAGGTTCTGCAAATACGAGAATAACTGTTATTATTATTGTTAGTAAACTGTAAGTCATATTATTATTATCATCATAATCATCATTATTATAATTATTATTGTTATAAATGATGCAGTCATAATTCTAATAGTGAATTTACAGGCCTTCAGCTAATGTAAACTTTCACTCAGTTGTTCTACTTTGGATTAAATTGCATTCGGTTCTGCTTAAATGCAGTATTTGACCGCCACTGGCCACGGGGGGACGTAGCTCAGTGGTAGAGCGCTCGCTTCGCATGTGAGAAGTCCCGGGTTCAAACCCCGGCGTCTCCAATTGTTACTAATATATTTTGTTGATAATTGTATTAATTACAAAAGCACAATGATTTTACAAAAAGATAAGCAATTAAATGGTAGGGATATGCATCGAGTACTCATCATCCTTTTGCAGGGCAAAATAAGTACACTAAAATTTTCTTCAAAATTGAAAGCCCTTGACCTACGTAGTGCATTATGCAGCCTCCTGTTAATAGGGGACGTAGCTCAGAGGTAGAGCGCTCGCTTCGCATGTGAGAAGTCCCGGGTTCAAACCCCGGCGTCTCCATTAGAAAAGTACATATTTTTTCCCTTTTTTTTATACATTTTTGTGTTAATAAATAAAAAACACTCTATCTGTCAATGTTCGCTTTCTAAGATAATATTTTTCTTAACTATTTTTTTGAAGGAATACTAATCAATCGTTCAGGGAAAAGTATTTTGCTCAGCTGTATGTCATGTGAAAACAAGCCAATTATTTTACACTTCTTTCAAGCAGTAGAAAAGCAGTGTTTTACCATTCACTAAAGCAACTTGCCTAATCCCTGGCATAAATAAACCATTTTTCTCAAACCGCTTTCATGGGGACGTAGCTCAGTGGTAGAGCGCTCGCTTCGCATGTGAGAAGTCCCGGGTTCAAACCCCGGCGTCTCCAGTTCGAGTGTTTCTTTTTTTGCATTTCTTAATAACTTTTTGGGCACTCACCGATTTAAAGCGCTGATGGGTCGAACGCCCCGGCGACCTTCGATAATAGAAATGGTGACGTTATGTCCCTTATCGAGATTGGTAGCCAAATCGAGTCCGATCACCTGATAGGTAATCACGGCGGCAATATTACCTGCAAAGCAGAGAAAATCAATTATGAATAGAAAGCGCCAATAACGATGGTCTCTCCTCTCACTTACGATTCTTGCCTTTAATCTGCATCTTCTCCAGCTGCATGACCTGCTTATCATTGTAGATGATTACCCCTGCCGCATTATATTGATGCACATGTTTCACCTTATCCTCGAAAGTGCAACGACCGCGTCGCACCAACGCTATCCACGACGTGCCCTTTTCCGGCAACGGGGTGCCGAGTGTGCCTCTTATATACGGCGTACAGG
The DNA here is from genome assembly GCA_035042365.1 of Drosophila dives. NCBI lineage: Eukaryota > Metazoa > Arthropoda > Insecta > Diptera > Drosophilidae > Drosophila > Drosophila dives. The sequence continues at coordinate 1,234,557 of JAWNLJ010000456.1, read as the reverse complement.
CGAAGTCATCGCTAATATCATCGGCGGTGCTGATGTGAATCAATCGTCCTGTTACATTGAGCACTTTACCCTCGCCGTAACGCGCCTTCTCATCGGGAAATTCTATCTCAACAGGAACATTATCGAGACTGTCGATATACGACCAGCTGAGGAAGGCATAATTATACACATCCATCGGAATTCGTTCCTCGCCGATGCCGGCGAAGGAATGCGTTGCATTCGCCGTTCGAAAATAACGCTCCAAATCCTGATTGGCAATGGTCAGGGCTGCCACCAGAGTTGTGGTCGTCGTCGTTGAGATCAAATGAGGCTGGCCACCCAACAGGAGTAGCAGACATGCCAATAGCAGCATATCCTTGCAATACATTGTCTCTATTGTCTCTTCACTCTTAGCTTTTCACTCTTTTATTCTTCTTCTTCTTCTGCTACGCAGTTGTTTCGCTCTTTCCTTCTAATCTCTTCGAGGGCAGGTCTCTACAAACGTTGCAACATTTGCCAAAGTCGCTTAAATACTGAAACGATAACAAAATAAATACACAAATCGGTGTTAAGAGACCATTTTCTATTTTTCATACTCTGATTTCAAAGTAATAAAGAGTATATTAGTTTTAAGCAATATCCATAAATGTGTCTTCTGCTTTGTCCTTAAAATTGGGCTTCTAAGGGGCTAAGAGTTGGGTTCATCAATAAAGCCAAATATCATACACAATTTTAAGGTTCTATTCGCCGAAATTTTTTAGTAGGTCTGTAATCGGAAGTCGGTAAATCGGAAATGCGCACTTTTTGAGTAGAGCCATAAAATTTTCCCGGCAATAGCCCTTAACTATTCTGCCCTATATTTCTTTCCTACACTTCCCACGTTCTGTGACGTAATCAGATGGTGTTACATACTGGTATCAGAGTATTAAGCAGTCGGCCCACTGCTGTTTTTTCACTTGTTATTTTTTTTTGGTGGTTTTATTCAGAGAAATATGAGAAGCTAAAATTTATGGTTACTGTCAATGCCTAAGCAGAAAATAGTGTGGGGCCGCTTGCTTTAAGGCTGGGCGATAAACGACCATTAATATATATATTATATTAACAGTAATCGACGATTTCCTTAATCTAGCATTTCTGTGTGCAAACTTCATGGCTTGATAAAGCCCTTATCAGAAGTGCTTCGGATTCATTTGATCAAGTCCACTGCTGATGAAAGGCTTATTCAAGTTAAGGAAATGCGAACGCAATCACAATTGAATAATAAAAATATTTAATTTTATATATATTAGGTATAAACTTATAAGAATATTTCACAATAATAATATTAATAATGGAAATAGTCAATAGACAAGAGAGAAGATCAGCTGCTATTTAAACAAGAAATTTGACTAAACAAAAGTTATTAAAATAAGGACGATAATAATATAGAACTACAACTAAACCAGGGCAGAGTCTGTGAGTGCTTCAGAATATTTTACAATAATTTGAACAAGTGGATTAGCTAAAGGACAAAGAAGAACTGCATCATCTGCAATTCAGGTTGGAAATTGGATTCAAAAATGGCATTATAATAACTGATCTAGGCATCAATTTGATTTTAGCAATATATTCTCAGATAGATATATATTCCACTTCCCAAGTGCCGTTAACGTGAAATAAATGTTTTTGAGTCAAACATAAATCATCTGAAAACCAATCCAGTAATTTAAGCAAACGCTGTTTTCCTTAGTGTTTTATGTCATTTTGGCTATTTTATTGAGCTTAAGCGCCGGCCTGAAGGCCAATGCCAGTGGCAAGCTCAAAGACGTTGCCACATTAATAATATGCAAACACTCCTCCCGCCCAACACTCTGCCGCATGCAGCCTGCCTGCCTGCTGTGGCAAAGGCAAATGTAATGCATTAAAATATTTTATTTTCAGCTGCCTCGTCCACGAGGCACGACGGATTGTGGATGGAAGGGAGGGGCAGGAGTGCAGAGTGTGGCACGACAGAGTCGTGGGTGTGCGGCTGACACTGAAAAGTAGTCCGGCAAGCTCCGACCAGGCCACCATCAGGCAGTTACCAACGATGCCTCAACTACCAGCTAAACTTTCAGAAGAGGCGACCAACTCACTGCAACCAGTTCTCCTTGTTTGCAACACACACAGAATCATCGCTTGGACACCTACTTGTTATACATCTTGTCATCCCAGCACCTGCCCCCCCTTCTCTCACTCTTTGTCTAGGGCTAAATAATAAATTAAATTTGAGTTGCATTCAGAGTTGGAAGTCAACTCAAACGAGGCAAAGCCTCAACAACAAAACCCACCAATTGAATACAAAACTTTAGTTTGACGCCTATTTATGGCTGCATAACTCAACGTGTGTGTGCGAGTGTGTGTGTGTGTGTGTGTGTGTGTATGCCTCTAACTGGGTGTGTGTTGCTGATGTGAGGGTATTACTCAGCTCATCGCTATAAAGAGAGAGTTCATTATATTTAATTTGTTGAAACCTGTCAAAGGGTTTTTTTTGTGTATATTTTAAGTTAATTTGTAGCTTACAAATAATCTATAAATTATTTATTGTTTATAGATTATAGCTCATAGTAACTTAATTATATATTTATTACATTACTCATTTCTTAGCTTGAATACACCTAAGGTATTTAAAGTGTTCTAAACCAAACATGATATTTTCTTTATAATTTACCTAATTTTTTTATTTTTTAATTTACAATCTAACCTTAACCCCCATTTTCCCCATTTCCCTAAACTAACCCCCCACCCCCTAGTTGATCAAAGCTATTGCCAAAAATGTCTTTTTCAATGTGGTCCGTTGCACATTTTGCATGCATTGTTGCATTTTATTTCAGCATGAGCTGTTTTTGTTGTTGTTGTTGTTGTTTCGGTTGTAGTTGTTGCTGTTGCTGTTGCTGGTTGCAGTTGGTCTTGGCATGTGGCTAACCGGCAGGACAAGGGCAGCGATCGATGAGGGAATACAGCCAAATGGGGACAGAGTTGTGTTGCTGTGCCAGATAAATAAGCCAGCAACAACAGCAAAAACAACATCAACAACAGCAACAACAACAACTACAACAACAACAACAACAGCAAAATGATGAGCACACTTTTGCCTGTTTAGGATAATGACCCTGATTCTTTTGTTGTTGTTGCTGCTGCAGAGGCTGTTGCCAAAAGTGTTATGAGTGCATATATACAAATGAGTGTGTGTTTGTGTGTGTGAGTGCGTATCGCAATGTGTGTTTGTGTGTGTGTGTGTGTGAAAGTGAAAAATGGCAAAAATTTAATTCGGTATTCAATTTTTGTGGCATTTTTATTTATTGGCATGTTTGCCTTCGAGCTCTGTGTGTGTGGTATAGTGTGTGTGTGCGTATGTGTGTGGGTTGTATTGTGTGTGTGATAAAGTTTATGGAGGGTGTGGCTGCGTCGCATTTCTTGATTTGAATTCGAAATTGTGTTTTTTTTCTAGATTCTGATTATTGTGTGCAGCAGCAAAAATACCATCGAAATGTGATGCATCATGGAAAAAGGTTTTGCTGTCACTTTATAAAAAATATTTTATATATAAATGAATAAATTCCTTTTTTTACTCTTGCAGTTTTTTTTTCTCTATGACAGACTTTTAATATTTAATTAATGTATTTGGTTATTTGTTGTTGTGCTGCGTTTTTTATCATTATGGTTGCTGTTGCATTTGCATATTGTTATTGTTTATATTTATAAACGATTTTGTTGTTATTAAATTACGTTTCGTGAATTTTTGGCTAATTGCCAGCGCCACGAAGTATTTTTCCCCATCTAAATAAATAAAGCGATTCAATTGTTTTGTTTTTATTCTTTTCTCGGTTTTTTTTTTACATTTTTATTATATGCACAAGAGGAGAATGAAAAGGGTATTTTTAGTTTATTTGTTTTGCGTTTTATTCGTTTTTGATAATTTTCGTTGTATTTTTGTTCAGATCCACAGGTGTGTCTAAATTTATATGGGTTATATCCCACTGTTTTAGTAAATTTCTGATGATAAAAACGTTGTTTATGGTTTTCGCATAAAATTTAGCATAATCAATTAATGTTATTTACGAAACGATAGAAAGAATGGCCATAAATGAACAATTTCAGTTGATAAATTGCTAAAATCGGAAATAGATACCATAAAAACTCAAAAAAAAAAAAAATAAACAAGCTACCTTAAAAGCCGTTAAATAAACACACACAACAAAAATCGCATAGATAAGCCAAAACAAAAAAAAAAGCAAAATAGAAGAGTCATAAATATATTCATACTCATAAGTACACTCACATAAATATTCGTTTGTTTGCGTATCGAAACGTGATTTGCAAAAAACGTGATACGAATCTGAATTCAAACATTTTGCCACAGCGAATGTATTTTATTATATTTTCTGCTTCTTTATATTCGAGTGTTTGTTGCCGCTTTTTATTCACTTGAATAACATTAAAAAAATAATACATAAATATTTAATTTATTTACATTTTGTTCATCTAATGAGCAGAGGAAGCACGCTTCCAATGCCCACCAACAACCTCAACACTTTAAGAGGCTCAAGTTATGACAATGATATAATAATGATATATGTTCGATTTAAAGAGGGGCCCCAAAGGATGCTTGAGGAGGAAGTCACCAAACAGTTGCCCCCCAATTAAAATGTGATTAACAAAATTAACAAATAATGCTCCATTTGAAATTCAAGAAGTGTACTTCTCGGCTCTTCGCCATATGGAATGAGTTGAACACTAAATAAGGAAGAGATTCCAGCTTAATTGTGCTATTCAATATATCATTAAAGAGATTTATTGAAGAGATGACTAAGTTCATTTTAGAATGAAATCGCATTAACTTAGCAAGAGGAATAAATAATTTAACCAACCCACAAACTATTCCTATTCAATTCCAAGCAATTCGACATTATCAAATTATTCAGTAACATTCAAAAGATAAGTTTTTATTATTGCATGCAAAAATTCAATTAAATTTATAAGCTATGCATTATTTACTTCGCTTGGAAATTAGCCAATTGTGTTAACGTTTTATTTCTACGCCTTTTCCCGAGACTAGATCAACTTGAATTACAGTCGGGAAGGGGCTTTCCAGGTTGCCTAAATCAGCTTTTGGCTGCCTCTGCTGCCTGATTCTCTTATAGCAAAAATGTTGCTTTTAAATTGAGAAAGAATTTAAAATAGTTTTAGCAACTTGAAGTACTCGTTTAAAAAAACATTTCGCTGCGAAAACTTTGTGAAAAATTTAATTGTTAGTAAAAAAGGGAAAAAACTTGCAACCACAAACGGAAACTTTTTACTGACATTATCAAAAGCCACTGCGATTTGAAAAAGTTTTCATTTAACATTTGAGTGATTTTGATGCGTTTTTATGCGCTTCGTTGACTATAAATGCATTTCGTTGAACTCTACTTAAATCGAAATATAAAACAGAAATAAAAAAAAACAAAGCAAACAATACAACAAACTGTGGAGAAATGACAGCAACAATTGCAGGTGTAACAGCTAGGAAATGTGCACTGATTACACATTTAATTTATGCACAGCATATGATTATTGTTGTTATTCAAATTATTGTTGTTGCTGCTGTTGTTGCTGCTGTGTTACGTAAAGTGGCACTGGCAACTATTGCTGAGTGCATTAACAAATTAATGGCCATAAGCAATTATCGTGTTGTAATCATGTTAAAGAAGAACTTCAACTGAATTATTATGCATTTCAATTATACTTGCGCCATTTGCTTCCCAACGAAGCCTGAAACGCCACCCTTTCTACATCTCGCCCCTCTTCTGCCCCTCCTTCCCCATCTGCCCATCTCCCCACTGTGCCCCGCTGTTCATCTTTAATTGCAATGCTAAACGGCTCCCGTTCCCAAAGTGTTGGCAAGTGCTTGGGGCAAAACTTTTGTGTCTACCTCAACTTGTACACTCATAAAAACATCGTCGTACTAATAATATTTATAATAATAATTCTTATGTAATATTGCACAAAGAAAATAACCATCGGGAAATTAGACGTTCTTTTCTGAACTGGAAAGTTTTGTAGAATTTCTAAGATTCGGGTTGATTTTTTTGTTGAGTGTAGGTTGTGCAAGTGTGTGTGTGTGTTGTATGTGTGAGATCTCTGTTGGTGTGTGTGACACTTGTAAATGTCGCCAATCTGCGCTGTGCGTTGTGCCAGTTGTTCACAATCACTGCCAGTGTCAGCAGCAGCAATCGTGTAACTGTGTCTCTCTGACACTCCTCAGCCCCCTCGCAACACTGCTACACTTGCAACTGCAGCAGCCTTATCAGCACATTTCAACTTGCCTCGTGGCTTCAACTTTGCTGTCGACGGCAGCAAGTGTCAGGCAAGCTTGTCGCCAGCAACTTGAATAATTTGGCTGGGACCAAATTGGCAACAGGCAAAGGAACACCAGTTTCAAGGTTGAACTAGTCCAAGTGGATTATATTGGTTATAATGTGTATACAAAATGCCAGTTGCTGCTATTGGGAATTGCGAAACACAAACTTAACACAAAAACCACAAAAACAGTTTTTACTTCCTTTATTTTTTTCATTTGCAGTGTGAAAATTAAGATTGGCTCAAGTTTTTCATAGGGTTTTTGCCGCTGTAATAAAGCAAAGGGTGTTTAAGTCATTAATCTACATAAATCCTACGTTTAAATATGAATTGCTGGTTCTTAGTCAAAATTCAAGCTAAATTCAAGCTAAATTATTGGTATAGGAATATTGGTATAAACTTTGATAACATAACATTCTCAAACCTTAACCGATTTCCAAATGTTAAGGTGTTTTAGTCTTTGTTTGATTTTTAGATTAAAAGTGCACTTAAATTTAAAAATGCATTTTCGGACTGTAATTAATCTATAAATCCTAAGCCATCCAAAGGCATCTGCTTGTCGCGCATTCTCCTCATTTCAGTTTTGCAATAATATATATTCGCAGTTTTGCTATATACATTTTTTTTCTAGTTGTATAACTTTGTGGGTGCTGGTAGCTGTTGTTAGAGTATTATTTTACAGAGCTCTGATGACGAGTTGCGCCTGTTAAAGGCAGCTGTCGATTTATCAATGACAACCACAATAACCGCAAGCAACTGAAATTAAGTAATCACCACACAACCAACAACCAACAAACAACAACAACAACAACAACAGTTATTTATTTAAGCTCATATTTATCTTGCTACACAGGCAGCAGTCAAAGAGACACTTTTTGATAATTGTTCGAGTTGGATTTGACCAGCAGAAAATTGTTTTATCGGCTTTCTTTGTTTTTCTTATGTAGTGTGGAAAGAGGGGAACAGAGTTCATATGGTAATAAAAAGTAGCTATGAATCACACACACTATCTCTATCTCTCTCTCTCTCTCTTTCGCTCTTTGGCTGACAGTGTGTGTCATAAGTTAACTTGCAGAATGGTTGGCACCTTGTTTCTTGGTTTATGTTCCGCTTGTTTGCATATTGCAGCAACATCTGTGCAAGCGAAACCAATTTAAAACATAAGCCAGCACATGCTGCACACACTCGCACACACACACACTCACACACACGCACACCCACTTTGTTTGAAAGAGAAACACTCTTTACACAGTGTCTGCTAAAAATAACAAAAGCATTTGCCGTTGTCGTCTTTCCCCCCCCCCCCCCCCTTGATTTCAGTTTTGGTTTCGGTTCATTTCTTAGTTCTCAATTTATTTTCCTTTGACATACTTTTCACTGTACAGTAGGACCTCTTGAACTCCACTTCTGCAGCTCTGTTCAGTTCCCCTAGCTGATTTTGAATTTCCTAAATCCAACTTTGGGCGTGGCCTGTTGCCATTCCAAACATGTCTGGCCAACTTGTAGCCATTAATTGCAGGCATTTTTGGCATTTTCACACTTTGATCTTCTGCCGCTGAGATTTCTCAATCCACCATAGCAAAATTACGTGTTAATTAGTTTAAATTTTGTTTGCTTTTGTTTTAAAAGTTGCTGCATTCATTTGCGCTTGAAAATACTTTGCAAATGCATTTTTAATACGTAAGAAAAGAAATAGTCGTGGGTATTTGACTTGGAAATACCCTTGAAAACTAAATAACTCCGAAATTAATTATATATCAGTTGTAAGGATATATTTTAACAATTGTATTTATCATTAATATCGTAAATTGATTAGTATCGATATTCTACAGCAGTGATCGATAACATAAAATTAGTTTGATTTGCATTTGGCAAACGAGAATCTATATTCCAGGCAGACAGATTGACATGACTCAATCTATACTATATGTTTCTACTACGTAACACCTTTTAACATATGCACCTTTATCTACCTCATTTTGTACTGCAAACGTAATTAATTTTATAATTAGTAAACCAACACAATAATTATTCCTAGAAATATATGCAGAAAAAACACTTGTTTCGCATTTCTAAGAATTGTTTTTCAGATTTAGTCCCCATGGCTAACGCTAGCTAATTCATTAAAGTATGTTATAAAATCTGAAAATCTGGTTTCCTTCCTTCCGCTGCCTACATTTACACACACATATACATATATATATATGTATATATACATATACATATATATGTCCCCGGCCAGCAAAACAACAATTTCCGTGACCCAAATAGGATGATGAAATGAAAGAAAAACAGAAATGCAGCTGCAAAGTTCATCTAAATAATATACAGACAGGAAATACGCTTGGGGTTGCCTGAAAGAGATAGAGAGATATACATAGAGAGAGAGAGAGAGAGAGAACGAGAGTGCGAGGGAGAGAGAGAGGAAAAGCTTTTCAATTGTTGTTTGTTTTATTTTGACACAAGTTGAAAAACGCTTCGCGCTTGAGCATAACGGCCAACTGTAAAGTTTAAATGAAGTTGTTCAAACTTCCTCTTGAGTTTTCAGCAACTGCGGAAATCACACATACACACACATACACACACACACCAGCACACACCACTAATCTTAAACTCAAACTTATTCGTGTCTGTCTTCGAGACACATAAATCATTTAACAAAAATTATAGACAAAATTATGGCGAAACTTGAAAATACTCCAACAACGATAAGAAAGCAATCTGCAAAAACAATTCTAAATTTCTGAGACCTCAAAATGGAAGCAGCTAAATATTATGGATGGGGCATAGGGCATGCTGCTGCAGCATGGAAGGGGGGAGGGTGGAGTTAAGTGAGCTTCTAATTACCGCCGGCTGTTGCAAAGACTCAAATTGTGTGATGGCCGTTTCAAAGCACTTTTACTTTCGTCAGAGAGCTCCAAATTGCTCAACTGTGTAATGGGGGCTCCTGCACAAGTAGGAGTAGGAAGAGGAGAGGAAGGGGGCCTTCTCTTGGAACTTGGCCAACTGCCATGAATGTTGTCTGCTTTTTATTTGGCAAATGCATTTTAGTGTCACTTTACGGCAAATTGTCATTGCTGCACATTCATCATGGAGTCGCCTCCGTTTTGCCGTCACCCCCATTCCAATCCCCACGTGCCCCCTTTTCTTATGCCATCATTGTCTCATTGTTTAACTAGCTGCCGTAAATGGCAAAAAAATGTACTTTTTCTTGGGGAATTTCCATTGCAATTATTTTTGTTTCTTTATTTTGCAATGCAGCTGATTTTTATTGACAGTGGCAAGGACACTTAATTTGGCTAAGAGAATGCTCAAGGACGTACAGGAGAAGAGTGGGAACTGTTTACTTGACAAGTTGCAAATATGTATTCTGTTGACTGTTCTACTAATCTAAATACTAAATTGATGAGACTAAGAATTAGTAAGCGATAACAATTTTTTTAGAGAAAACAAAAAATAATCTGCAAGCTGTCTAAAATATAAATTGAATAAGTAGTTCTTTATTTATTTGGATTCTATATGGGGACGTAATTGCTCCCTTCTGCCTGTCACATCATTTATCACCACTCCAATTAACTCTTTTTACATTCTTATTATATTCAGGGTATATATAATATAGAAAGATAAACACCTACCAACTCTAAGACTCGAATGTACTCGACTTGTGTAAGCTTTTTCAGATCTTGGCTGCTGCTGGAAGAGTTCAAGGCTTGTTGAAATGGTCGAAAATGCGGCACATTAATATTTATTGTACGTGGTTGGCTGACTATTCTAGTTTATGATCCGCACAGAGAACTGGACTCTTGGCTCATTGTTGTCTTTGGACTGAAGCTAATAAAAGCGTAGCAACAAACCAATAAAAAGCAAATAGAGCGGGTTCAACTTTGAGTAACTTCTCAAGAAATGCAGGGAAGGCACTAAAAACGAATATTGATTGAGATATATTTGATATAGTCAACAACCGGTAGTCAAGATAAATTGTATTGTAGAGTAGACAAGCCCATAAAAATATTGACACTCCGATCAGATCAGCCAAACAAAAATCACGTTCACAGCAGTCACGTTCACGACTGCAAGAACAACAACAATGAAAACAACAAAAACAACAAACAAGAAATAACAATTAAATAACACGCACTAAAACTACTAATACTTTTTGAGTAATGTCTGCGCTTCGTTACGCTTCGAATATACCCTGTAAACTGAGAGTGAACTAGAGTTGTATGTTGGAGCATTTGTCTAGGCAGGAAGATAAAGATTGGGAAATTATGGTAGATGGTATGTTTATGGATAATAGCAGATTTTATAAGCCATGTTTTGGTTATAATTACTAATTTCCATTCAACGAAACATAGTTTACTCGAAACTCGAAATTAATAAATTTTATTTTACTTTAGAATTTTTATTTTACTTTACATATTTTTCAGTAAGACTTCTTCTTCCGTAAATAAAAGAGTTCATAATCCTTTTTTTTCTGTTTTACTAGCATTTATATTCTTTAAGTTCTTTCTAAGCAAGCTTTGACTGCGATCTTAAAATTCCTTAAGTCAAAAAATGATTTGCCGGCGGTATTAAGCAGCGCTGTTTCTAGGGTATACCAAAGTCATTCGAGATTTACACACTTGACTTCATTTTATGTAGCAGCAAGAAACACACTCTGAAGGTTGAAGACTGCAGGAGGGGAGCGGGAGTGGCAGTGTGGCGGTGTGGGGGGCTGCGGGTAAATAGTAAAACCTGTGTTGGCCAGCGCCAGTCGGCGACGTCATAAATCTGCGCACACCTTCCACCCACAACCCGTTTTGGCTGGCAGTCGGAAGCGCAGCAGCTGCTCCCCGCCACACATCACCTTTCCGCATTTCCACACAAGTATTTTCCATTTTCCATTTCCCATTCCCAGGCCACAGAGTCACCTTTATTGGCCACTCGAACAAATTGTAAAAAACGTGATTTCCGCTGTTTGGTTGCGATAATTGTTTACGTTTACATTTAGACGGCGGCATTGCTTTGCTTCGACCATTAAGAGGGGGTATAGGGGGAAAAGGGGGTTTGGTGAATCCCGCTAGCTGTTTAGTTTAGTCAGTTTGGCTTCTGGCTAAAAGAGAAAATAGTGCGCCATCTGCAGCCACTCAAAAGTGCATAGAAAATAGAAATGCCTCCAGTTGACGCCCTGCGACGTGAAATGTCATTCGAACCGGGTGCAAAACTATATCCCCATAAAGCTCCCCAAGAAGAAGAAAAAGAAGAAGACTGCCAAGAAGAAGAGAAAGACTACTTAGAAAATATATAAGTAGAGCTGACAGAAAAAATTCTGACACCTGAATGCAGCTGCTTGAAAAGACTTTTAAAAGCTTGCATGCCACGTGGGTGAAAAACTTTGAGAAAAACCAGCGATGTTTGAGTGAAGGGGGAAAGAGTAGAGGTGGGGGATAGTGAAGGTATGTCATTTATTATATGTGGCATCAAGTTGGCTTCAAGTTGCAAATGAACAGCGAAAAGTTTACAAAATTAGTTGGGGGTGAAATATTAAATTAAAATTTTGCTTAAGTCAACTAATCATTTTCGAATTTTTTATTTATATGCTTAAAAAGTTTTTAAATAGCGCAAAGCTTATAAAATATAATTGAGAAAGCCATTAAACTAACAAACTAGAGCCCCCCCCCCCCCCTGCTTCACTTAAAACATTTTCATAATTAATTCTTTATTTGCCACAAAACTCACAAATTGTTAAAGACTCAAACAAACTTTCAGCACTCTAAAAATAAACTGTTTGTAAATTATTCTCATGGATTATTTAAGCAATTCAGAACAGTTTTTGCTGTCTGAAAATAACCTTTACAGCAATTTGACTTTGTCAATTACGTTTTGTGTCACTGTGCTTAACGAACCGTGGCACAGAACTTAGGATTGTTACTGCCAGTCGACTTGGGACTTGCGACTCGTTGGCTTGTGGACATTAGGGACTTCGGGACTTGGGGACTTGGTCACTTGGAGAATGGCACATGCCATAAGGCTTCCTTCCCATTTTGGATGGGGCAAATGGGGCAACAACAAAAGCGTTGTCAGCTATTGATTTTCAAGCAGACAACAGACAACTTTTACAGAACTTGTACAGATACTTTCAGTTGTCTCGTTGTCAGCTTTTTCGTTCATTCTTTTTCTTTTTTTATCTGCAGCAATGCAGATGTATAAATTGTAGCATTTTCCCGAGTTGGCTTTTCCGCAGATAATAATAATATAAGTCAAGTGACCTGAATACGGTTTATGATCCGGTTTATGCCCAAACTCATACTGAGTCCAAATCTCAGTCTCGTTTTCAGTTTTAGTAAGCAGTTAAAAGTTAATAGTTTTTAGTTCGGATTCAGTTTCAGTTTCAGTCTCTATATAAGCAGTTTGGGTTAAGGTTAGCGACCTACAAAGTGTTTTTTCAGCACTGAGATACAATTGTATCTGTATCTAGTGCAAATTGCAAATGTGGGCCAAACAATGAAGCTGCCAACATTGTTAATGATGATGATGTTGATGTTGAGACTTTTCTGTCTCTGTTCTCCACTCTCAGACTCGTCTCTCCTTTACTGCTTCTCAGTTTGTATTGCATTTTAATGATTTTTATTGTTGTTTGTTGTGTGTCGAAATTGCAATTGTTGTTGTTGTTTTCGCTTTTTTGTTTGCTGTGAAATTTTGTAATGACAACAGAATCTAAGTCATAATTGCAATTGTAATTTTACCAAGCATAAAGCTTTAACAATTTGGCTTTGTTAATGCACAGAATAAAAATATATATAAGAGAACAATTCATTAGAAAGGATTATCAGATAAGTAGAGCTATTTAAACAATCTCAATTAAGTTTTGACAAATGTTATAAATGATTTACTATAATCTGTAATCTGTAAGTAGGTACTAAACTCCTATAATATATACATTAGTGAATGTAGAGCTTTAATCATGAGAATCTCTACAATATCCAATCAATCTTTGCTGATAGTTTAATTTGGTTTACTTTGGAACTTAAAATTTAAAATAGGTACAGTAATAATTATAATCATAATATTATTCAGTAACTTATCGATACCGAAAATGAATGACCTAAAAATGATATATGTGAATGGCAGATAAAGTTTAAATTATGAGAATCTCACAATCTTTTGAGTTTAGTTTACTTTCGCACTTTATCAATCAATTCAAAGAATATAAAAATAATATAAAATAATTTTTTATTTATGCTTTAAGTTTAAGATAGCTGAAAGTTGAATTCAGTTTATTTTTAAAGTTTATTAATCATTTGTAGGCATGTCATGTTCTACATTTCGTATTTGGTATTTGATGTTTACTTTTAATTTATTATTTATTTGCCTCACCATTACCGGGTGCCTCTCATGAATATATAGCTAGCTGTATGTATGTGTGTGTGTGTGTCTGTCACACACCGGAGAGACAACACACGTGGATTGGCACGCGCTGTCGCCCTTTCCCCTATTCCTCTTTCCCCTTTACACCCACCAAAAAGACTGAACTGTAAACAACCACAGTCCCAGCCCCACCCCAATCCCAATCCCAATACCGAAGAAACGGAAGCTAAGACAGCTATTTTTGTTTTAGCCATATGCCAATCTTTGGTTAAATATCTCCAGCAAAAGTTAAAGGTCAGAATAAATAGGTTATATCTTGTGCTTATCTTTATCTTTGGTATTTGTGGTGCAAACACAGGAGCTTATCTTAGCCATAAGCTGTTTGGCCAGCAAACATTTATCGTGAAAAAGATAAGATAAGAAAGCGGGCAAAAAATATTTTAATTTTGCAGAAATTGTAAAAGATAAACAAAATTTTGTGATTTTTACCTTATTGTTTTATATGTGAGCTTTCTAATGGCTTCGCCAAACAATAATTTAATTAAGCGCTATAATTAATCGACGGGTCTTCGATGACCTCCATATCTCTTGCGGAGTTCTTTTTAATTTGATTTGGCAAAATTAATTGGCTACTTGGCATAATTAATATGATATATTTATAAACTGGCAGGTCAAAAATATTGACACACAATTTACAAGAGATAATTAACTCATATGAAACTTACCACAGAGCTTGCAATTTCCACCAACTGTGCCACACTGCAAAATATTAAATAGAAATTCCAAAATTAAATGCCTGTCAAATTAGTTTCAATTTTGTTGTTGTTATAGAATGTAATAGTCCAGAGAGCTCGACTAGTAAATGCCTTAAAAAGGGTTCTTGCTCTGATAATGGTTTCAATATACATTTCGGTTAGTAAATTTCATGTTTTCTATTTGATTTTAATATTATCTATACAGTTTATTATTTAAAGTCCGTGTATGCTATGTTTTAAATATGGTTCTTATCGAAAATTTACTTATATCGATAACAAACTTTCTAGTCTCTTTTGCAGAACAGCAGTAAACTCACTTTTCCCTATTCGAAGGGGTATGCAAATCGTATGCAAATGTGCAACAAACACCTAATACCTTGCCGCACGTTTCTGTGTATAATGGAATACGTCAATTACGTATACCCAGCGTTGAACGTATTTGGCCCTGACTTTTCGGCTTTGTTTGGTTGGGCTCATGTGTCTTTTATATATTGGCAATCGATGTAATTGGCACATTTGTTACGCGTTCATAGTGCATATGGCTTAGAATGATTACAGTTTCACTCAAACGTTCAATTAAGCCATACTGCAGTTATGATAATTAACAAAAATTACTTAGTAATTTGCAACAAAGTCCAAATTAATTGCCCATTTTAGGGCACGTATTTGCTAAGCTGCAATTAGGCAAACAATTTTTGTGCATTTGGCTTTTCCAATTAGTAAATGTTGCTGAGTTTTAAGACGCTTTTAATGGTCAATTGCCGTTTGACGTATTTGGCCAATTAGTTGGGAAATATTTTTGACCAATAAAAGCATTCCATATTTATAAGAACTCTCAAATTAGCAGGCAATCAAAAGGCAAATTGTGTGAATTTAGAGAAAGCTTTGTTGAATCTTGTGAATAAATTTGCCTGACTATTTATGCTGTATTTACGCAGATCAATTCACACTTGTCTTGATTAATGGCAACGATTTGTTGTTTGCAACCGGCTCTTGTGCCCCTCAAACACGTTGCTCGCTTGGCTTATGGACATGTGCTGCAAAAACGTGCCACAAACAACAACAACAACAACAGCAGCAAAGCAGCGTGAAGAATATTTATATATTAATACCAGAAATTACGGTTTGTCTGTAAACCGAGAAATCCGCGTCAAAATGTTTAGCACTAGGTAATTAGTGCACACACACAAACATACACAAACACACACAAACACACACACACACATACACACACCCTTCGGTTTACACTGAATCTTTTTAAGTTGCCTCTTGGCAACATGCTGGCAGTTGATTCCCAGTTGCTTTGCTGCTGTTGTCGGTATTTTTGATTTGCGTGCCGCGATTGTTAAACAATATTGATTTTTGCGAAGCGTAGAAGTATTTAATCATTCCACTGCCATCCCCCAATGCCAGCCCCACCCTATCCCCACCAAGCACCCTTTCTCTTTCGCTCACTGTGCAACATCGCTTTTGGCATCCAATTAGCGGAAAATTCTTTTTTTTTCGCAATCGTCAACATATATTTTAATTTATTTTTATTTTATCGATTTTGCTTTTATATTGATAAATAATATTCCACGCACAATTTGCATTTGCATTTGCTGATTCCGTCATTTGGCAATTAATTAAAATTACAAATTAATAGCAACTATTTTCTAAGTATCTTTTTGCATAATGCGGAAAAAGCGTCTCTGTCTGTCTCCCTCAGTATATCTGTCAAACTAAACGCAAATGCAAATTAACTTTTGCTTTTGTTCAGCTAAGATATAGGTATATATATATATATATATATACTTGATTAATATGCAAGGCTAGTCTGTGTTTGATGTGTTGTTCTTAAGACGCTCTTTGTTTCTTGGCCATTTGGAGACACGCAGAACTGGTTCATATGCAGATTCAACTAACTTCCTCGTTCTCACAGCTGAAGTTGTTTTTCTAAGTGTATATGTAAATTTGTGTATCTTTTGGTTTGCAGCAGACAGTTTCCGGTTGACTACAATAATACTTAGAATACCACTTTTTAAATTAACATAATGTCTAATTTATTGTTTATGGTATTTTATGCTCGAATGTCACATTTTTCTTACTGCCACTTCTTGATAACTAATATATTAACCAATGCAATATTTATTATCTATTTTTTTTATGTAATCTAGAGTTGTCATAACCCAAATACAATTGGGTATTTTCATGAGACATTCACTTTTATCAGTTAATCGATAAAATACAACTATTACCAGATATATGTCACATCGAGGCCAATTGTCGTAAATTACCAGTGTAATTCAAGCAAATCTATTTAAGTACTATCATATTGTCATTTTAACGTCATAGTAATTTACTATTATTATTATTTAACGTGATTAGCTTTTAGCTTGTTTGTCGTAGACAGGTCAGTCATATGACGCATTAAGCTGCTGATTATTCCACGCTGGGCAGTTGTCTGTATTATACATATATACTATATTCCAACTATAGATCTGTCGTAGCCATATATTGTTTCGCGTGCCAACCAATTGTGCAAATTGCTTTATTCGAGACCCAAGCGAAGTGCGTGATGAGAATGCAATCATAAATTGAATTAAAACTGGGCTTGTTTTGTGTTTGGATTGTTGAGATTTCATCTTCTACAAGCTTAATTTTTATATTAAGTTGGCCTCTGTTTAAACACACATCATAAAACTGTTGACAAGAGAAACTCTCTCTTTACATATTTTCTCTTTTCTCTCTTTTCTCCGCAAACAACACTTTTGGCTAAATATAAATATCTCAATATTATATCAAACAACTGGAAGCCTCTTCTATGTGAACTGAGTGCTCCAATCGAATTCAAATTGAGTGCCGTGTTTTTTTAGAAATGATAGAAAAAATAATATTTTGATTTGAGGCAAGACAAAAGAGATTGAAGTACTCCGGCCTTTAGAGAGGTGCCCTCGTGGGAACCTTCTAATGGAGAAGAGGATTCCGCTCCGCTCACTCGCCAGCCACTTAACAATGTGCACCACTCAATTCTAATGGAATACGTAGGGGGTGGGGGTGGAGGGGGGGAGTTAGGGGCAACAATAAATTTGTTCACACAATCAATAGCAATTAACCTCCTTGGCGCGCACTTAATTATAACGTGCACTGTGAGGCAAAGAGCAAATAAAATAAATGTTTCTCTTAAGCTGCGCTGGGAGACCAAAGGCAAGTTAGTGATAAAAATAAAAAAACAGTCTTATGTTGTAGGCCCTATATTTCTGAGAATATTTCCCCACTCTGTGTCCCCTTGCTGATCATTTTCCACTTCAACACGCAGCTGCTGCTGACGTTGAAAAAACAATAAGCAAAATTAAAGAAAACAAAGTGTAACTTGGGCGCCTTCCCCTGCCCCTCTCCATGGTTGGGGAGGTCTCTGGCTATGCCCCCAACATTATGCATCTTCCCCTAACCACTCCCCTCCCGTCGCCCTCTTCTCCCAGCATTTGCCGCTTTAATTAACGCAACGCGCTGCGGAGTTCGTCTGATTCTTATCGAGGCTCTGCCTGACAACTTGACAATGACTCATTTTCTTGTTATTGTTGTTGTTGTTGTTGTACATGGAAATGTGTCTCCTGCAGTGACGAGGACTCCCGAAGTCAAAGTCCGTTGGTGGTTGCTTCGTGACGCGCTCAGAGGGCGTGTTCCTGTCTATGTTTTCTGTTTATGGTGTCTTTTTATGGGCTAAGTGAGTCATTTGCAGAGGCGCCTAATCCCAAACACTGTCTTTTTTATGCAATTTACCTATAACACACACAGGCCCACACAAACATAGGCACACAGAGAGGGTCACAGGTCACAGTTGTGTCAATTGTCCCGTGGGGAGTCAATCGTGTGTAAAGCCATTAGATCAGCTGCTTTATGAACTGGCTGATTACCTTATAAAGCACATAACACCTAAGCTCGAATTAGTTTAGCTAAAATCTGATTTTGAGAAAGCGTAGATAAATGAGTGTTCTGAGATTAGCAGCAATTATTACTTTTCTGCACATGTATCCAGACATAAAGTTAGTTTATAGGTGGAATACGAAGCAATAGATCTAAATCTACCAATCAGAAATAGTTAACTAAAGCTAGATTTTAACTGTATTGTAAAATTTATTCCATAGTTCCAAGGAATTTGTTTTGTCAAAATTTATAATATTCCCGCCACAAGATATTTCTGTTTATTATTTGGTCTCTGTTTCAAAGCTGAAAATGAATCTATAACAACAATTTTATTCAACTAACTAAATTTCATCTAAGAAATCAAATTCTTCTACCAAATAGATTGAACATTGTTATTAAGATATTTATTATAAGAAGGTAATTAATTGTATAAAGTTATTTAATCCACTAGTTAAAATTCTTCATCTAATTATGTTTCTTCTGCTTTATTTATTTCCTCTTAATCAGTATATTTATCATGTTAGTTTCGTCTTCATTTTTATCTCGATTTTCCCTTCCCACAAGTTTTTGCTACGATGCCCATATTAAATCTTTCATTTAATATTTAAAACAAAATCAAACAACTTGATTGCAATCTAATAATAGGTTCTATCAAAGCCACAAATGCTTGTCCCAAGAGCTGTTCAAATATTGAATATTTGCATAGTTTCATTGGATTTTGTTGTTTCCTTTGCTGTTGTTTGTTGCTTCGGGTATCACCTTGCAATAAATAATATAATTGACTCATCAAATTGATTGCGTCTGTGTCTTTATTTGTTCTGTATTGGTTTCTGTTTCTACTTCTGGTGTCTCAGGCCAATCGGCAATGTTATCGGAGAGTATTTTAAAAGCAAATATGATGCTTATCCGAGTCTTGCAATTTAATCCAATTAATTGCAAAAATTAATATCAACAATAACAATCAATAAGAGCAGAGCAAATATTAATATTTAATGTGATTCAAATTCGCTTAATTTATTTGGTTTTGCCACAATCATATTATTCTCTTGCTATTTGCATTCAATTAAAAGCGATTAAATTGCTTTTTAATTGCAAATGTTTAATAAACGCATCGAAAAACTAATTGCAATATAATAAAATATAAAGCGATGAAAGGCTTAATTAAAAGTTAGTCAGCCTCGGAGATAAATTGCAATTAATTAGATTTACTAGATGTGATTATAATTAATATTTATTTTAAAGCACTTATCTATTAATTCGATCACATTTCAACACTTGCACAAAGTTGAACATCAAAATCATTACTTGGAAACATAAAAAAGCAAAATTCAAAGCAATTAAAGTAGCTTCACACAAATCTCAGACTCGTTGGACAAAAGACAATCATAGAAATAAATTGCAAAATTGCAAAAGTTTACGATTGAATATTAATTCCCTAAAAAATTACACTCCGTCAAAAACAAAAACAAACAAAGACACAAACACACACAAGTAGTCAATTTGCTGAGCGAAATGTGTGTGTTTTATGTAGAAATAATAAAGACAACAAATGAATATAAATTTTTGTCGAATTTGCCAAATTGAACTGTGAGTTGTTTGAACTGTGGTTCACAGTTGCACAAAATTCGATGCTTAAATATTTTAAGCATTTTTCACTTTTTAGCCAGATAAAGAGGGGGAGAACGAGTGCCAGACAAAGAATGAGAGTGAAAGGGAAAGGG
Organism: Drosophila dives; assembly: GCA_035042365.1. Lineage (NCBI taxonomy): Eukaryota > Metazoa > Arthropoda > Insecta > Diptera > Drosophilidae > Drosophila > Drosophila dives. The sequence goes on along the minus strand of JAWNLJ010000456.1, from coordinate 1,214,489 downwards.
AGAGCTTGTGAAACGTACCCTAGATAATTTGGCTTTATTAGTTAAATTAAGTGTTAAACTTAGTTAATCAATTGTGACTCATACATAGCTAAAAATAGCTAAAAAAAAAAAATAGTTACAGATTCCCAAATGTATTAAAAATATTGAAGAAGCTTTGGGCAGATAATTTAATATATTTTTTGCGAAGATAATTCTCAAATGTTTTCAGATCTTAACTTTATCAAGAGCATTTGGCCTGACTTTAAAAATGATTCTGCCAAATCAAGAGGAAAAAATAAACAAAAATAAACAAATAAAAAGGGAGAGAAAAAGAAAAATAAACAAAAAATATTGCTTGCCATATATTATTAGGGCCAGCCAAATGTTAAAAAAGTCAATATATTATTTAGTGCTGTATAACTTCATTTATTAGATTTTTTTAGACAGTAGCACTTTAGCCATTAATATTTAAATGGCTTTTGCCATCTGTTTTTACAAGTCTTTAGGTTTTTTCCGTCTCTCTGTTTTAGTTCACTAGATTAATTCGTTTTATTAAACAAAAATCGTCTTAGACTTAGCTGTTTTTGTAACTATGTATATATATATATATACCTCTGTGAAAACCCGAGAAAATATTAGAGCAGCTGTTCTCTGTAAGCAATGCTAACCAATTGGCTTTAGCCAAGTTCTTGGCTTGGAAAGGGTTCAACAAACAGCTTCCGAAAATTAAATAATGACTCGGAGTGGGTGTGCAGACGGTTGTAAAGGGGGTGTGGGGGAGGGGCATAGGTATACACATGTTGCTAAAGTCATGGTCATGGGCACACGCACTTGTAGATACTTTGTAGTTGCGATACAAATCCATCAGATACTTTTGCTGTGTTGACGAATGCCGGCGCCGCCTGACATGCGTTGCTAATTTGCGAATGTCTCGCTTTGTACATATATATATATATATATATATATATTTATATATATTTATACTCTGCTTGGGATAGATTCGCTTTATAGCCATTGCTTTGGCTGGGTTGTTAACTTGTCGAGGCGTTTGAACTTTTAACGGTTTCCCATTTTTATTTTGTTTTGTGAATTGTATTTTTTTTCGCCCAAAGTTCATTGTTAAAATACTTTTAGCACAGCTGTGCACGTGTCTGTGTGTGTGAGTGTGTGTAACAGTGTGTGTGATGTTACATTTATTTGCCCCTGGGTGCGGAAAATGTTCGATTTGATTTCAGTTGTTATTTCTTTTTTCTTTCTTCTATTGTTTTATTTCATTTTTTTTCAGTAAGTTTTATGGTCAATCGCACCACTCCCCACTTGCCGTCCCCTGAACTGTTAACAAAGAAACATTAAGCTCGATTTGTGGAAAGAGAGGGGGAGGCCAATATCTGATTGTTATTGCTCAAGTAGCAAATTGGCTTATAACAATAGACCAAAAGTGCTCAGTAGTCACGTTAACTAAATTAGAGGGGTTAAAAAAATTAATATTTATTCTTTGCATATGTAATTTTAGTTCAGAATGGGGAATACAAAGTAAGACAAAAACAATCACGAGTTTTCTATCCATTGAATTAAGACAGTATTACTTATATTTACAGTAAAATTGAATTAAGACAGAATATTAACAGTAAAATCTATCAATCAAACAATCTCTCTGAATTAACAAAGTTTATGTGATACTGACTGAAACAGAAAAAAAAAACACAATAGAGTAAGAGAGATACCCTAAAGAAAACTGTCATATATGTATATATAGATATATATTTATATATGTCTGGGTATATTCTAGGCAGACAGAAATCGCCAAAAAGTCACATAAATTGAGTAAATACAAAAAAAAACACGTGCTTATTTTAGAGTGTTGGTGTTTTGTGTGGGTTCTCAAGAAAGTGGTTTGGGGAGGGAAGGGTTTCTATCTGTATCAGTTAAGGTGAAGGGAGTGAGGTTGTGTGGTGTGTTTATAATTACTGATTGCACTTAAATAAATCAATTAAAAAGTAATTTGCATTCTGAAACACTTTTTGAATTCGGAGTAATTGGATTGCAATCAAAACGTTGGGAAATTTAATTGATTTGTGCAATTGATGGGAGACGAAAGCACTTTCACCTTCACACGCACTTGATCGATTACACAAACACACACACACACACACACATCCCCCACACCTCACACACACCACACACGATTCTTTTCACCACTTGGTGCAGTTTTACTTTCATTTGTTGACTTAACTGTTATTTAATGAGTTGTCGTCGCTGTTTTTGCTTTTGCTCTTTGCTTTTGCGTAATTACTCTGCATATGCCATAAATAGCTTTCCAATTAACATAATTCACACTTTACACACACACACCAAAAACACACACACCAAAACACACACATAATTGTGGGTGTCTTCCCCAAGCAAAGTGATTCATTTGCAATAATCCTCAACAAAAGCTAATTTCATGTTTATTGTTTTATTTGCCTTTGCACAAATAAACTGAAATTAAAATATAATTTGCATTTGACCCAAATTTGGGTATTTTAACGGTACCGTTAAATGAGAGTTGGTAATGGCAAATGATTTGTTTAACCGTTAATGGTTAATAATGAGCAGTTGGTGTGGCCCACATAATAATAATAATTACACTCCCACTACTCGTCCATAATGTTTAAATAATAATGAGCCATCATAAAAAACAAAAACTGACCAGTTTCGTGTCAGTCAGCACTAACAAAATAGAGAAAAGAGAGAGGGAGAGGGAAAAAGAGAGAGAGAGAGTGAGTTGTATATATAGAAAAGTGCGTGGCTAGTAATTGCTAAATATTTGGATAGAAATCATTGGCAAGTACAATTATTTGATTCGAAACGTGCAGAGAAATCCACAGAAAAACAATCAATCTACCCAAATCTTAATGGGTGGCAGTAAAAGGCAACGGTAAATAGTACTGCCAACCTGCATATCGGGCGATTTCCGAATAAAAAAACCCATTTTACAAATTATTATGCATAACAGAGGCTAGGTTAAATGACTTCTGAGTGAGATCTAATAGATTAATATGAGAGCAGCTACAAATTAAATGATGAAAGTTCTTTTAATAGAATAAAAATACTTGGTAAAGAAAAGCAGCTGAATAAATATTTGTTAGTTCACTCTTAAAACTATAATAAGAAGCTTGGAAATTTCCAGTTGTATTCAACCGAAACTAGTAAAAATAACAAAAATCTATATCAATATGTTGCTAAGAACTAGAAAAATTTCCAAAAATTTGCTGTTATTTTAAAGTTAAGCTGCTAAAATAAAATATTTAAAAGATCGGTAGAGAATAACGGCTGAGTAAATACTAAGAGCTAACTTAATAAATTATGAAAGATACGCTGCGTGAAAACTGAGAGTTCTCACTTAAGAATATTCTATTTTACATTAAGTGAAATTGGAAATATATAAGGAAAACCCTCTCATTTAAATAATAATTTATTTAAATTATTCATTGAAGCCATTTATTTGAATCATTAATTTAAATCATTCAATCAAATCATAAATTTTAATATTTTCAGGTTTTTTTCTACACAAATTGAATCATTCAGTTGAATCATTAATTTTAATAATTTTAATATATCTTTTATATATGCTAAAGAGTCGAGGCCAATCTCAAGTTGAGCCACATTCAGCATTTGTAAAGATTGCAATTTGAAATAAATTGCTACTGACAGGTTCGACTTCCTTCCGCTTGGATCACTTGTTTACATTGCCGACACAATTATCATAGATGTCAGAGCAGATATTAATTCTCACAGCTAACTGTCCATAATGCGATTTCAGACAGCAAAACAGACAAACGGCCAGATTTGGTGACGTCAAAACGAGTTTGTGAAAGGCGTTAGAAAAGCGGCACATGATCGAAGCGGACTCAAGACAACTTGGCTTTAACCAGCTCACCGGCTCTGTGCTTCGTTCGGGAGGTGGAGAGAGGGAAACCTGTACAGGGCGGCCTGGCAACTTACTCTGTATATTTTGCTCGACGTCACGTTCTGGTTTATTAAGCATTGAATATTACGGCTGTTAACCGTTATGCATAATTAGCGAATACAGCGCGTGGCTCACAAGAATCTCTGGGGAAGTAAGGGGCAGGCAGCAAAGAGGGTTTCGGGTGTGAAAGTTTGCTAAACTAGTTGAGACAACAAGACCAGCAGATACCCTGCATAAGTGCATATTCTGTTTGCTGATTGTAATTTTTGCAATATGAAGGTATTTTTGGATATCAATAAATTAGTTTGCTGATCATTTAAAATATGAATAAATATAATTGAAACCTGAATTATGTTCGGGTATATTCTTTGTCAAAGGATATAAATATTATTCTAACTGACATATGTGAAGTTAGATTCGATATATGAGTTATGTTTCTCAGAGAAAGACAGACAGATACCTTAATTGACCAGATGCTGATAAAGAATATATATACTTTAGTTCATATATGCCAGCTTCTGTCTCTAACATACTTTTACTCGACTCAAATATACCCGCTTTTCGCATTTACAATGGGTATAACCCGAGTAAATGAATCTGCAATCAGTTCAATTCTAATCAAATTGCAAACGACTTTTAATTGTTTATTATATTAATGGATCAAGTTTCTGTTTTGGTTTTCTGTTCCTGATTGAGTTAATTGGTTGTGCAATAAAATACTTTTAGATTTTTTTGTTTGTCTATTGATAAGCCTATCAATAATTGAAAGTATTGTTGTTAAACAACTTAAACTTGACATTCACACTGTTCGGGGGTCTGATTCTTGACAACTTTATAATGTGATAAATAATAAATATTTTTTTTTAATCGCTAATTGGTTTTTAATTGCCGCTAGTGTTTCTTAACTTGGCACACGCACTGAACTGTGGCAAACTGTTTTCCGCTGGCCCTGATGAACCCATATCTGAGCTGTGTTTAGGGTTGCCCTTCATCGTCTTCAGATTTAGTAACTCTAACAGTCTATTCTTGTAATTATTTCCAGTTGATTTATGATGAACCCAACTAGTCGAAGTGTGGAAGAGTGTGGAACTTGTTGCATATTCATGAGATTAAAATATCAACAAGAGTTTTTTATATGTTAGCTACACGCGGCAATCGCACGCAGGCCTTGAGCTGAAGTACAACTTAATTTTGTATTATATATATATATATATATATATATATTTATATATTATTTAAATTGACGACACGAATATAAAAATACTGACCTACGACAATAGATTTTGCCACGCAAATACAATTTTTAGCATTTTTCGCTGTTTGACATGAAAATGAATTTAGCTCGGACAAGTTCTGCTTTTGCAGGGCCGCAAAAACATACACATGGAAAAGCGCAGGCAGCACAGGGCCGATGAATATAATTGAGGTGCAGGCACGTAACAGCAGAATGCATGCAACACAGATTTACACCCAGATACACCCACTCACACACACACATATATAAACCTGTTTCCGGGCAGAGAAATGGTCCGTGCGTTAGCACAAACATTTCACTTGATTAAGAATTTAACACAGATGTTGCCTGACTGATGAAATGGACATTGGACACGGGAAATTGGATACTGGACTCTGGACAGCAGAGCTAAGGGAATCCGAGTCAGGAATGAGATTGATTGGAGTGAATTGGATTAACTGACTTTTGAGCTGGACGGCTACAGTGTAACCAAAAATCATTCCAACATGAACAATGTTGTACCTCGAAAATTGAGCGAATAATGTTAAAGCTTGTCCAAATACTGCTAGACAAGTAATATCATATTGTACAGATTAAGCATCAGGTAAAAATGTAGTTATAGCTAACTCTACACCCCTCTCTCTGCTCTGGGAAAAAGTATTGTTGCCGTTGAAGCTAAGCTAATCTCCGCCTGAATGTGTGAAAATAAATGTGGAAAACTGGCTGACAATTGTCCAGCGACAGCAAATAATGCACTTTTCCTCAGTTGGAGACTCGCTGGCACAATTTGAAAGCCCACTCTCTCTCTCTATCTCTCCCTCTTTCTCTCTCCCGACTAGCTGATATATCTATTAGTGTGTGTGCGTGTGTGCGTGCGTGTGTGTGTGGGAGTGGCAAGGGAGTGATTAAATACTTGTTATATGCTCGAGAAATGCCCAGTTGACTGGCTACAGTTCAATGCACTCAATTCCCGGAGAGAATGATAAATATTAAAATATTAAGGTAAATATGTATACAAATGTATATCCCTTGGGTATACAAATGATATGTATATATATACTTGTGCAAACATTAAGCGACATATTGGAAATGACTTATATATATATATATATATATATACATCCAGAGGAAGATGAGGAGAAAAGCCGTGTTAAATTACAGATTAATTGTTATTATCATGGCACATGCAGCACATGTAAGCCAAAAACAAAAGGGTTATCAGTAGATTGGGGAGGGGTGTGGGGGGGAGGGGAGTGAAAAAGAAACAATGGAAAACAATGCGGAAGCTTTGCCGTAGCCACGCAGACCATTGCTTTGCTTGCCATTTTCACTTTCCTTCATTGCGGCCAAGCTTTGAGTTTTTTTTATATTTGCCACATGCAATCACAGCTTCAGCTGAGGGGGGGGGGGGGCCTCTTCTGTGTGCGAGCGAGACAGAGATGGAGAAATGTTGGCCAAGTGTGAGCAAATGCCTCGGTTCTATGATAAACACATCCGCTCTAGATATTAGCCAGAGAATATTATTTCAATGTGACCCACTTGAGTGCGTTGCAAGAATCAAAGAGCTTCCACTTCAGAGATGCCACTTCCCTCCCCCAGCCCCTGCCCGCACGCAAGCAGCCACTTGTTAGCCCAGAGCAAGGGAGAGTGCGAGAGAGATAGATGGTCGAATGCAGCCTCCCTCTCTCTCTCTCTCTCTCTCTTTCTAACTATTCCCCGGGCTAGTTTTGACTTCATTTGTGCAACGATTGACCCAATTAACCAAAACTCAAACTGATAATGAAATCGAGTGCTGCACAAAGTACATAAACTATACATGTATACTGTATATATATATATATATCTAGTGGAGCAAGTGAATAAACATTTGAATAGTCAGGTGTTTCAAATGATATATATATATATAAATAAACATATATATGTATGTATCTAGCTCGACAAACACTTGTGTGCATTGCTCAGTAAATTTCGAATAAATATGCAAATAAATTCAGTAAACTATAAAAAACTTGAGATAAATGGGAAGATATTCAAAAATAATTTAAGCAGCTCGACTGACAGATATTCTGCCACATATTTATTACATTTAGTTATTAAATATTCAATATAACTTTAATTTTATTACATTTTTTAATCAATTAATCTTTAATCAGTTATCAATACAATTAAATAAACCTGATCTGTTAATGGTAATCTGTAATCTAAAAGTTTTACTGACCTCAGACGAACATGGATCGAGTCGATCTGAATTAATAATTTATATACTTTATGAGGCTAAAGATTTTTGCATTTTATTGCTCAACTTATTTACTCATTCAGTAAACAGTTAATTAAATATGCTGCTTAATGGAATATATATGAATATAACTGGAATATTAATAAAAGTTAACTGTGAATTGAAATTATAATGTTTCCCTTTCTACAACTCAACATATAATTTAATTATTAAAAATTCATTTTGAGTTTGATTTTGCTTATGTTTTATAAACAATCACAAAAATTAAACGATTTCTCGACTAGCATCTACAAACTCACGCTTTTTGTAAAACATTGTTCTTTCCACTTTATTGGCACTTTCACTTTTTGCCAAAAAACTAAGTCATATATGGCTCAATGTTGACCTGTCAACTGGCAGTTATATATATATATATGTATATATCTTAATATCTATATATATATATGTATATATATATTCAGCAAATTGATGCCACTGTCAAGTCAAATCTGAAATTCAGGGCTACTGAATTTTGAATGAAAATTTTGTTTTTTATATACACTTTCAATTGTGTGTTCTGGGGATTTGGGTTGGGTTCAGTTGGGTTGGTTTGCTTTGGTTGGATTTTGGCGTTGCATTGAGTGCAATCCTCAAGATACACACGAGCGACACAATTCTCTGGCCAAAAAAGATATGTAAATAAAAATCAGGACAACAATAACAATGGCACAGGAAACGCAGCAGAACAAGCACCAAGGAGTGTAGGAGATAAGGTGGGTTGGGTGAGGGGTAGGCAGGGCGGAGGAGCTGTTGTTGTCATTTGGGAGAGTAAGCACAGAAGTCGCGCTCTCTCTTTCCCTCTCTTTGACTCTCTCGTGCGCCTGCGTTCGACATTTTTCGCCTGGGGACTCGTCCGTTATTCTTGCTCTGCTTCTTCATCTTGTTTCTATTGCTGTTGCTCTTCTTTTTGTTCCTCGTTTTACTATTGTTGTTGTTGTTGTTCTTGCTGCTGCTGTGTGTTGAGCGCCAAAACAGCGTTGGCTACTCTGCTTCTTCTTCTGCTTTCTCTGCTTTTTCTACTTTTTCTACTTTTCTTCTTTCTACGCTGATGGCAATGACTCCTCTCTCAATGCACTCAACGAGCTGCTAAACGCTTTGGGAGATGGACCGGGGGTGTGGATGAGTAGGGGCAGGATTGTGTTTGCTCCTTTTGGCGCCGGCTTGCATTCAACTGCACTTGATGAACGCAATTTGAGAGTAGCTCCTTGTCGTTAATTTGACTTTAGTTTTCCAACCGTCTTTTTTGTGTTTTTTTTAGGCTGGGATTTGCTTAATTAAGAGTCAAATGTTTAATTGACGCCTAGCGAATGCAACTTTTGGCGCCAGAGGCTGGCTAAAGTTGGCGTAGGCGGGGGTGAGGGGTAGAGGTGTAACAAGAGATGGTAAGGGGAGGAAGTCCTGATTATTTGACTCGATTCGCGTGCGTTTTTATTGATTTTTCACATTTAACACACACCGAAGGACCTGCTTGTTGTTATTGTTCAATTGTTGCTGTTGTTGTTGTTGCATGTTGCGTACTCATAAAGTTCCTGTTTCTAGACTCGCCAACTAATGGGCCAACTAAATTAGTTAGTTTGTTAGCTTTGAGGTTTGTTTTTGGTTTCGAATACCCCTAAGCCAAGGAGGAAGAGCGGCGTTGAATTAGGCTGTCTCTCGTCAGTTGAACAAAGGACAAAGGAGTCGATTTTAGTATGAGCACTTCAAGTGAAAGTAAATTAGAAAAAAAGGATAATAAAATGATTTCTATGCGCATATCAAGGGAAAGTAAATTCAAAAAGGGTTGATAAAAGATGATATGAAACAATGGAACTGCTCTAACTAAATAGTTAGCTGTAATCAGATAGCTTTCAAGATTCTAACTATAAGCTAATATATATAAATAATATCTATAATAATTAACATATTATGAATCTGTTTTATAAGACTTATCAAAAAATTTTTAAATTCTACTTTAGTATATTCAAAATTTAAATCATCACTAAAAATTAACTCATATATGTTAAAAAATCTAAATGCAAATAATATAAAATTGTTATCATTTTTACAGATAAAATCTATTACATATTATATAACTTATTATTATTTTTTTTTGCAATTTCTTTGTGTAACGTTTTTTAATAATAAACTTATCAGTTTATCAAACCCAAACAGAGCCAATGACTTTTACACTCGCTTATCAACAAAGATTCTTGAAAAAAATCTCAACCGGCACAATTATCAACAAAATATTAATGAACGAGTGTGTGTGAGAGAGAAGGATAGAGGTGATTTTACGGTTGTGTCTTGATATATGTAAAAACTCACCTCAATTAAGACGACGGCTCGTAAACATGAATTTTAATTACAATACAATTTATATGCAATTTTAAATTGTTGTTTTTGTTTTTGTTTTCGTCTGCTCGCAAAGATTAGTTAAAAACACACAAAAATGTTCTCGCTACTGTTGTTATCGTTGTTGTTGCACCAACAGCTGTTTGTGGAACACACACACACACATATATATACACACACAGCTCTCGATTTTAGACGACAGCAAAGAAACGCGTTTGTCTCGGCGAATCCAAAACATAAATAAACAACAAATATTTTTTTGGCTATGATAAAACGCGTCGCGTTGTTTTTGTTACGATTTTTGTTAAAAAGCTGTTTGTTTTTATTTTTATGAATTTTCTAGGCGCATTTTTGCAATCATTTAGTATTGTTGCTTTTTCGTTTTATTTTGTTGTGCACACACGTGCTTGGAATATTTAATTATTGCATCTGTGATATACTATTTATTTTTTTGAATTGAATAACAGTTGGCTTTAGTTTTATTTAGCAAAACTCAACGCAACTGCAACTGTAACTGCAACTGGCTGCTTGTGTTTATCTAATGCGAAACTAGCTCAGCCAACTGACTAACTAACCAACTAACTAACAAGATGCACAGTCCAAGGAACAGATACAGATCCAGATACTTCAGATACACGCCGAAGGCAGCAGCGCCAAACGAATTATTTTTATATTTTATCCAACTCGTTGCAGATACGAAAAGCAACTGATTCCACAGCCCACACAACGCCAACTGAAAGCTCGCGGCCAACTCGACTAACTCGAGAGACTCGAGGAAACACTCTGGAGAGACACTCGCGAGAGACTCGCGACGCTAAACGAACGAAAAACGAATGGCAAACGAACTGTGAATGCTGAACCCGACCGTCGCACGAGACGCAAACGTCAAACGCAGGCGCACTGCTCTCTGAGCAGTACAGTAGTAACTAGCTAAGTGCGCAATGTGTTTGAGTTTGTTAAAACAAATGTTGAAAATATTCAATAGTATGTAAGTAACAGGATTAGAAATATTTTTGTAAGGTAGAATTTGAACTTGATAATTACAGTCGTCTTTTTAATTCCAAATGCAATATTTTTCTAAACATCAAACCAAAATAAAAAAATCCTGTCGATATTTAAAGTTTATTTATAACAATAAGCAAAAAAACAGTTTTTTAAAGCGAGCCTTGACTGTATGGAATTGAGGAGAGTAAGAGCACCAAGTGCAACAAAACATTTATTGTACGGCTCAGTGGTAAGAGCAAGTGTTGAAATAAAGAAAGAAAAAAAGAAAGAAAGAGAGAGGGGGAGAGAGAGATAGCGGAACGGAGAGAGTGAGAGCAAACTGAATGTGGTTTGTTTCAATTTCAGTTTCCATTTCCATTTCGATTTCAGTGGCTTTTGCTGTTGCTGCTTGTGTTGCTGCTTGTGCTGCTGCTTAGGCCTATGTTTGCCCATCTTACCACCAGCTGTGGCATCCGTGTGTCCGTGTCTATGTCTGCACTTGGGGCTTAGGCTTTGTTATTTTTAGCGCCACTCGATTTTGCTGTTGCTGTTGTTGCTGTTGTTGTTGTTGTGAGTGGTGCCGGTTTGGGGTTGGCTCAATGCGTGTGGCAGCCGCATGTGACATGCCGAGGCGTCCTATTGTGTTTAACATATTGTGGCAGCTGCTCGAAAGTCTTGCAATGTGACTACTAATTGCAGGTGTGTTGGCTAGTAGCTAGTTTAGTGGGTGGCTGGGTGGTTTGGTGTAATTCTGGGTAATTGGGTGGGTGGCATTGAGTAGCACGACATCGTTGGGTGTGGACGGTATTCGGTAGCAATTAGTGCAACTAATTAATAACGGAGCAGGCTACTAGGTGCACTCAGTTTATCAAGAATCTTGTACACTTAAAACAAAATTAGCTCTAAATTAATGGTTATTTGATTATTCAGAGAAAGTTCATTAGTAAAATTAATTTTTATCCTATTTTTCAGAAACGTGTTTGTTCATAATACAAATTATTTAATTATACCAAAAATTTTGTTTCTAATATTTTAAAGAAATCCTTTCCAATGTAGGTTGATTGTTTTTCTGAGTGTATCATCTCTTATTGATCAGTTCCAGGAGTGTGTTTGTGTGTGTGTGTGTATTTGGGTAGCACTGATTGGATATTAATATATGAATAGTGCATGCAAAGTGCATTTCATTGGGTCAGCAGATTTTAGGCAAAAGCTTATTTGCATGCGGCTGCCAGCTCAATCAATCAATCTCAGCTCAATCTTAGATGCACTCATTTATCTCATTCCCGAAGGTTTAAGTTTAGAATAATGCCAATTTAATTGCAAAGTGTATTTTCAATATTAATGATAGTGAAATATATCAGATAAGGGATAAAATATGGCATTATAATAAGGTTTCAACATGAAAATCGAATTGCGAAGTTAAGCAAAATTATTAGCACTTTTTAAGTAGTATCAGAAATAAGTTCACCTCTGTTATCTTTTAGGCAGTCATATTTAGCCCGACTTGATGACAATATATAGTTTATACTTTTTAAAAAGGGGGCCAATACAAATAACTGCACACTTGGCCAGCTAATTTCTTCTCTAGCACTTTCTTTTAGACAAATTTTGGCCAAATCAAGAAACGTGCTTCGAATTTGTGCCCTGAGGGCGCTGATAGCCCGATGAGATGAGAAACCCATCACCAAAGTCAAATGAAGAGCGAGACGCCATTTAAAAAGCGATTTCTTAATGATACAGTCAGAGAAATAATCAACATGCATTTTAGTAAATAGATAAATTTATGCAGGTGCCTTTCCAAAATTTACAAAAGTATATCTAATTTCAGAGTGTTATTGTATTCTGTTTGTCTATAGTTTTTGCGTTAGTTTTAATTATAATTAAAAATTAAAATTTTACATTCTAGTTTAAAAGTTCAAAAAATGATTTTCTTATATAAATAAATTTTTTTTTTTTTTAAATGAAATTATTTTTTTTGAGTTTAGTGCAATCAGCCAAAAACAAATACGATTGGGAATGTGAATAAAAATATGAATGCATTAAGTCAATAAGCCAAGACTTGAATGAGTGCTGAGTGCGTCATAAGTAGAAGTTCAATGGCCAAATTGAGTCAGAATAGCGCAAGGCAAAAAAAGAGAATCCTTGACTAAAGATTATAGAATGGAAATGCAAAGATAAAACCAGAGAGTGAAACAGACAAAGAGACAGACAGACTGACAGACACACAAACAGACGACGGGCGATAGGAAAGACAAAAAGGTTAGGCAACTGACTCTGAGAACAGACAAACTGACAAACTGACAGACTGACAGTTCAACAATAGGTAGAAGGTTGATAATAATGCTGATGATGACGATGATGACCCTTCAGCCAGACTGACGCTCTGTCTGTCTGTCTGTTTGTCTTTTCTAATCACTTTCTAAACAAATTAAACAAATATTTAATGAGATTTAAATGCAATTCTAGCAGATCTGTTATCCTTTGTGTCCTGCATTGTGCACCTGCAACTGGCAGCCAAAGGCCACTAAACTGATAGCATACAGATGCAAATTTATTGAGTTACAGATATGCAGTTGCGGTCAAAATAATAGAAACACTATATAATTATTTCTCACTTCTTCTTTATTTGTCTTTTAGTTCAAGATATGTTTATGAAGAACTTTGAAAGGTTTCTAGAAGTGGCCAATTCTTTAAAACTAAATAGAAACACATTTATAAATTTAAAAAAAGGACATCTTTCGAAATTAGTATCTTGTGAGAGCGACGCTATAACATTTTCCTCAACTGTTTTGCCGCCAGCATGAAATATAGCAGAACTCAAAGAGAACGAGAGTGAGAGAGAGGGGTGCAAGAAAAACAGTGAGTGAGCAAGAGAGAGTGACGGAGAAAAAGATACTAGTTAAGACAGAGAGATGTAAAGAGAAATTGATTTACATATTCGATTTGGTTAGCTGAGTCAATTTAAGTAAATTGAATTTTGCACAATTTAAAGCTGAAGTGTCTCATTTCTCAGTTTTCCTTTTACTGGCAGCCTTTTCACAACTTATTATCGCTTTTGAGTACAACTTGGATAAGGTCTGCTACAGCAACATAATTAATAAATTATTATACACACAATTGCATAAATAATTGTATAATTTGTACATTTTTCCGTATTTAAATTGCCCGCCTATTACACCTGAAAAAAGTTCACTGCTACAACACCTTACTTGTATCTACTCTCATCACAACTTACGTTGTGTATCAAAAACATCGAAATTTAACTCACTTAACGAACTATGCGGTAAACGAATGTTGTAAATACATAGATTTTACTTACCGAATTACTTCTCAAAATTTACCACATATGCTTGGTTAATTGATTCAGCTCTACTGTAGTTAATTTAATTACGTGCAGATAGTTATAAATATATTTATTTATATGTATGAATAGCTTCGTTCACTCAACGACATTACTCGCAAGCTGAGCTCTTTCCGAATTACTCACTCAACGATACGTTAACATTGAACGACACCAATTGCTCACTCGGCGAACGAGCAGACTGAACGAAGAACGGAATGCTTGACGAAGATAAGTGAATTGAACGAATTGAGCTCGTAGTGGCATGCTACATATATTTATAATCGCCACTTATTTAGTAAGCTCACGAATCAATTTTGTTAACATAGTTATGTTCTGTTCGCAATTTGCTACTGATTTAACAAGCAGCTCACTTAACGTATGCTGAGCTAAG